>OZ018331.1:151381263-151613763 GCA_963969495.1 Ceratothoa steindachneri | reverse complement strand
AAAAGGCCACTGGCTTGACTTTACCTCCAGAGATGGGTAACCGCACAATGACCTGTTTGCGCTGAGTTGCGCTCCACTCTTGTTCACTCTGCGCATAATGCCCATGGTCAGGGGATGTCCCGTACACATTGCTCCGACACTTAGGTGAGCGAGGCATGGCCTTTGTGCTAGCTTTGTTCATAAGGATCTAGAGTGAGGATATCTTTGCAAATTCCTGGCAAATGGCTAGAGGTGTGGAAGCACATCAGAAGGATTTGGTGCAAATTATCACATGACTCCATTCCTATCTTCCAGGATGAAAGGATTGCATCCATGGAGGGATTCTTTGATACTGCATTATCTAACTGGGATGTTGCTCGGCAAATGGCTAGGTACCATTTCACTTTTTGCAAGGTTTGCATCAACTATGCCCTTTTTGGCAGTTGCCAGTCTCTTGCGCATTGCATCTTTCATAAGTTCCACTTCATGTTGAATACTCTGCTCCAGCTAGAAAATGCTATCTGCAAGGCGTTCATACACAGCACTACTCCATGGTGTTATCCAATTATGAGAAGACCTATGATATGACATGGTATCATGGAGATACTCCACTCCATGGGGGAGATGGGATACCTATTGTCTAATTTTCTATGAGCCTGTTGATTCTAGATATGGCTGGTGGAAGCTCTCTTCAATCCAACAGAGGAGGACTTACTTTGTACCGCCCATAGTGGTTCCCTTCAGTCAAACTGGCAGCATTTAGGAATGCTGCCACAGCAGGTCATCTCCCATGTCTCCGGGAGGGGTGTTTGGGTCTAGTATGTTTTTGTATTCATGTAGTGAAGGGTGGTGTCCTTATCGTAGGCGGACCAGAGAGACATTCAGTGATCCAGGGTGGTTTCCAGAGGGTATTTTTCAGGTGGGGTACATTGAAGTTTGGTGCTGTTTGCCCACTGTCTGAGTGCTACTCGGTTAAGTGGGTGTGTAGGTGTTTTATTGTGTTCTGGTTTGGTGGTGTTGGGGGGAAAACTCTTCCCAATAGTTGCGAGTAGTGGCAAGTGGGGTAATCCTAAAGTCTCGGGGTGGGTACCCGAATGGATTGGGTGTTAGTGAGTGGTGTGGGCAAAGTGACACAACTTGAAGTATTTTGTGCCCACCATGTCTAAGTAGTCACTGGTGGGTAGTATTTTGGTTTCTGCATGTAGTGGTGGTATTGGGGTGCATTTTGTGCAGCCACTTGCAATGGGCAAGGTTTTTGTTGAGGAATAAGATGAGGGGTGGTTGGAGTTTTCCCTGACATATATATATATATATATATATATATATCCTATTATCACAAATGCGCAGGGGTCATTGTACTACTCCTTATACTTCGTTCGGCCCGTGCCCTGAATGGGTTTATTGACTCAGAGTGCTTAGAGGTTGGCTATGGAGGGATTGGAATAAACTTTGCCAGCAAGTGACCCAAAGGAAGTTAGATATACAAACAATATGAAAATAAAAATGAGCACTAAACAAGAAATATATATATATATATATATATATATATATATATATATATGAATCCATTAAACCACATTGAAAGAGAAAACGGGAATAATCTTTCCTTGCAGTAATATTTTTATTACCTTTTTTTGAAAAATCTGTGCAGGGAAGCGATTCGAACCAGGCACACTGAGGCAGTGAGCACCGCTTTGATCACAGTTAAAAGTATGATGTTAGTACACTACGCTACGCAGAGAACCAAAAGATTCTCTGAATAGAATAGCTTTTAAGGAACACTTTTGCCAGCTCGAATGGAGACTATGAAAGAAAATAGAAAATTAATTGGGAATTCAAAGAATAAATGAGGAATAGGTAAACGCGTGGCAGATATACAAATGTATATATCTCTCAAAGTAGCACGAGAGAATGATGGAAATGAATCCATTAAACCACATTGAAAGAGAAAACGGAATAATTTTTCCTTGCAGTAATATTTTTATTACCTTTTTCGAAAAATAGTCTCCGTTCGAGCTGGCGAAAGTGTTCCTTAAAAGCTATTCTATTCAGAGAATTTTTTGGTTCTCTGTGGTTTAATGGATTCATTTCCATCATTCTCTCGTGCTACTTTGAGAGATATATACATATATATATATATATATATATATATATATATATATATATATATATATATATATATATATATATATATATATATATACAAATAAAGTTCTTTGAGAGATAAATTACTAAGTGAAGCTCACATATCTCACTTGGCTTGTAAATAACTGTTCACTATGTAAATCCCTATACACTTTTAATGTTGGTTTATTGAAAGGAAAGGGTTACCTTGGAACCGGATGTTCGGGTGGCACTGGTGAGATAAGGGGTAGAGACGATGAGGTAGGTCCTCCAGGGACTGACCTGATCCCACAATTCTGTCACGATTCTGCTGGAAGAAGGCGGTGACGGAAGCTTCTTGTTAAAGAGAGCCCCATACTCATGAACTCTGAGGAATCTTGGGTGCCTCTGTGAGGGGGGGCAAAGTGACCTATCAACGCATAGGGTCACAGAAAAAAGCTGAGATGTAGTTTTCTCGCTTAGGGAACCAGAGTGAGGCTGTTTGTAGCTTCGGCTCTGAAAATGTGAGTACGAACTTGGGTCCCAGACCAACGGGGTAAGGAGCCTCCTTAATTGGGACCGATCTCCTCTCTGAAGACTTGGTGCTTCGACGATTTACCACAACATCGAGATAGATGGCAATTCCTGCCCCGCCAGACGCTGTGCAAGCTCTACTACTGAGGGTTAAAAGAATTCATCTTTTATACCCGAAACTCGGAAGAGGTTCACATGGCTCAGGAAGTAGTACATTTGATGTCAAGCGGCCCTTCTTAGGGTGAGAGCTGCTTGATTATCTCCTCCATTTCGTCCTTTGTAAACTTCCAGAAACCACCGGAAGCCAAGATGGGCTCCCATCTATCGATAACCAGTCCAGGAAGAAATGAGGTGGTTAACTGAAATGGCCATTGGGTTCTTCCGGCGGGAAGCCACCAGACATCGGGCCGGAAGGGAAAGGTTTGATATCGTGACCTGCCCGGAAGGGAGGTGGGGAAACGTGGGAGCATTAGGCTATTCTCCTACAGTTTTGTTTTCTGTTGTTTTTTTTTGTATTTTATCCAAGTTGTAGTGTGATAACCTGGGTACTCAGACCCGGGATGCATAAGTTAGGGTGGTGTGGATGAATGGTTTGTATAGTATGTTGAAGTGTTGCCTGAAGTTGGTGCTTGTGAATGTCCTGAGGGTGTTTAGTTTTCTTATGGCCTTGGTAGTCATGCCTGGATCCAGGGTAATGCCCATTAGGGTGTAGTTAGACTTGAGTGGGTGAGAGTTGTCCTTGGAGCATGATATGGGGGTGTTTGATGTATTTGTGCATGTGAGGGGCGAAGAGGGTGACTTGATTTTGGGGGAGAGGTGGACATTCTGTTTAGTGTTAACCAGTTTGGGAGTTATCAGAGCTATATGTTTAGCTGTCTGGATGCTGTGTGTGTGATGGTGGCTTGGGATGTGATGGTGGCTTGGGATGTGATGGTTAGGTCATCAGTATATATGTTCAACAGAGGAGGAGAGAACATAGTGCCCCACCACTTTGCTGTGCCAATGGGAGAGAAGACAAAGATGCGAAATTTTGTCTATTAGATTTCAAAGGGGTTGGTTGGGAATTGTTGTAATGTAGTTAATGTGTTGTGCCCGAATCCCTCTGTGGAAACGTGGTACTTTATGATCAAAATGCATATTGTCATTTTAAGGAGCCAGAGAATAAAATTAGGTATCTAGCTTTTTCTTTAAAGATACCCCCCCCCCCCTTTCTAAAAAAAAAAAAATCCACTTATTTTAATTTTTTTTTTAGATATGAAATGCGGTGGGTTCCGAGGGGGTAACTCCCTGGCTTGTCTTTTCCATGACCACGAAAACAGGCCACAAACTGTCGCCGAACTTGATTCCGGCCATATTGCCATGACCTACACAGCCATGGGCTCTTTGATTATACTCGGGGATGATTTATCCAGGATCAACCGAACCGGCATTCAGGAACATATCCAATCGCTTCAGTGTCCTGATGGAAGGTAATGCGTCCATCCCTATTATTTTCAAAGCGATTTTTTTTTTAGGAAACATCCAATAGGTTTAGGGTTTATTCTTCGAAATGCATTTGTAGGATGGGAAATGGTTGTGGGATATGAATAGATGGATTGGAAGTATATGAAAAGTGATTTGGAATTTGGTGTAATCCCCTCAATGGAGGAAATTGACTCTGAGGAAATGTGTCAGAAAGATTTGTGATACTGAACATTAGAAGAGATTCATTTTATGAGGGGCATTCCCGGAAGCGATTAGTAAAGCTGTATGTTTTGGTCCCTTGTGATTCATATAATGAACCCATGACATGCTGAGATGCCAGTTCTCTGATTGTCATGACCAATGAAGTCTTTAGAGTTGATAAATGTCATCACCAAACCGGGGTCTGTTGCCGAATATAAATGAAGGGCATTGGGCAATCCCATTCAGTCTTTTACCTTTTTCTCATCGTCTGGCATGGTTGTATACCATCACACAAACACTGCATGTTCGCGTCTGTCTTGATAATAATGATTTCTTATCATTGATCAAACCAAAGTATGAGATGCCCAACTTTCCTCAGTTTTCTGTCAACTACCGGAGGAAGTGAGAATGACATAAGATTTGTTTACTGCGCTGCTACCATATGCTACATACTGCAAGATTTTTCGCCGCTCAACATAGATTCTGCAGTGAATTATATCATCGGAAGTTTGGTTTGTTTTAAAATATTTGTTTCTGTTTAGTATTGGCATTCCCTTCCCTTTCTCCTCTTCAGCCCAAATAATAAAGTGAATGAAGAAGCATTTGCGTAACTCCCCCCCCCCCCGTGTATATTGTGTAGTGCCATTTGTCTGAAATCTTGCGTAGGGCATCAGGTAGCAAGTATGGGTCTACGCCTTCATAAGCAAGAGAATGGTGTAGAGTAATGTCCAGCCACTCGCTTCTTTTCTTGCTAAACCATCGCTAATAAATCTAGAGAGGCAGACCTGGTGAATTTGGGTTCAGTGGCCATGCCCTGGCCTTGTGCTCCAATTAGTGTCATCTTGCGGTTGGTATAGCAATGAGTAGCACCTTCACGCTGCATCGAGTATGCCTGGGGCACGCTCTTCCTCGAGCCCAAGCAAGCGAATGTATCCAATAGACCAAATTAACAGCCGCAAAGAAGAAGTGTATCAATTGGGTAGTTTAAGCTTCACTTTTTCCATCGTAGTACACAGTTGGGTGATGATTCTTTGTACTGCGACGACAGTACAGACTATGTACCTCCCATGCACTTATCACTTGCCATTTTGCCCCACTCGTATCGGGGTGCAGAACCGCCTATTATATAATAATCCTATGAATGCGTTAAATGCCGTAGTTAAATTAAAGACGTTTAATTTTCCTAAAGCTGTATCTCTACTTTGTCCATTTCCGCAGAGGTATGAAGGTGGATTCGGTCAAGGACCCGACCAGGAGGCACACGGGGGTCCCACATTTTGCGCCGTCGCCGCGCTCCACCTCATGGGCAAACTCGATGTTCTCACTCCGTTGCAGGTCCGTCGTCATTTCATTCTTCGCGACTTGAGTAATTATTTTCTGGGGTCTTCCCCACCCCTTCGTCACCCCCGGACCAAGGCATGCCTTGGTCGTGTAGCGGTGAAAAGAAGGTTCAGAAGAGTTGTGCGCTCTCTTTCTCTCGAGAACTTCTTTCCAAAATCTTTTGGAAAGCTCGGCTTGAATCGAGTCTTTTAGACTCGGGGATGGCTGAGAGCGTCCTTCCCCTGAGCTCAGCGACTCCGAGTGAGTGGTCCACCGCTCCGATGGCGCCTCTTTATTCTCCTTTCCGCTTTACCTTTCCTTTATTACTCTTTCCTAGACGCTAGGGTCAGCGCCCATCAGCATTCCTAGTGCCAGGGTACGAACAAAACTGGGATCCGGGCGCAGTCACCTCCGACACGCCCGGTAGGTATGTATATTCTCTCTGCCCCACATGGGGGTCCCTGTGATCTTTCTCGGACTGTACTGCTCATGGCAGGTGGGTTATACTGCTGTGTCTGCTGCCAGGTCAAACAGATCTTCAGATACTGGTTATCTTGTCGATCACTAGTGCAACTTACCGAGGGGTCCCACTCTGACTTGGTAGTTGGGAGCTGCTGAGCAACTTTCAGTTGGTCTGCGCCTCTGACTTCGCCCTGAAAGGTCTAAAAATCTGAATGGATAGGCGGAAACTGCTGGACCCGCGTTATAGCCTCGCCCTTCCCACTTTTCTTCTCATTGGTGGCAAACTTTGGAAAGTTTGGTTGTCCGAAGATTTCCAAAATTCGAAAGTCATTTCAAAAGTTTAAAATCTGGCCACACCAAGATCTGACTCACTTGGTTGACTTGAAATCTTTGACTTCATGGGGAAGCTGAGCTGGACCATCCCCCCATCCTCCTTGTTCCTCCATGCACCCACATTTTCTCTTTATTTCCTCAATGTTTAAGGACCTGACCAACTACTTCCTACTCTGTCAAAAGAGAGGCTTTGTAACCTCTATAACTCCTTTTAATACCCACAGGTTGCAAAAGACCAGGAAAAATCTGTTTTGCCCCAATAACCTCTTCCCTGTGCCTAATGGGCTGACAACCTGGCTAATTGGCCACCAGTCCAATTACCTCTCTCTGGCTCTGTCACGTCTTGGGATCCTGGCCATCTTGTCAACGAATAGTAGGCCATGGCGCCTCCATTCCGTCGCCCTGCCTTTCTCTCTTCTCAGTTGGGAACTGCCGCCTTTGGAAAGAGCGTCCGACAGGCAACTTGCGGTCGGGGCTTCCCGTCGCTGTACAGCCTCAAACACCACCCATCAGCGCGCCCAGAGATGGAACCCCGAAAATCAGGGGCGGAAACGACTGGCCGTGGGGTAGCCCACTAACCCCTTTTTTTCTCCTATTGGTTACAAATTTGTTTATAATTCCAGATAGCAAAACCTCGCCCATCCTTGGTGTTGGAGTGGGTGAGGTGCGACAACACACTTCTCACTAGTGGAAGAGCTTCCCTTTTACCATTCCTCATTGGTAAAGGGCTTTCCCGTTTGCCATCCATGACCCCCTCCAGCACCTCCATCTCTAACAAAGAGGTGTGCCTATATTATTTCTTAGTGACCCCCTCCAATATTCTTCTATCGGAGATGGGGATTTATCTCTATGTCTACCGATGAGGGTTGTTTCCCTCTTACCCCTTTCTTCAGAATCACCTCCGGGCCCCTTACTGGATCAGCAATGAAATCCCCTCCACTACAGATAACCCAAGTTTACTCGACTGTCCAGAGTGAGAGTGTTAACCCACTCTCCCACCTTGTTAGATCGTCGTACCGTGACCATGTTGTTGACTGGCTTTCCTGCACCCCTCCCCATTCTTTCCTGAGAGGTTTGCTTGCTCGCCTCAACGAATTATCATTCACAAGCAGGCCACAGTGAGTCCCCAGTCGCAATGGCCAGATAGGAGGGAGTATCCTCCATATTTGAAGAGGGTTCTTAAGGTGCCTCTGTCCCAGACGGCTGGATCTTCCTCGATTACAAGCACTGATTCGGTTGTAAACCTCTACTCGTAGGCAGGATTCTTCCGGGGTAACACTAGGCCCCGAGGAATCAAGACGAGAGGAGGACTCTTTCCTATTCAAATGTAATTTTTTTGGTCGCCGCCACCCGAAAAACCGACCCGGTTGTGCTTGAAGCTCGCGCAGTAGTACGCATTTAAGGAAATAAATGATTTCTCTGTCCCAGTCAAGGAAATTAGGTCTGTATGAGGCTGTTGAGTTCTCTGGCAACCTCATCGCCTTGGGCCTAACTACTATTCCGAGAACGTCTTGTTGTTTTGCACGCCGTTCGGTTCCTTGGTGGTCGGGCGCGTGTGAGACGGCAATCAGACAGAAGCAATCATACGCTATAAGCATCGCACGAACGATTTCACTGTCGGTGAATTTCGTCAAGCTCGGGCTAGGTTCCGGTGTGATTCGAAGCACGCCTGCTGCGCTCTTCCTGGTTGGCAAAACATGTCGTCAAATTTCGTGGACGGCTATTACAGACATGATAGCGAGTCAAAAGGAGACGCGGCGAGTTCATGCACCTCCCCCCTCCCCAACGCTCCTGTTCTCTAGGAGAATGGGACAGCAATCTCGGACCCCGCGTCCGTGGCGGAGACTTTCGTAACTGCTTTCTGCACATTCTCTAGCCGAGATGCTGCTCTCGAGGATTCAATGCACGTCCTGATGTCGCTGAAGGCCGCTCACTGTGCTTTACCTCGAGAGGCAAATAACCCTTTAACGGAAGTTTTACGTTGTTAGTTGTGTTCCGTTCTCGCTTCAAGCACGGACAGCATCCATGGATTTCGCGTCTACCATGCTTCGACACCTGGGTGAGCGAGGCAAGGCATTTCTACTAGATTTGTTCAACAGGATCTAGAAAAGGAGTACCTTCCCAGACGCCAGGCGAATGGCTACTGTGATTCACTTTTGGCAAAACAGAATGATCACTGCTGCTTTCCGTCCAACTACTCTTAACATTCTTCGTGTACAAGTTGAGGAAGAGATTGGTAAAGATTAGATTAACTTTTTTCTTAGACAGTGGAAGCCACCTTTCTTATGCACATTACAGCTTCCGCAAGTTCCACTCCACGTCGTATGCTCTGTTCCGACCTGAAAATGCTGCTATCTTCGAGGCCTTCCTTCGTATTTAGGCAACGGGATTTTTTGCTCTGGAAAAGGCCTATGATACCGCAGGGCCATACGATATCATGGAGACTCACCACACGATGGGGGCGAGGGGATGCCTCCCAATTTTTGCATACTGGTGGAGGGAGGCCTTACCACTCCAATGGAGCAGGGAAGTATCCTCAATGTCACACATTGCCCCGAGCATCAACGGCAACATGCATTGTTGAACCACATCTCTCGCTATGTCGAAGCGCATAGGTTTGGATTTTCCTTAATCGAGACTAAGGCGATGCACTTTTTCCGCCATCGACAGTTCCACCCCGACCCGTGCTTATTCCTAAACGTGGTTTGCCTCGGGAGTGGTGGATTCGCATAGTTTCCTTTATCATTTTTTCGACCGATGCCTCACCTGAGAGGCTCATATTCGCAGCCTTAGGGTCTCTTGTACCCCCGCCATGGACATTGTTCCGTGATTTTCAGCACTTGCGGGGGGGGGGGGGTGCTGATAGGGCTACTTCCTTGCTTTTCTACTGATCCTTTGTGCGTCCGAAGCTTGACTAAGGATACGAGTTTTATTAATCCGCAGCCGAGCATGTATTGCAGAAAGTGGCCTCGATCTACCCCACCATTCTCCGTTTGGAGACCCATGCCTTCCTCACGTTCCCTATTGAGAGCCTACTCCTCTTCGATGCCAGGAAATTCCACTCGCTTTCTGTCGTGCATAGGGCATTATGCGTCTGTACGCGCGAGCCCGGCGCCTTCCTCAGTTGCCAACAGCTCTCACTGCTTCCCCAGCCGATATCGACGGTGCAAACGCCGCCCAGAAACGCCAGTTGTACCCTAATCCCTTTGGGTCTAGGGCTAGGAAACTCCTTCGAGAGCTCAGTATAGCTCTCGGGTCAGTGGCACCCCTGGTTCTGCCCAGGACACCACCCTGGATGGTGCCACCTTTGACTATTTGTCGCCACGCCTCTGCTCCCAAATCTTCTACAGCGCCGGGAGTATTGCGTTCTGCCTTTTTAGAGCACACTTCGGTTCGCCTTCTTACACGCTTCATCACACTGTTTATTAAACTTAAAATCCTTTGAAACCCGCAACACTAAATCTTGTTTCTTCGTCTACAGAGATCAGATTTTTACCACCCATTTCGACCTACGTGCAAAACTCTACACTTGCCTAAATTGAATGTTCCATTTATTAGACCGTTCGAAGATTCTATCTAGATCCTGTTGAATTAATTTGCTATTGTTCTCATTTAAAATTTGACCCCCAATTTTTGTCATCCGCAAATTTAGATAATTTACCAATTAGGCCGATGTCCGTATCGTTTACATAAATAAGGAACAACAATGGTCCCAACACAGACCTCTTGAGCACGCCACTAGTTACATTTTTCCTCTCCGAAAATTTACCATTTAAAACCATTCTCTGCTTACGATTACTAAGCCATGACTCTATCCGTTGTAGGAGTTTTTCACTAATTCCATGAGCAAAAAGTTTAGTTAGTAATCACCTATGAGGAACGGTGTCGAATGCTTTCATCATAGCTTTTAATCATGCTGTCATAAAATCCCAAAAGATTAGTTAAACAGGAAGGTTTCTGTTGACCATCATTAATCAGATTATGCGCTTCCAAATGATCGATCACCCTATCGCGAATGACGAATCCCATTAATTTACCTACGATGGATGTTAAACTTATGGGTCGATAATTGGTCAGATCTCTTTTTTCCCTTTTTAAAAATAGGAGATATATTAGCTAGCTTAAAATCTAATGGCACGTCACCTTCTAAACATTTGTTAAAAAACTTCGTTAGCGGCCCCACTAACACGTTCGAATTTCTTTTAAATGCGCCGGATAGATTAAATCAGGACCTGGAGATTTACTGGATTCTAACGTCTGATATAAAAATCTATTTTTGCTTCGAAGAATTTGATATCGATTCAAAGGTTACTCATTAAAGTTTATCACGTAGTTCGTTCGTGGTATATTATGCTCGTCTTCGTTTATAAATACCGATGCAAAAATTATTTCATATATTGGCCACCTTTTCTGTATCCTAAACTAATTCGTTATTTTCATTTTTCATAGGTCCTATTGTTTTCTTTATCGAGTTTCCATTGGATACATAATCGAAAAACATCTTAGGGTTATGTTTACTTTCTTTGGCAAGTTGAATTTCATATTTTCTTTTAGCGCCTCGTATTTCCTTTTAACATTCCCTTCGTCGAGCTACGTAAATTTGATTATTCTCTTCGGGATGGGTTACGTTTGTGACTCTTTGTATGCACAGTTCCTATCCATCAATTTGACTATGATATTATGATTCTACCATTTTGGTTTACTTGAGGCGTTTCGTTAATTTTTTCGCAGAATAAATTGCTCGTCTAATTGTCTAAAATGCTCGGTGTAAAAGGACCAGTACTGATTAACATTTTTTAATGTTGGATCCCATTTGATCTTTCTAAACTTGCGGTTGAAGCCATTAAAGTCCACACGTTTAAAATGTGGCACTTTAATATCATTATTATCCTTGTTACGATTTATATTAATATCGAACTCTATTAATTTCTGATCGCTGGAATCTTTACCTTCCCCAACACTAATACCCGAGATAAGATTAACATTGTTAGTTAGAATTACGTCTAGGATATTTTCCCCTCTACTTGGTTCATTGACTAATTGTGTTAAATAGTTTTCTTCCATAAACTCCAATATCCTCTGCCCCTTCCCTTCGCATTCAACGTTTCATAGTTAATATTTCTACACTTTAAATCCCAATTAATAAAGTGCGATTATTTTTAATGTTACTTCCAATAATTTTATAATTCCGTGTCAATCTTAATCTGTTGTGGGGAGGGTCTATACACGACAAAGATATTTATTGGAAAACCATTCGATTTTATTTCGGCGTTTATTACTTCAACTTCTTTGGGAGAGTCAATTTTAATTTTGCTTAAACTTAGATATATGATTTTTGGTGTACAGTAGTACTCCTCCACCCCGTTTATGGGTACGGTCTTTATTGATTAATTTATACCCTGATAGTTGCAATTCGCCGATATAATCTCTCCTAGATGTCTCCGCCCATGATTCCGTTGTTGCCATAATATCAAAGCTGCGTAAGGGCACTAAACATTTAAATTCGTCGAGCTTAATTTCGAATGCTACGCGCCTTACAGTAGTAGGCATGTAAATTTGGTTTAGAACATTATTATTACGCCGTGGTGAGCCACTGCCCTATGTGCTCTCTACTCTCCGATGCTGTTGTGTACAAAAACTTACAAGAGAATTATTAGTTATTCTTCCCATCCTGTTCATATGAAGTCCCTCTCGCCAGGATAGCTCCATTTGTTCGTAAAAATCATCCCACAAATCGATAATTACACTCACTCTTCCTGGCAAAGAACTTTAAGAGAGTTGTTAATATAGGATGTCGCGCCTATTCTTGAAAGGATACCTGTAAACGCCATATTCCCACCTTTCTTTCAGCTTCCTCATCAGTTGGCGGTACCTTGCTAGAAATTCCTCGGACCTTGCAAATAATACATTATTAGTACCGATATGCATTATATAAGCTTTGTCTTGGGTATCTCCGTTTGTAATATCTTCCATTTATGGGATTATTATAACTGAAACTAGCCAACCTGTGTCGCCATCCATTTCACACTTGACTGCCATAATCTATCCGATGCGCAACTCTCCTCACGTTGTCTTCTTAGTTCCGTACACTGCGTCTTCTTTTACAGAGAGAGCGACTGGTCAGATGGCTGATGTTGCGCCAAAGCTCTTCTGAAGGTGGTCTGCAGGGGAGGCCGAATAAATCTGCAGATACGTGTTATTCATTCTGGATCGGCGCCGCTCTTAAGCTCTTGGGGAGTTTTCGTTACTTGGATCACAAAGAGATGGTACAGTTTCTACTGTCTGCGCAAGACCCTATCTTAGGAGGATTAGGGAAATTTGTCGGGGTCGGCTCAGATGGCTTGCACACTTACTTCGGAATCAGTGGCTTATCCCTCATCGATCAGGAGTTGTCAGGCCTCGAACTAAATTTGGTCGATCCATCTCTTAATATATCAAATCGAGCCCTAAAACATCTAAGGACTCTTCACAAAAATTGGTCATTGAACTCTTGATCTCTTCATCCTATTGACTCTAAAGTGTTTACCACATCGAAAGACTCAGGATTGCAAATAATTTATAACCAGATTAAAAAAAAAATTAGGAACCAATTATATTGGAATCTTAACTATATATGGATTGTTAGAAAAATTATATTTTACTGTGCATTTTAATAGGATCGGGTGTCAAAGGAGCATTAATGAGGTCATTTTTGTAATGAAGAAAGGGTTCCAATATGTTTTTCGGGTGACGGCCTACGTGTCTTGATCTCTACCGGTTGGTTAGCCGACTCACAACTGCGCCCGCTTCTTATTCTCTCTCTACATTGGTCCGTTCAGTGACAACAAGAAGTTGAAAAGAACCTCCATTGACCATCGTGATCAAAGGGTGTATGAAACAGTTTGGAGATGGTTCTAGGCTTATTCTCCATGGGGACGCCGGGCATTCTTGAGCCCCACCCCCTTTACTAATAACTAGGCACGCCTTTAGCCTTTTTGCTGTTGGAGCCAAGATGGACTTAGGTCCCATAGATTACTTTCAAACCCCCATTATTTCACTTACAATAACTCACTTCATGGCAACCTGAAATTTTGGATAAATTTCCAGCTTTGAATTAATTATATTATTGGATCTTTGTTGGGCTGATTCAAATCTATTGAATAAAGTCCGACTTTTTTATTCACTCCTGAAATAATTACTTTACAATTTATTACTACAGTATACCATAAAGCACAATAAAGAGTATTTTTAAAATTTTAACATGCCTTTTTTATTTACTGTAGAAGCTTTCGAGAAAAATAATTACTTTTCATGGGACTTTTGAAAACTATTTGCCATGAAGTTATCAGCAACACTTGACACATTTTATGCAGTTTGTTTGTTTGTCGAATGGATGGGTGGGGTTCAAAACTAGTCTTACTAGTACAGAGACTGGATAATGACACACTGCCATATCTTACGTAACCAACAACAGGACCATTAGGGCCTAGTTGAGACGGGATACTACTGGAGAAAATTCCATCTTCAGTAACACTGTTCCTCTACTTCGCTGATATTCTTTGTTGGTCATTGAATTGCTTAAAGGAACTTGAAACATTCTCCCGACGAACACGACGGCTTTCGTTGGCAAGGTCGCCTCACCCCCATCCCCTCAGATTGGCAATGTATTACTGCATTACTACTTGGTGTGCAACATTCACAATGCCTTTTCCCTACATGTGTTATTTTTACTAAGTGATTCTGACTCAACTGCAACGTGAGGTTGAGGGTATTTTGGGGGATTACTGTACCATAAAGGGGTATAGTAGGAGGAGAAATGAGGTGATAGCGGTTCTAGATGAACATTTTCTGTATAAGCGGGTTTCAGGCGGTCGATAGAGACAGTATCTTGTCTGGTGCCAAGCTTTAGGACGAAGAATTTTGGCTTCCTGGAGATGACGAGAAAGGGTCCGTCATCGACTGGTTGCAACGAAGTGCGAGGTGAATCGCGACAGACGAAAACATGGGAGCATGATGTCATCTCCGGCACGAAGGTTTTACAATTAGCAGGCACTCTATGGGCAGTTTTGGCTTAACTTCAGCCATCACCCGTACAAGATTATGTACGTATGAAGAAGTATCTAAGTGAGAAGATAAGATGGTGCGATGCAGACGTTCTACCTTAGAGTTACTTTGGGGATGGTAGCTTGTAGTACTAAGGCGAAAGGAGCCAAGCACTGGCATGAGTGCATCCCATTGGTAGGATTCAAACTGGCTGCCACGATCATTCATGATCGTTGAGGGAACACCAAAACGAGAAACCCATGCTGAGACGAAGGCTCGAGTGACAGTGGAAGCTCTGATGTCCGAGATAGGAACCGCCTCTGGCAAGCGAGTAAAACGATTGATCATGCTGAGAAGATAATTGCAACCACGGGAGTAAGGAAGAGTACCTACTAGATCGACGTGAACGGCGTCAAAACGTGACGAAGGAAGGGAAAAAGGGACCAGAGTTGCTTTTGTGTGGCGGTGGACCTTAGCACGCTGGCATGGCAGACATGAGCGAGTCCATTTCGCCACATCGGCATCCATACCTGGCTAAACGTGGCATTGGCGCCAGGATGATGGATGGATTATTTACAAGTCCCTTGGTGCTCACTGCGAGGTGATTGCACCGGACGCCAGGATGAGAGAGACCATGAATTTGGTCGAAAATTCGCCGACGGTAAGAGAGGAATGAGAGGACGAGGACAATCAGGAATTGAATAGTCAACCAGAATGCGCCTGGAAGGACTCCGGCAAGTCGATCTCGCAAACGACGAGTTGAGAAGAGTGACGCAGTGTTTGCGTGTCTTCATCTTGTCCCCAGGCAAGCGCTATTGCGGCATGATCGATGGGCGCAGTGTAGGAGAGTTGCGTACCATGAATCGATGAAATGCATGATTGAGCGTCCGTTACGACATTTGAAGAACCAGGAACGTAACGAATATCGTTCGTCATCTGCAGAATGAGGTCAAGATGACGAGTGTCAACTACAGTGTGTTCTGACGAAGTACTACCAGACGAATATGCACCGACCAAGGGCTTATGGTCAGTAAAAATGGTAAATTCACGCCCTTCCAAATGACGTCGGACAGCGAGATATATTCCGAGGAGTTCTCGAGAGAACGTTGAATATCTCTTTTTGATGGTCTGTAAGAGCGCGAGAAAAGAAAGCAAGAGGTTTCCATTGGTCACCAACTTTCTGCTGCAAAGTTGCACCTACATGGGTTGCAGATGCATCAGAGGCGACGCTGATGGGGGCTCCTGGAGAAGGATGAGCCAATTTCACAGCGCGGGCAGTAGCCTCTTTGGTGCGAGAGAACGAATCGCACGCCTCAGCAGACCATTCAAGATGAGAGTTCTTTTTGGTCTTGGTGAGCATAGAGTTGATAGGTTGCATGACCTGGGCACATTTAGGGATGAATATGTGGTAAAAATTTACCATATCACAGAAACTCTTGAGTTGCTTGCGTGATGTAGGACGAGAAAAGTTTCGCATCACGGTAACTTTATATTCGAGTGGGCTAATACTTGCACTCGAGACATGGCGCCCCAAGAATGAGAGTTGCGGGTCACCAAAGAGGCACTTGGACGCGTTTAGTAAGATACCGTACTCCTGAAGACGAGAAAAAACTTGGCGAACGTGAGAAAGGTGTTCCTCCAGTGATTAAGATTTAAGATAAGTTACCGGTAGGTTGCTGCCCAATCCAAGTGGATTCTATATGGCCGCTAGGGTGAAACGAGAAATATCATCTATAAAAGGTGGAGGAGACCACTTTGTGACAAAAATTTAAAAAACGACGGGTTAAAAGATTCCTCCGCCAATATGAATCGAAGACGGGTGTGTTGAAGAATAGTTAAAAGGGTCGGAAAACAGGACAACTGGAGAATGGTAAAATGACTATAATCCAATAAAAGGTGGGCAACCGATTGGTTCCTACCGTAAAAACGACAGCAAGGGCTGATATGGGCATCACCCGAAACAAAATGGCCGTGAGTAAGTCTCGTGTGGCCAATGCGAACTCGGCAAAGGGCCACCTCCAACGACCGCATTCTATGACGACTCGAGGGCCAAGAGCGAATAGAATTTTTAATTTTGTATAATTTGGATGATGAACAGTCATCCCATTCATTCTGCCACAGTTGAAAAATATACTTTCTTATTGAAGGAAAGGATTCCCTAAAAGGCAGAGCCGAGTTCTCAAGGGACACAGAATGTGCTGAGCGGGCCAGCCGATCAGCCTTCTCGTTGCCCAGGGACCCAGCAAAAAATAATTCTATATCGGGATGCATTTTGGATCAGCCAGTTGCAAATTTCTGTGACCAAGGGATGGGACGCATTAAAAGATCTAATTAACTGTAAGACACTCCCTGAGTCGGAAAAAAGGACAAAATCACTAAAAGGTAAAATTTGGATGAGTCTAAAGGCTAAAAGGATTGCTGAAAGTTCAGCGGTAAAAACGGATGCTGCTGGTGGCAAAGATAGAGTTAGGAATTATCCTCCTGGGTGGATGGCTGCGGCGCCCACGCCACCGTCCGACTTAGAGCCATCCGTGTATAGTGGGCAGCATTGTTTGTGTGAGATCGAATGCTCTAAGAACAGGCTCTTAATGATGCGAGGATCCATGGAGGACTTCTCCAGGCTCCACATGTTGGTACATACTGTGGCGAGAGGAGCACGCCACCTAGGGGTCAGTAAGGATGGAAGGGTAAGGACCCTTGGAGCACCCAGGTTAGAGAGATGATCTCCTATGCGAAGGTTCAAAGGGCGGGGTAAAGATGGCAACTTATCATATGCCACCGTTGATTCGGCAGCATACAGGCATCTGTAGACCTCTGTTACAGGGGCTTGCTGTACTCGGCAGAGGTATCGCATGCATATTTGAAGTCTATGGTAGGGCAAAGGGAGTACCCCACTTTCGCAGTAAAGGCTGTTGACAGGAGTAGTACGGAAGGCTCCACTAGAAAGGCGAACTCCAAGGTTTCGAATGGGGTTCAGCATTTTAAAGGCTGAAGGGGAAGCCGATGAGTAAATTTGACAGCCATAATCCAATTTGGATTGAACGAGGGCTGTGTATAATGTCCACAATGTTTGTCGGTCACTGCCCCACGAAGTGTGTGAGAGGACTTTCAAAATGTCTAGAGCCCGCAGACAGCCTGTTCGAAGTCGGCGTAGGTGTGGTAACCAGGATAACTTTGGATCGAGAGTTACGCCAAGGAACCGAAACTCGGAGGCAAACTCTATATCTTCGCCTTGTAGGGAGATAGATGGCGGAACAAGAACCCCTCTGCATCGGTGGAAATACATTGCTTTGGTTTTGGTCGTGGAAAAGCGGAATTCCCTCAAGTTGTGCTCTTTTGGGTACAGCATCGACCGCTAGTTGTAGCCGACGCGCTGCTGATGGAAGGCGAGGTGAGGAACAGTATTGTGCTAAATCATCGACAAACAGAGTTGCCGATACACCTTCTGGGAGAGACGAAATAATATCATTGATGGCAATTATAAAACATAAGACACTTAAAACACTGCCCTGGGGAACTCCCTCCTCTTGGGGTTGCAGGTCAGAGTATGCGTCTCCAACACGTACCTTGAAGGATCGAGATGCTAAAAACTTTGAATAAATGAAGGTAAAAGGCCTCTCATCCCCCAGACGTATAACTGCTTCAAGATGCCGTATCTCCATGTTGTGTCGTAGGCTTTCTCAATATCGAAAAATATGGCCAGGACTCGGTGCTTTAATGAGAAAGCTTTCCGGACTGATCCCTTGAAACGTACTAGTAGGTCAAGGGTACTATGACCTTTGCGGAAGCCACATTGAAATGGAGAAAGAAGGTGATTGGCTTCTAGGAACCAGTTTAGGCGCTCCAATATCATTTTTTCTAGCAACTTACTCAAACAGCTGGTGAGAGCTATAGGGTGGTAGTGATCTGCATCCAACCCGTCCCTGCCCGGTTTGACAAAAGGAAGGATGATCCCAATACGCCATGATGACGGGTAAAAACCCTCCACCCATATAAGGTTGTACAAATCAAGCAGGAAGAGAGTAGAGTGTGGATGTAGGTGCCGAATCATGTCGAAATGGATCTCATCAAGGCCAGGGGAAGTAGATCTGCAAAGGAACAAAGCGCTTTGCATCTCATGGATGTTGAATAGAGCGTTATACGGAAGGTTAGATTTTGTTGTGAAGTTGAGAGAATGAGATTCTTCCTTTGATTTGTAGGATTGAAAAGCCTTATCGTAACGGCTGACACTGCTGACGGCGCGGAAATGGTTAGCAAAAGCATTGCCGACTGCCAGGCCGTCATTCTCCAAGGAACCGTCTAAGTTGAGTGTGGGGGTATGATGATTAGGGTAACGGCCCCTGATCTTATTAATCCTTTTCCAGATCTTAGCAGTATGTGTCATAGAGGAAATCGATGAAACGTATCTGCACCATGAATTTCGGCGATCTTGACGAAGGGTTCTTTTGCGAAGCGCACGAGCTCGGTTTCGGTAGACCTTGTTGCACAAAGTTGGGTTCTTTCGGAATCGGGCATGGGCTAACTTGTAATTTTTGATAGCTGTTGTACACGTCGAGGTCCACCAGGGCACGGTTGAGCGGCCCATGACAGGTCGCCTCCGTGGGATGGTCTGTGTTGCTGCATTGTAGATAGTTGATGTAAAGTATTCTACTGCCGCGTCCACTCCATTGAAGGTCCCCAAAGATGCATTTGTGAAGGACGCCTCTTGGAAACCTTCCCAATCTGCATGACCTAAGTCCCACTTAAGGGGCATGGTTGTAGGAAGGCTAACTTGAAGGGTCGACAAGACAATAGGGAAGTGGTCACTCCCATAGAGATCGTCAAGAATTGACCATCCAAATTCCGTGAAGCAATCAGGGAAACAAATAGACAGGTCAACACAGCTAAAAGAGTCCGTCTGGACATGATAACGAGGTAAAATCGCCAGTATTTAAAACACAAAGAAGCTCAGATAATAAAAGGGACTCTAAAACACTGCCTTGGCATTTCGAGTGATGTCACCCCAGTATGGGTGACGGGCGTTAAAATCTCCTAGAAATAAGAATGGGGAGGGCAACTGGTCTATAAGTTCTAAAAGGTCGGATCTTGACAATGATAAACAAGGGGGTAGGTAAATAGAGCAAACGGTAAAAAGCTTAGTAAGAAAAACCCTCACAGCAACAGCTTGGAGGGTAGTATGTAGGGAGATGAGAGAAACATGGTGGGATGAAGATACCATGATTGACACCCCTCCATGAGAGGGGCTTCCAGCAGGAGCAATAGAGTTGAAAGTGAGAAAACCGGGTACCGGCGGAAAGGGCCGTAGACCAAGTTTATTCTCCTGGAGACAAATAACAGCGGGGTGGATAGTCGTCAAAAGAATTTTGAGTTCTTCCCACTTTGGAAGAACTCCTTGACAATTCCAGTGTAAAATGGAAGATATTATGTGTGACGATTAGATACCACTGTGGATATCTTTTTCTCTTTTGAGGCCGATATTGTATTTGAAGTTCGTCCCAAAGAGCTTGGGAGACGGAGAGCTGATTTTGAGGAGCCTGCTTTTGCAGGGGGAGAGATCCTAGATGGAGCAGTAACTGAGGGTTTTTTCGTGGGTTTTGGAGAACCGACCGAGTCCCTTGATTGTAATTCGGGCTCGCAACCTGGCGGAAAAGGAAGATCAAGAAGGGATTTTCGGCCGGTAGATCCGGATTTATGGGTCGAGGGTATTTTCGGTGTCTGAGGAGTTGGTCCAACCGCCGCAGTTGGTGATGTTGGAGTATCAACTGCTTCCATCGGATCTTGGGTTGAAGGGTGAGCGGAACGAACAGGTGATCTGAGCGAGGTGTGTGGAGCTGGGTGTATTTCTGCCATCGTTTGGATCAGGATGGGGCTTACGTCTTGTGAAGGGCGAGACGGACTTAAGGGCAGAGAATGTTCAACCATAGGGGAGGAGTCCATTGGAGATTCTCGGGGTTCGGCCGAGTCAGCTCCAGAGGCTGCTCGCTTATTGGTGGTCGACGACCCAGGTGAGGAATCCTCTCTCTTACCACTGGGCTTTGGATCTCGGGGCCGGGTGGATGAACCTTCACTGGTCGATGTTGAGGATTCTTTCAAATAGTGTCTGATGTCTTCAAGCGTCTCACCCTGAGCGTCTCTCCCAGCTAGAGCTGCTGGAGAGAGGGGGGCTACATTAGTTATCTCGGTGTGAGAGCGATGCTTCGACTGCATATTCTGAATGTTTTCGACGCTGCGAGTAGATCTAGGGTGAAGTGCTTCAGGCTGGTCGGAACTCGAGCGTGATGGCCGGTTTCGTCCAGCATCACGTAAAACGTTAGAGAAGAGCCGGCAGAGTGGCGAGGTTTGTGCTCAGGCACGCTGGCGGGCCTCTCTTATATCTAGACGTAGGGAGTCACGCAAAGCGAGAACTTCCTTTTCATATAAAAATATAGAGCAGAGTTTCGACGCAGCACTGTGGGTACCTCCGCAGTTGGCACAGTGGGGCGTTTTGGTGCATTCGGGGCCATGGTAGTCAGAGCTACAATTCCCGCAGGAGCGAGGGTGGCGACAGGCTCGGCCAACATGTCCAAATTGATTGCAATTGAAGCAGCGTCTGGGTAGTTCGATGTAGGGACTTACCGGGACACGAAGGTACCCAGCTTTAATATACTGCGGCAGTTCTTGTTCAAATGTTAAAATCAGTGTGGCGGTTGGAACTTTAGTGGAGCCTAATGTTTTAGTTACCCTGTGTACGTGTGTGACACGTTGGGTACTGAGCTTACTCTGAAGGCGGGTGGGGTCGTAGTCCTTTAGTTCGTTTGAACGGACGACACCTTTGACGAAATTCAGACGCGGATGGGGCGAGACAGTTATTGGAATTTCAGCTATCGAAGATAGATTTCGCACAAGGTTGTGTTGAGAGTGGGATGACACCTCGACTACGACATCACCACATCCGGTGGGGTTCACCACAGCGGGACTCAAAAGATTCATTGACGTCAAACACATCTACTTTTGCAAGAGGGATGTCAGATGATGAATTCCTGACAAGAAAGCGAGGATAATCAAAATATGGGTCTACTTCGTTGGAATAGGGGTCCAACGAGCGAGGGAAGGCTGAAAGGGAAGCTAAGGAACGTTTGGCACGAGAATCCTTACGAGAAGGGGAGATTTTTGGTTTATGGCTAGCCATTGCAAAAAGAAAAAAACTTCGCATTCTCCCTCGGGGCTCCCTACCATGGAGGCCTACAAGGGCCCGGCTCTACTGCAACTATACAATCAGTTTCGTCCGGTATGTCCTCTTGGAGAATGGATACGGATCCACCACACCATCTTTATAATCCTAAGAGGCTGCCCGAGTTCTCCTACGCACTGAGAAAAGGGGCCAACGATGGGTTTCTCCTTGGGCATTCGGTAGACGAAGGCGGTGGAGATGCCCAGCCTCTTTCACCTTCATGAAAGAACAATTCGGAATCAATCCATTAATCGAGCAGAGGTCGGGTATTGATGAGGACCACTAGATAGGTGAAGGAAGAGGGGGAAATGAAGGGCAGTGGAAGAGCGTAATAGAGGAGGAAAGAAAGAGGGGTATGTTAAAAGTCTTGTTGGCAGCACCATGGGTCCCCTAGGGGGGTCTTTTGGGGGAAGCGACCGAAGGGGCCTGGCTTCCCTCTCCCCCCTAAGGGGGTTTGCCCTACCTAGCCGCTTGCACGAGGGGTGGTCGGCAATGGGCTGCCTGCTGGCTTTCTTGCCAGTCCCCTTAGAAAGCAAAGGAGGGACTGCCGCTGGAGATAGGGCGGTGCCCGAAAGCACCTCCAGAGAAGGGGGTGAGGGGGAGTCACCTACACCCGTAGGCGTAGGAGAGGAGTAAGCCTCCTCTCCGGTTAAAGAGGTATGGAGGGTCCCCTGCGCAAGCACAGGGGAGGGGGGACCTCCATCTTTTCTGTGGAGCTGCACGAGGGCGGCTTCGATTTTAGGGGGAATTAAGGGAAGATGATGTTTTTTTGCATCATTGGGCATGGTGACCCTCTTTGTTTTACGGGACGCAATCGCTCACCACTTCTTGCAGTAGCCCGCACTGCAAGAGGTGCTTACAGGCCCGGCAGAGCCAGGCGCCGCTATTCGGGACCACCCCTCCCGCCTGGTGGCCTGGCAGTCCTTCGGCATGGCGGCTCCTCCTTGAACATGGCGTAAAAAAGATTTTAAAGACGATTTTTTTTTTTATGGAGCTCATCTGGCAACTACCCACTTGGGCATAAGTCGCCGAAAAACACGACAGCCTAGAACTAGGCTAGTTTAAAGTAAAAATATGAAAACTTAACAATGATATAAATTGGAAAAACTATCGAAGCAATCTCCGGCAAAGGGGGGAGGTCCCCCTCACCCCGGTGCAGGAGAGTGCAACCTACAAACAAAACAATAACAAAAAAAGGAACCTTAAAAAAGGGGAGAAGCCCGGCCTCACCCCAAAAGTCAACAAGTCAATGTGCACGAATCTGTCCCGAGCACAAGGGACAGAGGGTAGCGACCCCACCCATCCCGGTACTGGGACAGGTATCGTGCGCGAAGATCACCCAGATTGGGACATTCGACAATAATGTGCCGAACAGTCTGGGGGACGACGCAGTCGTTGCAATAGGGCGCAGGCGAGCGCTTTATCAAATAGCGATGCGTCACACGAGTGTGCCCGATTCGAAGACGACAGAAAGCAACCTGAAGCCGCCGCGGCATTGGGGAAAAGGTCCATGGGAACAGTCGCAGCGCAATGGCACGCAACTTTAAGTTCCCTTCGACCGTCTCCCATCTTCTTTGCCAAGCAGTCCGAAGAGCTGCCCGTATTCCTGCCATTTAGTCGGTGTGAGGAAGAGCGAAACTCTGGGCCGGTCGCAGAGTCCTCGCGGACTCTTTGGCGCCCTCATTCCCCGCAATTCCTACATGTCCAGGAACCCAGCAGAAGATAATCTCGACATCCACCCGGCTCGCCAAAACCGTGGCGTCACGGATTTCGTGAACCGGCCGATGCGGAGATTCCAATGCCCCGAGAGCACTCAGGGCACTGTGTGAGTCGCTATAGATCACAATCCGGTCTCCGAACCGGGCACGTAGCGTAATCTCCGATACCGAGTTGTATATTGCCACCAGCTCGGCCGTGAAGACAGACGCAGCGCCTGTTAGATCCCCGCTGACTTCAAACAAAGGGGATACGGCGTGGAAGCCGACCCCCTCTTGGGACTTAGAGATATCCGTATACACTGGCACGGTACCAGCGTGACACGATGTGTGCTCCAAAAAAGTCGAACGCAATACTCTCGGCGCAGTACAAGCTTTGGGAGCAGAGGCGTGGTGACAAATAGCCAAATGTGGTACCCTCCAGGGTGGCGTCCTGGGCAGAACCAGGGGCGCCACCGGCCCGAGAGCTATATCTACCTCTCGAAGGAGTTTCCTGGCCCTAAACCCAAAGGGCTTAGGGTATGACTGGCGTCTCTCGGCGGCATAGGCACCATCGAGATCAGCTGCGGATGCAGTGAGAGCTGTTGGCGACTGAGGGAGGCGCCGGGCTCACGCGTACAGGCGAGTGATGCACTGCACGCGGCGCAGAGCGAGTGGCCTCTCCCCAGCATCGACCAACAGGCTCTCAATGGGGGAAGTGCGGAAGGCACCGGTCGTAAGGCGAAGGTTGGTGGGGTGGATCGAATCGACCTTCCGCAATAAACGCTCGGCTGCGGATGCATTAAACTCGCATCCGTAGTCGAGCTTCGAGCGAACAAAGGATCGATAAAAAAGTAAGGCAGTAGCCCTATCAGCGCTGAACGTCACGAAACGGAGATTGTCCATGGCGCGGGTACAAGAGACCCTAAGGCTGCGAATATGACCCTCCCAGGTGAGGCGTCGGTCGAATACAAGACCAAGGAAACGGTGCGACTCAACCACATCCAGGCGCACCCCATTAAGAAACAAATCTGGGTCGGGGTGAAGCCGTGGATGGCGGCAGAAGTGCACCACCTTAGTCTTGGCCAAAGAAAACCGAAACCTGTGCGCTTCGGCATAGCGAGAGACGCGGTTCAATGCCTGTTGGAGTCGACGCTCGAGTTGGCATCTGGGCCGCGCCAAAAGAGATCGAAAGGTCGTCCACGTAGAGCGTAGCGAGAACATCTTCCGGCAGCACCGAGGTGATGCCGTTGATGCTCAGGGCAAAGAGTGTGACACTGAGGACACTTTCCTGCGGGACACCCTCTTCCTGCTCCTTTGGGCCGGAGGGCGCTCCCCCCACCCGTAAGCGGAATCGACGATCTCGCAAAAATTCAGATATAAACATTGGGAGGCGTCCCCTCGCCCCCATCGTGTGGAGAGTCTCCATGATACCGAATCGCCATGCGGTATCATAGGCCTTCTCCAGATCAAAAAACACCGTGGCGTAGTGCTGTCTACAAAGGAAGGCCTCGCAGACGGCATTTTCCAGTCGGAGCAGAGCATCCGACGTGGAGTGGAACTTATGGAAGCCGCACTGTGAAGAAGACAGATGGCCTCCGCTGTCCAGGAAATAGGCTAATCTAACATTTACCAATTTCTCCATCAACTTGCACACGCAAGAGGTTAGAGAGATTGGGCGGAAACCACCCGGAGTAGAGTGATCTCTCCCCGGCTTGCGAAAGGCGAGCACAGTAGCGATTCGCCAGGAGTCTGGGAGAAGACCCTCCACCCAGATCCTGTTCAACAAATCTAACAGAAAGGCCATGCCTCGCTCACCCAGGTGTCGAAGCATGGCGTACGGGACATCGTCCGGACCATGGGCGGTGTCCGCGCACGAAGCGAGGGCGGAACGCAACTCACTCAAGTTAAACTGTCGTTGAAGGGTTCTCCGCCTCTGGAGGTAAAGTCCAGCCGGCGGCCTTCCCCGACATCACGACGTTCATTGAATGCTCGCGGAGCAGCATCACGGCTAGAGAATGCGGAAAAAGCGGTCGCTAAGGATTCCGCCACGGACCATGGGTCCGAGATTGCATTCCCATTCTCCTGGAGAACGGGAGGGGAGTCCTGCGAGAACTTGCCCCGAATCCGTTGACTCGCTTCCACACCTCAGCTAAAGGGGCTTTTCCGTTAAGTGAAGACACGTATGCCCGCCAAGAAGAGCGGCGGGCGTGCTTCGAAATATACCAGAACCTAGCCCTAGCCCGACGAAAGTCAGCGACAGTGAAATCGTTCGGGCGGCGCCTATAGCGCATGTAGGCATAACGCTTCTGTTTGAGGGCCGTCTCACACTCGGCCGACCACCATGGGAGTGGTCGGCGTGCAAAACGGCCAGACGTCCTAGGAATAGTAGTCAGGCCCACGGCGATGAGGTTGCATGGGAAAGTAATCACTACCATGGAAGTCATCGACCACACCCCAATCAAAATCAGGCTGTGCAACCGAAGAGCACAAAGATAGGTCAAGGCAAGAAAATGAAGCGGTTCTCGGACAGTGATGCGTAAACTCATCCACGTTTAGGACACCCATCTCAAGCTCTTCGATCAGATTGGCAAGGACTTGTCCCCTGGGATTTATGGAGTAATCTCCCCAGAGAGGATGCCTTCTGTTCAGATCTCCAAGCAAGAGAAAGGACCTCGGCAACCGTGCCACGACGCGGCGGAAGTTCCCCGCGTCGAAGTCAGCTGACGGTGGAATGTACGCAGAAATGATAGTATACCTCCTATCCAGGTGCAGCTGCACAGCCACTGCCTGAAAGGAGGTATATAAAGAGAAAGGAAGAACGGAGACGTCATACCGGGTGTAAACCGCGCATCCCCCAGCCCGGCCATCCCGCGGTGGTGGGGTTGCAAGACCCTTATACCCCGGGAGGGTTGGCAGGGGGCACGCGCCTAGCATGGTCTCCTGCAAAAAGATAGCTAACGGGGAATGAGACGAGACGAGCCTCCGCAGCTCCTCCCAGTAGGCCCGGAGTCCATGGCAATTCCATTGAAGGAATATGCACTCCAGGCCTAGCTCGGAGGTAACGCGGGGGCCGTACTCGAACTGAAGACCCTCACGGGAATAGCCGTACGCTTTCCAGGGGCAGAACCCCGGGAGCTGTTAGCCGGACAAAGCGCTGTTGGCTCGACAAAGTGCTGAAGGCACAGTCGCCTTCGACGACTTATTGGGGGAGGTTGGGCTCACCATGCGAGTCTTTTCCTCCCTCCACTTCGAAACCTTAGGCGGGCGTTGCGGCTTCGGAGGCGGGGGGTCCTCTTTTCGAGGAACCACCGTCTCCGAGCCACTCGCTCCACCTCGGAGCGTGGGCGAAGGAGCCGAAGCTCCTTTGTTGCTGTCCTCCTTTGGGGGGACAGCTTTAGGAACCCCCGAAGATGGCCTAGCGACCATCTTCAGGGGTGTTGCCTCCTGTGAGTCTAACGACTCGGTGGAGGCGCGTGGCCGTTTCGCCTTGCGGGAAACGGTCACGGTGGGGGAAGAGGGGGGAGCCCTGGTTTTAGCCGGGGCTGGGTATGAACCATTTTTGCCGCCAGCTTTACCAGCGGAGCGCCCCGGTTGGGTAGAGCCCGCAGAAACAACCGTGCTCGTTGGCCTGGATGGGCCAGGAGCAGAGGGTGCCTTTCTATCTACTGAGGCATATGACGTCCCAGGCAGAGCCGGGCGCGCCACAACCAAGTCCTTAGCCTCGCGGAATAAGAGTCTATCCTGGGCCTGAACGGCCAGGATTTCTTTCTCAAGGAGATATGCACCACATTGCTTCGAAGAAGCAGGTTGCGGCTCTCCGCAATTGACACACTTGGCCACACACGAGTTGGACTTATCGTGTGCGACCTTGGAGCAATTTACACAGACTTCGGGTGACCCCGACTTTGCACGTCTACATGACCGAAGCGGTGACAGTAATAGCACCGCCGCAGCAGTGGTACGAATGCCTTCACGCGGTAGCGGTACCAACCGACTCAGGAAGCTTGTCACAGTCGAACGTGACGAAGAGTGTAGGTGTGGGTCTCGAGGCCCCCCCCTGTTTTCTCATCACACGTTCGACCTTGACCGCCCCATGGTCAGCCAGCTCTAGAGTGATGTCCTCAATGGAGTAGTCAACGAGTTCCCTCGCATAAACTACTCCTTTCACAAAGTTCATGGTAGAGTGCGGCGTCACACTCACCGGGGTGCCATAAAGTGTCCGAAGAGCACTTATCTTGGCCGCCTCGGCGGTATTCGCCGCTTCGCCAGAAAGCCCCCGTCCGAGAAACGGGTCACCTTCGGCTCTCTACCAATTGCACTAGCTAATCCTCTCCTCTGATGGATCATGTTGCCCTTGGACAACATGGTGCCATCAGTGGAGCGAATAACGAGGAAGCGTTTGAAACCAGCAGGCTCGAAAACGCCAGGTAACCTCTGAATCAGGTGCCCCGATGTCATCGAGGCTCCACCCTGTGCACTCTTAGTATTAGTCAGGGGCTCCGCAACCGGGGAGGCAGATGTGCCGATCTTGGCTCGGTCGCATGCCAGAGTGGCAGCAGACCCATCCGTCCCCGCGGATGGAGAGGAGCCCCGAGTCTTCTTTGTCTTTTTCTTTCTTGGAGAGGTGGGCGGGGAATGAACCCGCTTCTCACCTCCGCCGCCAGAAGCCCCCATGCCAGATGGGCCGGCCTCAGCCAGGTCCCTCTCCGAAATGGAGAAGGTCCTGGTAGTCGTAGGGGCACCTGTCGGAGGAGATCCCTCCCCTCCTTGTACTGCCTCGAGCCCTCAGCCCTTTGAGGAGGACCCTGCATAGGGGCGGATTCGGATTCGGTGCTTGGCGCCGAGCCCGGATTCCCTCCCATGGAAGGCCCTACCGTCTGAGGCTGGGTCTCCTCAAGGACCATGTCTATCACAGGAGGGGCCTCCAGTTGGCCATTCCCTCCCAGGACATCGCAGGTCCCCTTGGCAGCGTCAACAGTCTTTTGTGGGGAGGCACAGGCCTTAACCCCGGCAAGGTTTAATATTCTTGCCAGCAGGTCTTTTGAGGAAAGCGACCGAAGGGGCCTGGCTTCCCTCTCCCCTCTAAGGAGGTTTGCCCTACCGAGCCACTTCGATGGGAATCGGCTGCCTTTCTTGGCAGTCCCCTTGGAAAGAAAAGGGGACTGCCGCCGGAAAAAGGGAGGTGCCCGAAAGCACCTCCAGAGAAGGGGGTGAGGGGGAGTCCCCTGCACCCGTAGGCGATAGAGAGGAGTAAGCCTCCTCTCCGGTTAGAGAAATATGGAGGGTCCCCTGTGCAAGCACAGGGTTGGGGGACCTCCATTTTTTCGGTTGAGCTGCCCGAGGGTGGCTCCGTTGATGTTCCAGGGGAACACCGGACGCAATAGCTCACCACCTCTCCCAGTTGCCCGCACTGTAAGAGGTGCTTGGAGGCCCGGCGCCGCCATTTGGGACCACGGCGTATTCTCAATGATAGGACGGACCCCCCTCCCCCGCCTTGTGCCAACCTTCGCATATAGAAATAAAGATCAGGCCAAGGCCCCTAATGCAAGATCAAGGAGCGGGTTTAATCCTTACCCTGAGGAAGCAACCGGCCCAATGCCTTCGAACACGGCCCGGTTTACCGATGGCTCCCCCCAGCGTCGCGTTGCAGACTGCCTCGATGCTCCTTTTTCTTCACCGTATAGGGTAGCTCTTACGTTTTCTTCATCACTTAAGAAATGAGGGGTTCCTGGCAACGAAGCTTTTACCAAATTTGCTCGGTCGGACCAATATGCCTTAATGAGCAATAGCTGGCAGACACCCTCTTCAAAACTTGATCTATCCAGCCATAAAAATTGACACAGTTTGTCTCGCGACACTTTCCACCTCTACCATATCTGACATGCTTGAGTACTCCACTAATCGCTGCTTTTTTTTTATCGTCCGACCATGCCTCAGAGCAGTTGCGGTTGACCCTGAAAGAAAGCCGAAGCTTGTCCACTCAGTAGGACCCAAATCTGCATTCCACTTTCTCTCCTACGAAAAAAACTACTTGTGAATCTAGACTTGGAGGACAGTTGTGGTATATGGACGGGGACGAGATACAAGATATCTTCAATAATTTAATTTGTAATCTTGCAATAGATCAACAATTCACAAGATGAAGAGGAAAAATTAATGGTTTTCCTATTGGATCGGGACAGCCAGCTCGTTCAAGGGGAAATCCACGAAGTAAGAGGAACGGAGAGAATTCCTCAATACGAAGTAATTGTCACATCAGTGCGGGACCATTGACCATCTGGAAAACAGGACGACCCATTTGTCATAAATTTTTAACGGGGGCATTGCTACTCGGGAGAAAACCTGAAGGGTGTACAAGACTCGGCAAAAGGATAGAGAGAGCAAGTGAAATGAGGGGGGGGGGGAGGGAAGAAAGATGAATAGTAGGATCAAACTTCATAAAACTTAATTACTGAAAACAGCACAATTTATACATGGGGGAGGAGGCACTCAAAATCACCCCGCTTTGGCTAAAAAACTTTTTAAAAAGCCATAAAAATAGGAAAACTAATGAGGGCATGCATATCTGCCAGTCTGGAGTTTTCTTAACAGTGCACAGTGGGCCAGAAGTGGGACAAAAGTGAAGAAATGAAGTTCATAAAATAGCATTTTTAGAAGTTTTTATTTCTTTCCTAATGTTTAACAATATCCTTTCCATGAATAAACTTGTCCGAGTTCAATATGTTGGCAAAAGAGAGTCAAACTTGATTAGTCTGATTTACTGAAGCAAGCTGCAGAGTCGTAAGACGTGTTGCTTTTCATTATTACTTTCATATCAGAAGTAGGCACAACATATGGTAGGATATCATTTCATAACACTCAAAATTTTATATTGCAATAGTTAATTCACATTTGTAATGATATTTAATACAAGTAATGCTGTCAATAAAAATGCATAGTTTTTTAACAATATCTACCATTTGAATTTTAAAATAAATAGCTATGAAAAGCTGTAAACCTGACATGCATTATTTATTTCATTTACATGTTAAGAACCTGTTATAAGTAAAATAAATTGCTACTAAATGATGGCAGGGAGAATGTTAACATTATTCTATCCATTTCCAGATTTGCAAGATTTATAATCAGCACAATATGAGTGCGACAAATCAAGATCTTTTTGAAGAGTTGACGGAAGCTATGGTTAGGAAACATTTGTGCGGCTTCTCAGACACTAAGTGTAAGTCCTATTTACTTAATTAATTGACTGAAAAGCAATTAAATTATAGTCCTGAACAATTAGAAGCTGCAGTCGTGAATTTTTTCTAAGAATCTTCGCCAGAAGTGGCAATCAGTAAAACGGAATAGAACACTTTCCTTTAAAATAATCAAGAATGGTTCTCAAATGAAATAATTTCTCCCCTTATTTCACATCTCTTGAAAGCTGGTCGCCCTTATGTTGAATTTCAAGAGGCTTCAGTCAGAACAAAAATGAGAAAGACTGCAGAGTTAAGAGTTGTTACAACAGAGAGGCTAAGATTTGCAGCATTAAAAGCTCCATCTACAAGTCATTCAAGGAGGTGCAGGGTAGCATGTCAAAAAAGCATTTATATTCTGCTAATGATGCCTTAGTATTAAGGATTGATTGCTCCCTATCAAAGCGAAATTACCAGCGCTTGAGAAATGGAGCCAAAAGTAAAGGTGTTGATTTGTATCCCCCATATAATATTGTCAGAGAACCTAAGAAAGTCTGTTATCCCTCTCCGGTCACAGAGTGACTACTCACTGAATCCTCAGCCGAAGTTAGCCTTCAATCTTTATTAGATCACACTGCAAAGCGCATTATAGAAGCCGACTCATTTGACATTGGAAAACTCAAGAAGAATCTAACTTTGCATGGAAAAAATTGGTTTTGATCGATCAACAGGACAATCAGTTTACAAGCAAAACTTTGAATTGAAAAGCGAAAGAGTTCTTGCAAATGAGAATTCTAAATTTATGACCCGTCATGTACCAATTGAGATTACAGCAACAGACCTACATAATCATTTTGTGGAAAAATTCAAAAGCATCCTCTATCTTATATTGCCGGCCTCTGAGATTCTCCTTTCAGAAGGAAACATGTGACTAGCATAAAAAAAAAAAGAGGATAATCTGCCAAAAAACATCCAATTACTTCGCCCCCAAACTATTAACATTCACTTAACATTACAATGATTGATGGTAAGGTTGCAACTTCTCTATCAACAATAACATTTTCATTTCAATGTTGCAGCATTTGTGGATGTATCCCCAAACAAATGAACTTGCTAGATGAGGCTTTTCGACACCCAGGTATTAAAGAAAGTCTCAACTTTGGATTATCCACACTACATTCTTGGATAAGGTGTATAGAATGTTTTTACACATTGCTTATAAGATCTAAGACTTTAGTAACAGCAAGAAATTTTGAAATTCAAAAAGATTAAGGATAAAACTGGACTTCTAATTGATATGCCAAAATCACTCAAACTCTACTGTTGCTCTTCACAACCTACAAACGGGAATATAACCAACGCCCACGCATTACGAGACTTCCGTAAAGTAAAACCAAAGTTTTGTATCACATTAGAAACAGGATTTTTTTGTGTAATCAAAGAAATCGACCCACCACACAAGCAATAGATTCATCTCTCACTTGACTGCTTCCATAGCCTGTGCACCAAACCAATCAGTCTCACATATCAGAAAAACTACAGAAGAGAAAACAAAGCACTGCGACTAAAGAGAGGCGGTATGTACACACAGACCCAAAGGATACAATCGCTTGGCCTAAACTACCATTTCTAAGCCATTCCACTAGACATCAACCCACCTAAGGTAGCCAAAAAAGTGAAACTTAAAGAGAGTATTCACGGAACAACACCCCTCTCCCATAATATTTTGAAAACCTCACCTGCCATGGCAACCAAATCTTGAATCAAGAAGTTTAGACCATCCTCTTCAGTCGAATTGGAGAGATGAAAGTCTGCAACGAAAAACTCAATTATCATCTAAATTTCCCCCAAATTTGGGACATGTTGCAATAGCCTGATGAGCTACAATGGGAAAAAAAAATCACTTGTAGCCATCTTGAAGACTATAAAATATCACAAAATAATAGTAATGACTAATAGATGAGGAGACGTAATTATAAATACAAGCTTGCAAAATATTAGAAGAATCTTGTGCATAAGAAGTTTTATTGCTAAATTCATTCTGAAGTGAACCTTAAAAAAAAAATCACGCGGACTAGAAAAATTGAGAAGAGAAACCAATTTATTAATGGTGGAAAAGAAGTTGCTCCTTCAAAATAAAACCGAACCAACAAACGAAGTTAATGGGGGAAGAACAATATCTAAATGGAAGTATTACTAACTTTATTTTTGTGTTGACAGAAACTGCCACAAAAGGAAGTGCACTTGTAATATTTATAAAAAATTAACGCGATACCAAAATAGGCAAGAAACCCTTTTTATATTATACACTCGCTTCAACAAACAACCCCTGAACTTTAAAATTGACGACTCACCCATTACACAAAGACAGCAAAGAATTTGTTTTAAAAATCTTACCTCCTGGTTGGGAAATGAAAGGTGAAAAAAGAAATCCTTTGGACAAGTTCAGGATCAACGTTGAACGGCTGAATTGCAGAGCGGAGCGGATACATCGAGCCTGAATGATCTAAGCTAAACCTTTGGCCTTGAGCAGAATGAGAACAAATGGGGAACAAAATAGCACTAAAAGAAAAATAAGGTTTCCTTCCTAAACGACTCTCGAATCAATCTTATGGAGAAAAGGAGGAACGGTCGTGGGAAAAAGACTCATGAGTAATGAAACCTCTAAATTGAGGAGACAAGAATAAACGGGTTGCAAGAGCAGACAAACCCACCTTCACAACGGAAATTAACTCTCAGGGCTCACAGAGAAAACCTCGAGGAACAAGTATAATTCTCAATTCAAAATTACAGTGAAGTTGTGAAATGCCCCCCGCCCCCTCCCCGAGAGGTAGAATGGACAGCACCATAGCAATCCTTTCAACTCATATTTCACCAATAAAAGATTCAAAATATTTTTGGTTATTTAGAAAATTGGAAAACTTGCGATATATCAAAGGTTCAAACAAATTGGTATGGTTCCATTAGTACTATAAAACCAGTCACTGATACAACATAATCGCCCTCTTTTCTCCATATAAACTGAGAGAACGACTGAATTTCCATCATAGAAGGCTCTAGTGAATCATCGGAGAGCTGTTGAGAGAAATGCGCTAAACTGCACTCCATCACTACCATTACTCTAGCTACTACAAGGATTTAGACTCAAGAGAAAGAAAATAAAAACAAAACTAAATCCCGTGGAAACCAATAGGGACAGCTCAACCCCCTTAAGTTTGTAAGATCTGTAAAGATGAAGTGAAAAAGTGTGGAAGATATATAGCAACAGATCCACCTACTACAGGGTTGAGACAGAGGGCGCACAATCCTCCAGATGTTAGCTACAGTATTGTTACCTATGTTACTACTCACGATATCTATCCCCTTGTAGGGAGAGAAATAAGTATGACAACATTAATACTGAAGTTGGGAATAGATTTAGAAAACGTAGGTAAAAAGCATGTATAAAATGTACAGGATGATGGAAGCAAACTTAAAGTCGGTGGGGCATATAAATTGAAATTGCACCTCTACCCAATCATCCTTTAAAATATAAGACTCTTGATCCACGATGCAAGAAGGAAACTGCTCACTTAATTTCTAAAACTAAAAGAAAAAAATTAATATTTCTGAAAGAACCATCATCATTTTAGGCAAATTCAATGAACAAGAAGTTTTCAGGAATTAATAATTACCTCATGGGACCTAAGAAAACACAAATGTTTAAAATTTAATTTGAAAGATCCTTGTATTTATAAAAAAAAGGCAGAAAACCAAAGAAAAAGAATGAGTTGACCGTGAATAGTTATAGGAGCACCACACAAAGACACTTCAAAAGAAAGTCGTTTAATATTTCACAAATTTCAACGATGACAATTCACTCGTATAAACATCCCAGTTAATATCTTCTGCAGTAAGAGCAAGAAAATGTATCTTCAGCAGTCACCAGCTACAAAATGAAATCCAGTAGTTCTTAGCTTCACTTTTAGAAGAACAAGAAGTAAAGGTGGAAGAAAAAACAAGAGAAATAGGCTATTAAAAACCTTATACAATAGCATTATAAAAGGAACTGATATGGGGAGTAGGAAATGGAGAATTGAGACATTGAAAAACTAAAACGCCATTGAGAAAAGAATAAGAGCATGAGAAGGAGTTTGCAATTAAGTGTTAACTTGAATTGGGCCCACCCTCACCTCAGGAACAGCAGCAGATTATTCCAAAAATTCAAGTAAGGATATTTTAATGGTAATTTTATCATTTTAAGGACAAGGTCAATGTTAATAATAGGATAAGAGAGGGTAGGTAAGGAAGGAACAACTAAAGGAGAGAAGGGCTGGTGGTACCAGCCCAAGTCCTGAAACCTGAAGGGCCACACAAAAACCTTAAAGAGCCAATATATATGAATAATGATTCATCTGATGGAGACATGGAGCAAACTACATATTGAAATAAGGTATTTATAGAAACTGGTCACACTTTCGATCCAAAATAACCACCACAGGAAACAAATTGTGACAAGAATTATGGCATGAAAATACCCAATTTCTTTCTGGAGAAAAACATACAACAATGGGTCACAAGCTAATTTATTTCTTCATATAGAGTTAAAATTATAAAAAATAAGTGGCCACTGAAAAATCCTAACTGCATAATTTCACAATTGAAAAAAAAAGAACGTGTAGAACAATGTTCTCTGATTATGTCAAATATAAAAAAAATGAAACAAAAATTGGGATGTAAGAAATAATTTGTACAATGGCTACACATTGAAACTATAATACAAGGGATAGTAGGCCTCCATTTATATCCATAACCAATATCAGAAACTTAACTGTAATTTAATTAAGTCAATTACATAAGAACAATTTTTTACCAATGAAAGCAGCCTTGAATAAAAATACAAGCAAAATTTGTAAAAATAAATAAAAGAAAGCTAGAATGAATATTGCGAACTTTTAAATTTAGCTTATAATGAAGAAAAACATTTGTGTAGTAAGAAAACTATTCCCTGATCGGACTTGTAAATCGCCTTAACACAAAATAAAGGGATTAAAAAACCGAAGAGAACCTAACCTAGGCACGGAGAATGGAAAAGTAATAGACAAATTGTCTACAATCTACCCTTAAAGTCTTAAACACTGTAACAGAAAATTGTCAGGAGTGTGAGAAGCAACCAATGAATGGCAGCAAAAAGGTCGTCACTGATGAAAACGAGAGATGGACACACGTTGGACCGATATTCCTAAGATATTTTTCATTTACTTCAGTTTACCTTTTCCAGACCTTTCTTCTTTCTGGATGGGGTTCTACAGAAGCCTGGTCTCCAACAAGCGCCCTTCAAAGCGCTGATGATCGAGCATGTCTGTGTTTGGAGTTAAGGAAAAAAATAGAGATTTAGGGGCATGGGGACACAGGAAATGAAAGAGGTATATAACATGTACAAGAAGTGTGAAAATGGTAAATATATAACAAAGATTTCAATAAAAAACCATGAAGATTATATTAGAGGCTGACCTAAGGTCCTGTGGTAGGCCAGCCGCGCTGAACAGGGTTCTTTGAGAGAACCTGTGAATCGGTGTTTGTTTATTGTGTGAAAGTGTTGACCTATGAAAAGTATAGCTCATGGTAATGAAGCAAATGTGTCTATGAATGAATCAGTGATTATATAGGGTTCTTCGAGAGAACCTGTATATCGGCGTTTGTTTATTGTGTCAAAGTGTTGACCTATGATAAGTATAACTCATGGTAATGAAGCAAATGTGTCTATGGATGAATCAGTGATTATATAGGGTTCTTCGAGAGAACCTGTATATCGGTGTTTGTTTATTGTGTGAAAGTGTTGACCTATGATAAGTATAGCTCATGGTAATGAAGCAAATGTGTCTATGGATGAATCAGTGATTATATACGTTCAGTTTTGGAACGGAAAATGCATCATCAGAACATCAAAGCACTTAGCAAAGGCCTGTGCATGCCGTAAAGCAGCATTAAGAAGGAGGCTGTAAAATGGACATGTGGAAGACACCTGAACCAGCAGTGCAGTGGATGGAGTCCAGTTTCCGCAATTCATGGAGGTGTCCAGAGGTTGGGAGGACGTGCAGATCCTCCAGGTACAAAATAGGGTACTTGCCTGGGGTGTACAGGGAACGGAAAGGTTTTTTTTTATATAAATCCCCAAACCAGCAACTCTAAATGGGGATAATGAGGGGGAAGGGGTGCAAGACTGCTCGCGTTAATTTTATTTTTTAAAGAGCTCATCTCGCCACAACAATAAAAAAGAAAAAAAGGCAACAAACAGGAGGCAGACTCGAGCGTCGGGGGGGAGTTCGCCTGACCCCGGAGCAGGGACGTGCGACCTACAGAGAAAACGAAAAAACCCACCTAGTTAAATAAACGGGAGAAGGCCAGCCTCCCCCGAAAGTCTCTAAGTCCACACACCAGTCAATGTACACGAACTCGGCCCGAGTACAAGGAACAGGCGGTAGCGACCCCGCCCATCCAAACAGTCTTGGGGACAACGAAGTCTTCATAGTAGGACGCTGGCGAGCACAACATCAAATGACGGTGCGTACCGCGAGTGTGTCCAATTCGGAGAAGACAAAAAGTAACTTGAAGCCTTCGCGGGATTGGCGGGGTAGGTCCATGGGAACAGTCGCGGCTCAATGGCACGCAACTTTAAGTACCGTTCGACCGGCTCCCATCTCCTTTGCCAAGCAGCCCGAAGAGCTGCCCCGATTCCTGCCATGTAGTGGATGCGAGGAAGAGCGAAACGCTGGTCCGGTCGCAACTCTTTGGCGCCCTCATTCCCTGCAATTTATACATATCCAGGAACCCAGCACAAGATAATCTCGACATCCACCCGGCTTGCCAAAACCGTGGCGTCACGGATATTGCGAACCAGGGGATGCGGAGATTCCAATACCCCAAGCGCTTTGCGAGTCGCTATAAATCACAATCCGGTCTCCGAACCGGGCACGCCGTGTAATCTCGGGTACCGAGTGGTGTATTGCCACCAGCTCGGCCGTGAAGACAGACGCAGCGTCTAGCAGAGCCCCGCTGACTTCAAACAGAGGGGTTACGGCGTGGAGGACGAGCCCCGCTCGGGACTTGGAGCCATCCGTATACGCTGGCACGATTCCAGCGTGACACGAAGTGTGCTCCAAAAAGGTAAAGCACAATACTACCGGAGCTGTACAAACTTTGGAAGCAGAGCTATACCTAGCTCTCGAAGGAGTTTCTTGACCCTAAACCGAAAGGGCTTAGGGTATGACTGGCGTCTCTCGGCGGCATAGGCACCGTCGAAATCATCCGCAGTTGCAGTGAGAGCTGTTGGCGACTGAGGGAGGCGCCGGGCTCGTGCGTACAGCCGAATAATACACTGTGCAAGGCGAGAGCGAGTGGCATCTCCCCAGCATCGACTAGTAGGCTCTCAATGTGGGAAGTGCGGAAAGCACTTCAGCGATACGCGCTCAGCTGCGGATGCATAAAACTCACATCCGTAGTCGAGCTTCGAACGAACAATGGATCGATAAAAAAGTAAGGCAGTAGCCCTATCAGCACCCCAATCGCTGAACGTCACGGAACGAAGAACATCCATGGCGCGGGTACAAGCTACCCTAAGGCTGCGAATATGAGCCTCCCAGGTGAGGCATCGGTCAAATACAAGACCAAGGAAACGGTGCGATTCAACCACTTCCAGGCGTACCCCCATTAAGAAACAAGTCTGGGTCAGGGTGGAGCCGTGGATGGCGGCAGAAGTGCACCACCTTAGTCTTGGCCAAAGAAAACCGAAACCTGTGCGCTTCGGCATAGCGAGAAACGCGGTTCAATGCCTGTTGGAGTCGTTGCTCCAGAGTTGGCATCTGGGCTGCGCCAAAAGAGATCGAAAGGTCATCCACGTAGAGCGTAGCGAGAACATCTTCCGGCAGCACCGAGGTGATGCCGTTGATGCTCAGGGCAAGAGTGTGACACTGAGGACACCCTCTTCCTGCTCCATTGGGCCGGAGAGGGCTCCCCCCCCCCCACACCCGTACGCGAAATCGACGATCTCGCAAAAATTCAGATAGAAACATTGGGAGGCGTCCCATCGCGTGGAGAATCTCCATAATACTGTATCGCAATACGGTATCATAGGCCTTTCCAGATCGAAAAACACCGAGGCGTAGTGCTGTCTACGAAGGAAGGCCTCGCAGATGTCATTTTTTAGTCGGAGCAGAGCATCCGACGTGGAGTGGAACTTGCGGAAGCCGCACTGGGCATAAGACAGATAGTCTCCGCTGTCCAGAAAAAATGCTAATCTAACATTTACCAATTTCTCAATCAACGTGCACACGCACGAGGTTTCAAGAGCTTGGGCGGAAACCACCCGGAGTAGTGATTTCTCCCAGGTTTGCGAGAGGCGAGCACAGTAGCGATTCGCAAGACACTCCCGGCTAGAGAATGCGGAGAACACGCTCGCGAAGGATTCCACCACGGACGCGGGGTCCGAGATTGCGGTCCCATTCTCCTGGAGATCGGATGGTGGGGGAGTCCTGCGAGAGCTTTTCCCGAATCCTTTTGAATCGCTTCCACACCTCTGCTAGAGGGGTCTTCCCGTTAAGTGAAGACACGCATGCCCACCAACAAGAGCGGCGGGCATGCTTCGAAATATACCGGAACCTAGCCCGACGAAATTCAGCGACAGTGAAATCGTTCGGGCGTCGCTTATAGCGCATATGCTTGAGGGCCGTCTCACCCTCAGTTAACTAGCACGGGAGTGGTCGGAGTGCAAAATGGCCAGATCTTTTACGAATAGTAGCTAGGCCCGCGGCGATGGGGTTGCCGGAGAACTCAACGGTCTCATCTACAGACCTAAACTACTCGACTGAGATAAGAGAATTCAGTCATTTCCCGAAATGCAGACCACCCTCCCCGCGCCAAGCACCACCGGGGCGGGCTCTCGGGCGGCAGCGGCTCAGAAAAAGATATTCGAATGGGAAAGTGATCACTACCATGGTGGTCATCGACCACCCCGCAATCAAAATCAGGCTGTGCATTCGAAGAGCACAATGATAGATCGAGGCAGGAAAATGAAGGGGTTCTCAGGCAGTGATGCGTAAACTCGTCCACATTTAGGACACCCATCTCAAGTTCGTCGATTAGGTCGCAGGTCGGAAAGACTTGACCCCGGGGATTAATATAGTAGTCTCCCCAGAAGGGGTGTCTACAGTTTAGATCTCCGAGCATGAGAAAGGGCCTCGGTAACCGTGCCACGCCCGTCGGAATTCCCCCGCGTCGAAGTCGGCTGACGGTGGAATGTACGCGAAAATTACAGTATAACTCCTATCAAGGTGCAGTTGCACAGCTGCCTAAAAGGAGGTATCTAAAGCGAAGAGAAGAACGGAGACATCATGCCGGGTGTAAATCGCAGATCCCCCCGCCCGGCCCCAATCCCGTGGTGGTGTGGTCGCAAAACCCTAATACCCCGAAAGGGTGGGCAGAGGGCATACGCCCAGCATTGTCTCTTGCAAAAAGATAGCTAACGAGATGAGACGAGCCTCCGCAGCTACTCCCAGTTGGTCCGGGGTCCGCGACAATTCTATTGAAGGAATATGGCTAGCTCGGAGATGCGGGGGCCAGCTTCGAAGAGAAGACCCTCACGGGAATGGCCGTACGTTTGCCAGAGGAAGAACTCCGGGCGCTGTTGACCGGACAGTGTTATCGCTTCCGAGGGCTTATTGGGGAAGGTTGGGCTCGCCATGAGTCTTTTCCCTCATCTGCCTCGAAACCTTAGGCGGGCGGGGGGGGGGGGGGGGGCCCTCTTTTTGAGGGTCCACCATCTCTGAGCAACCCAGCCCACCACTGGGCGTGGGCGAAGGATCCGAAGCTCCTTTGGTGCTGTTCTCCTATCAGGAAGCAGCTTTAGGAACCCTGCAAGATGGCCTGGCGACCAACTTCAGGGGTGTTGCCTCCTGAGTCTAACGACTCGGTGGTCGCAGTAATAGCTCCTCCGCGATAGTGGCACGAATACCTTCACGTGGTAGCGATACCAACCGTCACGCACCGACTCAAGGAGCTCGTCACATTCGAACGTGATGAGTGTAGGGGTGGGTCTCGAGGCCCGTCCCTGTTTTCTCATCATACGTTCGACCTTGACCGCGCCATCGTCAGGCAGCTCTAAGATGATGCCCTCTATGGAGTAGTCCACGAGTTCCCTCGCATAAACTACTACTTTCACCAAGTTCATGGTAGAGTGCGGCGTCACACTCACAGCCGTGCCATCAAGTGTCCGATGGGCGCTAATCATGGCAGCCTCGGAGGGATTCGACAAAAGGCTCCCGTCCGAGAAACGGGTCACCTTCGTCCTTCTACCAATCACACTAGCTAAAGCTCTCCTCTGATGGATCATGTTGCCCTTAGCCGACATCCTGCCATCCGTGGAGCAAATAACCAGGAAGCGTTCGAAGCCAGCAGGCTCAAAACCGCCGGGTAGTCTCTGAATGAAGGGGACAGATATGATAGAAGCTCTGCTCTCCGCACCCGGGGGTGCAGAGGGGCCGAATGTTCCGATCTTGGCTTCGTCACTTACCCGAAGTGGCAACAGACCCAGCAGATGGAGAGGAGCCCCGAATCTTGAGGGGGGATTTATTTTTAGGAGGGCGGGGAATGAACTTGCTTCTCCCATCCGCCGGCAAGAGCCCCCAGGCCGGAGGGACCAGCCTCAGCAAGGTCCTTCGCCGAGATGGAGGTCCTGGCGGTCACAGGGGCACCAGCCGGAGGAGGAGATCCCTTCCCTCCTTGTACTGCCTTGGAGACCCGAGCCGTTTGAGGACCTTGCATAGGGGCGGGCTCGAGTTCGGTGCTTGGTGCCGAGCCCGGATTCGCCTCCATGGAAAGCCCTACCGTCTGAAGCTGTGTTGTGCCTCAAGGACCATGTCTATCTCGGTGCGTATGGGGCTGGCATGGCGGCTCCACCTTGAGGACAGCATTAAAAAAAAAAGTGAAGTGAGAAGTAAAAGGGATGTGAGGAAGGTATGGGTGGGAATGAAGCGGGTTGTTAAAAACTTACCATCCCAAACCGGAGCTCAGGGGTTGGGGAACATTGTCCCCTTCCACCTAGCCCCGATCCAGGATAGTGGCCTGAGAAGGTCAGTATTTAGCCTGTGAAAATAGAGGCCGACCAGAGAAAGTTGTTGGAGAGGTTGTAGGGGAAGTGAGGAAATAGGGAAGAAACACAGGCTGACTGAAGGAAGGAGAAGAGGCTAAGCTGGGCCGGACGTGGCACTGAGTCCCGTCAGCACAGCGGCCAGCAAGGCAAATGGCCGTGCCCCTTACGGGGGTTGGTTGAGGGAAGCTGGTTGGCATCTACCTAGTGAAATTAAAGGCCAACCAGAGAAGGTTGTGAGAGAGATTGTAGGGAAAGTGAACAAATAGGGTAAAAAAACACACAGTCAGAAAGGAGGCTAAGCTGGAGCCGGACTGGGCGCTGAGTCCCGTCAGCACGGCGGCCAGGAAGTCAAATCTGCTCACAATAAAGTGAGGATAAGCCGTTTGAGACTGAATGTACCCCACTGCCCCTTCCCCATCTAAATGGTCCCAGAGATATCAGGTGATTCTATCTTTATGCAAAATTAAGCGAGCACAAAAAGAGGCCTAGGGAGGAGCGCCGCTGGCTCAACAAAAGCGTTGCCTGGGGGTAAATGAAGGGGGAAGGGGGGCATCACCCAGACAGATATGCAAGACGGTGGAAGCCCCCTCTTAGCTTCGAGTTTGGGGGGAAGGCACCTGGGGAAGCAAAGGGAATTTAAAAATAAGCAGAAAACGCCCCAAACTATAAACAACCAAGGCAAGCCCAGGTGACTCAGGGGAGGCTTTCTTCCCTCAGGGACCCAAACAATCTAAATAGGCTCCAAGAGTTTCTGCTCTGCAAAAAAGGATACCGACAGCTCTTCTGGCAGAAGTCTCATTATCAAAGTGGACTACACCAATGCCACGCGCAGAAATTTTCGCGAATGAGACTTCTCCAAAGGACATGCAAAGCGCCTGCAGCGACTTCCAGGAGTAGTCATTTGGCAACTGAAATAATAAGGGATAAATCATAATTAGCAGTATTGTTAGGATTCAATACAATTATTAAATTGAACTGCATACACTAATAAGCACTAGCCAGACTGTGGGAAATAGTTATATGAGAAATTAGATACAGTCATTCCCCATGAAATCAGTTTGTGCGGAATGACCTGATAATCATGTGTTAAATGAGATCATCAATACACCATTGCTCAGCTTGAAAGACAGTCCAAAATTTGGGTCAACTTTGCGATGGTTACACGACTCTCAGTCCACGTTAAACTATGAGCACAAATTGGTTTTCACATCTTCAACATCCACCAGTTTCCCACAAGTGTGATGCGCATATGCCACTAAAATATCCCCCCTTCATAGCGATGGGGGGCAGAGATGTCATCTGCTCCTGGGCAGCAATGCAACAACAATTTACACCATCATTTGCTTTCTCTAGATCCATTATCACACCATACACTTTACCCATTTTTCAATTGCATGTAGGGCAGGGAAAAGACTAAGAGAGGGGGCACTACCTGGTTAAGCCACGCTCGTGAAGGCTTTATCCTACTCCAATGGTTTGCACATCACTGATGCTTATTAAGAAAAAATCGGGTGTAGGGGGGAGGGGCATATTTTATCTTTGATGCAATGCCATGGATTAACTGACTGGATCTGGTTGGAAACCCCAGTACCAGCCTTCCTTGGACAGCCCATCTTACATCACCACGTGTCAGGACCAAGATACATTGAAATGTCCCTTTTAAAAACAACCAGGGCATCGGCAGAACAGTACTCACATTACTGATCTGGACAACGTTCCGTGGGGTGCTGAAGGGGCCACCGGAAAAGCCTGCCATCGATGAGTTCCCAGAAGCGAGGGGAGGGTCGCCACCAAGGTTCCTCATGGGGGTCTGGAGGGATGAGCTAAGCCCCATCCCCATGGACATGCCCCCTGGCCGATCCATGAGACCCATGCCACTTCGCCCAAGTGCAGGGTTCGAGTCTACTCCCATTCCACCTCCAAGGCCTCCACCCATTCCAGAGGGTCCACCCATATTTCCAGGCATAATGGATCCTGGCATTCCTGCACTGCTGGGCAGCCCTGAACCCATACCCAAATTGGGATTCATGGTCTGGGGAAGACCACCCATGTCCATACCAGGCATGGAAGACGGCCCACTGCCAGAGGGCATTGCTGGTGGGAAAATAGAAGCATTAATAAACATAGATTGATGAGGTTGGGCATTCCCACCAAAACAAAAGCATGGCTAAAAATAGTATTTGAGGAGTTATCTTGAATCTTAACATTGAGAAATGGCAAAAACCACTACTATAAACGAGCACCTAGATAAAAAAGTAGGTGAATTTGGACAAGACTTTGTGTAACTACTCACCCCTACATTAATTACAAACAGGAACTATTACCTTGCATATTAACAAATTGGTTATGGTTAGTCATTGGGTGGAAACCCATTTCAGTTCAATTTTGTAGTAGCTATCATAAGTTGTAAAGACCAACATTTGTAATTCACGTTAACACAAAGACCATGGATTGGGCCATATATGGTGTACCACTAGTCTCAATAATTGATCCCTACTGTCTTGGGTTTTTTAGATATCGCTCAAAGTATCAACACATATGGGCGTGGTTCGTGTGTTAAACCACCCATTTGAGAATGTGTGGTAAAGACTCCCACAAAATAAATTATTCCACTCACCTCCAAAGAGACTCGACTGATTTCCAGCCTCGATTGTCCCTGAAAGGAATAAGTACATCATGAACAAGATTTCGGGATAATCCAAGCCCCCAATATGGGGAGGGCAGGGCATATTAATGTAAAAGAAATGCAGAATCAATATGGAGAAGCAATGAAAACAAATCAACATACGAGCAACATCCTTCAGGGGAGCGCCATTAATGCCAAGTCCATGACCAAGTCCTTTAAGACCCAATGGGAGACGGAGTGTGCCATCCTTCTTCTTCTTCTCTTTACGTGTCAGTTGCACACTAATGGGACGGTCATGGTAGACTTGGTTGTGAAGCATTGAAATTGCCTGCACAGCTTCCACAGGGTGTTCAAATTCTGAGAGTGTAAAACAAAAATTAGTAAAGAGAAAAGCTTGAATACCTTTTGATGCCTTGGTTCCCCGCTGCTGCTCTCTTCATTTTGATCCTATCATTTAGTATGCAGTTGCAAGCCTTTGTCACCTCACTTTTCCTATTAATATTTTTGTTTTTTTTAACTTGCGACATGCAAAGAAAAAATAACTAGTTAAATAAAGGGGAGAAGGTCGGCCTCCCTGCAAAAGTCTATAAGTCCACCAGTCAATGTGCACGAACTGGTCCCGAGTACAAGGGAGAGGCGGTAGCGACCCCGCCCATCCGGTACCGGGACAGGTAACGTGCGCGGAGATCGCCCAGACTGGGACATTCAACAAGAATGTGCCAAACAGTCTGGGTGACAATGCAGTCTTCACAGTAGGGCGCTGGTGAGTGCTCCATCAAATGACAGTGCGTCCCGCGAGTATGCCCGATTCGGAGACGACAGAAAGCAACCTGGGGCCTTTGCAGCATTGTAGGGTAGGTGTATGGCAACAGTCGAGGCGCAATGGCAGGCAACTTTAAATTCCCTTTGACTGTCTTCCATCTTCTTTGCCAAGCAGCCCGTATTCCTGCCATGTAGTCGGTGTGAGGAAGAGTGAAACGCTGGTCCAGTCACAGAATCCTCATGGACTCTTTGGTGCCCTCATTTCTCGCAATTCATACATGTCCAGGAACCCAGCAGAAAATAATCTCTACATCTGCCCAGCTCGCCAAAACCGTGGCGTTGCAGATATCGTGAACCAGGGGATACAGAGATTCCAATGCCCCAAGAGCACTCAGGGCGCTTTGTGATTCGCTATAGATCACAAGCCGCTCCCCGAACTGGGCACGTCGCATAATCTCCTGTACCGAGTGGTGTATTGCCACCAGCTCGGCCATGAAGACAGACGCAGCGCCTGGCACAGCCCCCCGTGACTTCAAACAGATGGGATACGGCGTGGATAGGCATTACCTTTCCTACATCCCTGACACACTTGTAGGCTAAAGCATTGAGGACAAGCTATGAGTATTGGGGTCAGGAGGGCACAGTATTGGCTTGACATTGACCTGATGATAACCTGATGAATAAAGAAATTTAAGTCCCTCATTTTATGATCAGAGATGTTGCACCATACCACAGCACAGTGTATCAGTTGTACCATGCAACAGCACAGCGTATCGGTTGTATCATGATGCCAAAGCACAGCATATCGGTTGTACCATGATGCCACAGCACAGTCTATCAGTTGTACCATAATGCCACAGCACGGTGTATCAGTTGTACCATGATGCCACAGCACGGTCTATCAGTTGTACCATGATGCCACAGCACGGTCTATCAGTTGTACCATAATGTCACAGCATAGTGTATCAGTTGTACCATAATGCCACAGCATGGTCTATCAGTTGTACCATGATACCACAGCACAGTCTATCGGTTGTACCATGCAACAGCACAGCATATCGGTTGTACCATGCAACAGCACAGCATATCAGTTGTACCATGATGCCACAGCACAGTCTATCGGTTGTACCATGCAACAGCACAGCATATCAGTTGTACCATGATGCCACAGCACAGTGTGTTGGTTGTACCATGATGCCACAGCACAGTGTGTTGGTTATACCATAATGCCACAGCACAGTCTATCGGTTGTACCATGATGCCACAGCAAAGTCTATCGGTTGTACCATGATGCCACAGCACTGTGTATCAGTTGTACCATAATGCCACAGCATGGTCTATCAGTTGTACCATGATGCCACAGCACAGTCTATCGGTTGTACCATGCAACAGCACAGCATATCAGTTGTACCATGATGCCACAGCACAGTGTGTTGGTTATACCATAATGCCACAGCACAGTCTATCGGTTGTACCATGATGCCACAGCAAAGTCTATCGGTTGTACCATGATGCCACAGCACTGTGTATCAGTTGTACCATAATGCCACAGCATGGTCTATCAGTTGTACCATGATACCACAGCACAGTCTATCGGTTGTACCATGATGTCACAGCACGGTGTATCAGTTGTACCATAATGCCACAGCATGGTCTATCAGTTGTACCATGATACCACAGCATATCGGTTGTACCATGCAACAGCACAGCATATCGGTTGTACCATGCAACAGCACAGCATATCGGTTGTACCATGATGCCACAGCACAGTCTATTGGTTGTACCATGATGCCACAGCAGTGTGTTGGTTATACCATAATGCCACAGCACAGTCTATCGGTTGTACCATGATGCCACAGCACAGTGTGTTGGTTATACCATAATGCCACAGCACAGTCTATCGGTTGTACCATAATGCCACAGCACAGTCTATCAGTTGTACCATAATGCCACAGTACAGTCTATTGGTTGAACCATGATGCCACAGCAGTCTATTGGTTGTACCATGATGCCACAGCACAGTGTGTTGGTTATACCATAATGCCACACCAGTCTATCGGTTGTACCAATGCCACAGCATGGTCTATCAGTTGTACCATGATGACACAGCACAGTCTATCGGTTGTACACAATGCCACAGCACGGTCTAGCGGTTGTATACGATGCCACAGCACGGTCTATCGGTTGTACACAATGCCACAGCACGGTCCATCAATTGTACCATGATGGCACAGCATGGTCTATCAGTTGTACCACATTCAAACATTTCCATGTGGACATGACAAGCACCCCACTAGGATGCAATCCTGGAGGCTAAGCTGTAATTGAACTTTCACTTTGTGGCGTTGCACAGACCACTATAAAATACCAACAGCCTCCCTTGCCTCTAACCTGGTCCCTCAGGACAGAAAACATGACGCCACCTAATTGTGATAGGATCAAAGATTTCTCCCTTAATCTCCCAAGTGGTTGAAGGGAGCAAATGTCACCTCCTCCTGGAGAGCTACAAACACTATTACTATGGCAAGGAACTTTATAGAACCTAAACACCATACAGAATAGAAGAAAAAAATGTAAATACAAAATAAACCAAATATATTAAAATTGTACACAACAGGAACAAGTTTATAAAAAGAGCTGGATACTAAAAGTAAGAAATTAAAACCATAGCATTGACAGATGAGTGGAGCTTACCTATGAATCCAAATCCTTTACTTTTACCATCATCGCCGCGGACAAGTTCAATATCTGTAACTTTGCCAGCTATGTTGAATAGTTCTTCTAATGTCTCTTCATTAACGCTGTAATCCAACTAGAAAAAAAAAGTAAAATAGCCATTATCTCAAATCAACAACTCAAACCTTCAAATTACTGCATTTTTAAAATTTCCAACTTACATTAGCAACAAACACCCTATTGACAAGTGGACCATCTATTCCCAGGGACTCCAAAAAATCAACAGAAAGTCCAAAAGTATATCCAAATTTCATCATTCTAGTAGAAGGGCCAGGATCATCTTCCCTGGGGCGTTTACGATCTTTGGGGAAACGATTATCCTTTGGAACATCTCTTTCCTAAATAGAGGAGATAAACTTGAATGAAAATATATAACATTTTTAAAATATAGCAACTTCTTATAAAATTATGGATCAAATACCAAGATTGAACCTTAAAAGGATCAATTTTCCACTTACATCTTTGACCACTAGTTTCCTTCCATTTAGTTCATATCGGTTCATGATTTTCACTGCTTCATCAGCCATATTATTTTCTTTAAATCGAATGATAGCACAACCTTTTGACTTTTGATTTTGGTCCTTGAGCATCTCAACGAATGCAACCTCCCCAACTGAATAAAGTAAAAGAAAAAATGAAATTATAAAAAGATAGGTTTAGATTGTTATGCCCATTCTTAAACATTTAATATAAAAACCTATCTTTACACTAATCCAACTTGACCCTTAAAAGATACTAGAATGTTTTCCCTGTGCTCTCTCTGTGTGGCTTTGGTTAAGAGGCCTGCTGGGTTCAAGCAAGAGGGAGAATGGTAGCTAACACCTTCTTCAGATTTGGAGCTGTGTACACAATCATGGCTCCAGCAAATGAAACACTTCTGGTACTGTAGAAGCTTTGGGAGCAAAGGCATGATGACAAACATTCAGCAATAGTACCACTTCTCCGGGACAGAGTAAATGATGACATCAGAGAGAGAGCTGTCAAGGTCCCAAAGGAGTTTCCTTGTTCTAAACCAAAAGTATTCAGGGTATGATTGACATTTCATGCCAATATAAACGCCATTAACAATGGATGTGGAGAAAATAAGATCCATTGGTGATTGAGGGAGATGCTGCACTCAAATGTACAAGGGAATAATACAGTGTTGGCCATAAAGCAGGTGGCATCAGCAAGGAGACGCTCTTAAAGGGGATTTTTTTTTTTTTTTTAAAGCTCATCTGGCAACTGCCTACTTGGACATTAGTCACTATATTAAAAACTGCCTAGTACTAGGCTACTTTAAAATAAGATTAAAAAAACAAAAGAAATTGTTGCCAAGAGGAGACAAGTGTAGTGGGTCGAGCCCACCTGGCCACAGATGGTAAAACTCTGATTAGTAGTCTAGCTTAGAATGAACAACAAAAGAGTAGCATTATCAACACCCCTTGTGCTGAATGCCATGGAATGAAGAATGTCCAGGGCATGGGTACAATATACCTTAAGGCTGCTAATGTGCAGTTTTCAGGGGACATGGTAAAAAATGAGAGATGGAAAGGTCATCGACACAACAAACATCATCTGGCAGTAGCAGTAAGGTGAAACCATCGATGTGCAAAGCCAAGAGTGGCAACACACTTCTACCAGGGTTTTTTTTTCATGGTATGGGTTTCACCACCAATCTGCGCTCATTTAAGATGTCTTTATTTCTCAGCGGACAAGTATTAAGGAAGCTTCCAAATCATGGTTATCTACACCATATGGAACCTGCCAGGAGGTCAACCTAGATTGGGAGACCATCTGGCAATAAATACACCCAATGTGGCTTAACTTTACTAAAATCAACGGCAATTCCCACTGTTCAAAGCCATACCCTTTACCAGTAAGCAGCAGCTAGACAGCAACCAACACACACAGGGAGCATCTCACAATAAAATATAGTGTAGGGGTGAGCCTCAAGGCAAAACCCTGTTGTCTAATCAAAAGTCCAACTTCTCCTTCTAAGTCAGCTCGCTTTGGATTCATCTTCTCAAAAATAATTCAGTAATTAATTCCCTTCATTGCATAAACCACCCTTTTCCAAGAAGTGATAGTATATAGTGTGTGGTGTCACCTGCCCTTGTGAGGCAGTGTCCAAAGAGCACTAATAATAGCCACTTCTGAAGGGTCCCCTGCATTCACCAGAAGACTTGCACACGGCGGATGCTATCCTCTGATAGAACATGTAGCCTGATATTTCCAAGACTACTCACCACACTAGAGACTTTGGTTGGTCTTGTTCTGGATATTCCCATCTGAGGGACCGACAAGGCCAGACAAACCAGTCTTGATCTGGTGACTTGCCAAAATGCCAGTGGACCCATATATCCCCAAAGCAACTAGGGGAGAGTAATACCTAGTTCTCTGCCTTCCTTTTAGTGGGCAGTGAACCCACTTCTCTCTAACCTCAGAATGTGCCACAAAACTGGATGGACCAGCTTCAACCATATTCCTTTTTGAAATGGAGAGATCTTGGCTGGCAAGGGGAAGGGGGTCCAGGTGGGAAAAGAGGTCCCTCATGGGACTGTGCTGCAACAGGAATCAGATTCAGTGCTATCTGGCACTAAAGACTACCATCAGGGGGGGTGGGGACATCACCTTAATTTTTTTTTTTTTTTTTATAAGAGCTCATCTGGCGACTGCCTACTTGGGCATTAGTCGCCGTATTAAAACTGGCCTAGTTCTAGGCTACTTTAAAATGAAATTAAAGAGAAAAAAAAAAAACAACACCCCAAAAGGGGGAAAGGAAGCAAGCTGGTGCGTCGGGGAGAGGTCCCCCCGGCGCAGGAGCGTGCAACTAAAGAAAAAAAAACAAACAAAAAACAACAAAAAAAAACAAACAAACCTTGCTTAAATAATAGGGAGAAGGCCGGCCTCCCCCAAGAAGTCAACAAGTCCACAAGTCAGTGTGCACGAATCTGTCCCAAGCACAAGGGACAGGCGGTAGCGACCCCGCCCATCCCGGTACTGGGACAGGTATCGTTCGCGAAGATCACCCAGACTGGGACATTCGACAAGAATGTGCCGAACAGTCTGGGGGACGACGCAGTCGTTGCAATAGGGCGCAGGCGAGCGCTCCATCAGATAGCGATGCGTCACACGAGTGTGTCCGATTCGGAGACGACAGAAAGCAACCTGAAGCCGCCGCGGCATTGAGGGATAGGTCCATGGGAACAGTCGCGGCGCAATGGCACGCAACTTTAAGTTCCCTTCGACCGTCTCCCATCTTCTTTGCCAAGCAGTCCGAAGAGCTGCCCGTATTCCTGCCATGTAGTCGGTGTGAGGAAGAGCGAAACGCTGGTCCGGTCGCAGAGTCCTCGCGGACTCTTTGGCGCGCTCATTCCCCGCAATTCCTACATGTCCAGAAACCCAGCAGAAGATAATCTCGACATCTGCCCGGCTCGCCAAAACCGTGGCGTCACGGATATCGCGAACCAGGGGATGCGAAGATTCCAATGCTCCGAGAGCACTCAGGGCGCTTTGTGAGTCGCTATAGATCACAATCCGGTCTCCGAACCGGGCACGTCGCGTAATCTCCCGTACCGAGTGGTGTATTGCCACCAGCTCGGCCGTGAAGACAGACGCAGCGCCCGGTAGAGCCCCGCTGACTTCAAACAGAGGGGATACGGCGTGGAAGCCGACCCCCTCTTGGGACTTGGAGCCATCCGTATACACTGGCACGGTACCAGCGTGACACGATGTGTGCTCCAAAAAGGTCGAACGCAATACTCCCGGCGCAGTACAAGCTTTGGGAGCAGAGGCGTGGCGACAAATAGCCAAATGTGGTACCCTCTAGGGTGGCGTCCTGGGCAGAACCAGGGGCGCCACCGGCCCGAGAGCTATATCTACCTCTCGAAGGAGTTTCCTGGCCCTAAACCAAAAGGGCTTAGGGTATGACTGGCGTCTCTCGGCGGCATAGGCACCATCGAGATCAGCTGCGGATGCAGTGAGAGCTGTTGGCGACTGAGGGAGGCGCCGGGCTCGCGCGTACAGGCGAGTGATGCACTGCACGCGGCGCAGAGCGAGTGGCATCTCCCCAGCATCGACCAACAGGCTCTCAATGGGGGAAGTGCGGAAGGCACCGGTCGCGAGGCGAAGGCCGGTGTGGTGGATCGAATCCACCTTCCGCAATAAACGCTCGGCTGCGGATGCATAAAACTCGCATCCGTAGTCGAGCTTCGAGCGAACAAAGGATCGATAAAAAAGTAAGGCGGTAGCCCTATCAGCGACCCAAGCGCTGAACGTCACGGAACGGAGAATGTCCATGGCGCGGGTACAAGAGACCCTAAGGCTGCGAATATGAGCCTCCCAGGTGAGGCGTCGGTCGAATACAAGACCAAGGAAACGGTGCGACTCAACCACATCCAGGCGCACCCCATTAAGAAACAAATCTGGGTCGGGGTGAAGCCGTGGATGGCGGCAGAAGTGCACCACCTTAGTCTTAGCCAAAGAAAACCGAAACCTGTGCGCTTCGGCATAGCGAGAGACGCGGTTCAATGCCTGTTGGAGTCGACGCTCCAGAGTTGGCATCTGGGCCGCGCCAAAAGAGATGGAAAGGTCGTCCACGTAGAGCGTAGCGAGAACATCTTCCGGCAGCACCGAGGTGATGCCGTTGATGCTCAGGGCAAAGAGTGTGACACTGAGGACACTTCCCTGCGGGACACCCTCTTCCTGCTCATTTGGGCCGGAGAGGGCTCCCCACACCCGTACGCGGAATCGACGATCTCGCAAAAATTCAGATATAAACATTGGGAGGCGTCCCCTCGCCCCCATCGTGTGGAGAGTCTCCATGATACCGTATCGCCATGCGGTATCATAGGCCTTCTCCAGATCAAAAAACACCGTGGCGTAGTGCTGTCTACGAAGGAAAGCCTCGCAGACGGCACTTTCCAGTCGGAGCAGAGCATCCGACGTGGAGTGGAACTTACGGAAGCCGCACTGTGCAGAAGACAGATGGCCTCCACCGTCCAGGAAATAGACTAATCATACATTTACCAATTTCTCCATCAACTTGCACACGCAAGAGGTTAGAGAGATTGGGCGGAAACCGGTCGGAGTAGAGTGATCTCTCCCCGGCTTGCGAAAGGCGAGCACAGTAGCGATTCGCCAGGAGTCTGGGAGAAGACCTTCCACCCAGATCCTGTTCAACAAATCTAACAGAAAGGCCATGCCTCGCTCACCCAGGTGTCGAAGCATGGCGTACGGGACATCGTCCGGACCATGGGCGGTGTCCGCGCACGAAGCGAGAGCGGAACGCAACTCACTCACAGTAAACGTGTCGTTGAAGGGTTCTCCGCCTCTGGAGGTAAAGTCCAGCCGGCGGCCTTCCGCGACATCACGACGTGCATTGAATGCTGGCGGAGCAGCATCACGGCTAGAGAATGCGGAAGCTAAGGATTCCGCCACGGACGCGGGGTCCGAGATTGCGGTCCCATTCTCCTGGAGAACGGGAGGGGGGTCCTGCGAGAACTTGCCCCGAATCCTTTTGACTCGCTTCCACACCTCAGCTAAAGGGGTCTTCCCGTTAAGTGAAGACACGTATGCCAGCCAAGAAGAGCGGCGGGCGTGCTTCGAAATATACCGGAACCTAGCCCTAGCCCGACGAAATTCAGCGACAGTGAAATCGTTCGGGCGGCGCTTATAGCGCATGTAGGCATAACGCTTCTGTTTGAGGGCCGTCTCACACTCGGCCGACCACCATGGGAGTGGTCGGCGTGCAAAACGGCCAGACGTCCTAGGAATAGTAGTCAGGCCTACGGCGATGAGGTTGCCGGAGAAGAACTCAACGGCCTCATCTACCGACCTAAACTCCTCGACTGAGATAGAGAATTCAGTCATTTCCTGAAATGCAGGCCACCGCGCCCGCGCCAAGCACCACCGAGGTGGTCTCTCAGGCGGCAGTTGCCCTGAAAAGGATATTTCAATGGGAAAGTGATCACTACCATGGAGGTCATCGACCACCCCCCAATCAAAATCAGGCTGTGCATCCGAAGAGCACAAAGATAGGTCAAGGCAAGAAAATGAAGCGGTTCTCGGACAGTGATGCGTAAACTCATCCACGTTTAGGACACCCATCTCAAGCTCTTCGATCAGATCGGCAAGGACTTGTCCCCTGGGATTTATGGAGTAATCTCCCCAGAGAGGATGCCTGCCGTTCAGATCTCCAAGCAAGAGATAGGGCCTCGGCAACCGTGCCACGACGCGGCGGAAGTCCCCCGCGTCGAAGTCAGCTGACGGTGGAATGTACGCAGAAATGATAGTATACCTCCTATCCAGGTGCAGCTGCACAGCCACTGCCTGAAAGGAGGTATCTAAAGAGAAAGGAAGAACGGAGACATCATGCCGGGTGTAAACCGCGCATCCCCCAGCCCGGCCATCCCGCGGTGGTGGGGTCGCAAGACCCTTATACCCAGGGAGGGCAGGCAGCGGGCACGCGCCTAGCATGGTCTCCTGCAAAAAAATAGCTAACGGGGAACGGGACGAGACGAGCCTCTGCAGCTCCTCCCAGTTGGCCCGGAGTCCACGGCAATTCCATTGAAGGAATATGCCCTCCAGGCCTAGCTCGGAGGAGACGCGGGGGCCCTCCTCGAATTGAAGACCCTCACGGGAATGGCCGTACGCTTCCCGGGGGCAGAACCCCGGGCGCTGTTGGCCGGACAAAGCGCTGAAGGCGCTGTCGCCTTCGAGGACTTATTGGGGGAGGTTGGGCTCGCCATGCGAGTCTTTTCCTCCCTCCGCCTCGAAACCTTAGGCGGGCGTTGCGGCTTGGGAGGCGGGGGGCCCTCTTTTCGAGGAACCACCGTCTCCGAGCCACTCGCTCCACCTCGGGGCGTGGGCGAAGGGGCCGAAGCTCCTTTGTTGCTGTCCTCCTTTCGGGGAACAGCTTTAGGAACCCCCGAAGATGGCCTAGCGACCATCTTCAGGGGTGTTGCCTCCTGTGAGTCTAACGACTCTGTGGAGGCGCGTGGCCGTTTCGCCTTACGGGAAACGGTCACGCTGGGGGAAGAGGGGGGAGCCCTGGTATTAGCCGGGGCTGGGTGTGAACCCTTTTTGCCGCCAGCTCTACCAGGGGAGCGCCCGGGTGTAGTAGAGCCCGCAGAAGGGCTCCGAATGGGCGCGGAAACAACCGTGCTCGTTGGCCTGGATGGGCCAGGAGCAGAGGGTGCTTTTCTAACTATTGAGGCATATGACGTCCCAGGCAGAGCCGGGCGCGCCAGGACCAAGTCCTTAGCCTTGCGGAATGAGAGTCAATCCTGGGCCTGAACGGCCAGGATTTCTTTCTCAAGGAGATATGCACCACATTGCTTCGAAGAAGCAGGGTGCGGCTCTCTGCAATTGACACACTTGGCCACACACGATTTGGACTTATCGTGTGCGACCTTGGAGCAATTTACACAGACTTCGGGTGACCCCGATTTTGCACGTCTACATGATCGATTCGTGTGGCCGAAGCGGTGACAGTAATAGCACCGCCGCGGCAGTGGCACGAATGCCTTCATGCGGTAGCGGTACCAACCGGCACGCACCGACTCAGGGAGCTTGTCACAGTCGAACGTGACGAAGAGTGTAGGGGTGGGTCTCGAGGCCCCTCCCTGTTTTCTCATCACACGTTCGACCTTGACCGCCCCATGGTCGGCCAGCTCTAGGGTGATGTCTTCTATGGAGTAGTCAACGAGTTCCCTCGCATAAACTACTCCTTTTACAAAGTTCATGGTAGAGTGCGGCGTCACACTCACCGGGGTGCCATGAAGTGTCCGAAGAGCACTTATCTTGGCCGCCTCGGCGGGATTCGCCGCATTCGCCAGAAGGCTCCCGTCCGAGAAACGGGTTACCTTCGGCTCTCTACCAATTGCACTAGCTAATCCTCTCCTCTGATGGATCATGTTGCCCTTGGACAACATGGTGCCATCAGTGGAGCGAATAACGAGGAAGCGTTTGAAGCCAGCGGGCTCGAAAACGCCAGGTAACCTCTGAATGAGGGGCCCCGATGTCATCGAGGCTCCGCCCTGTGCACTCTTGGTCTTAGTCAGGGGCTCCGCACACGAGGGGGTAGAGGGGCCGGATGTGCCGATCTTGGCTTGGTCGCCTACCAAAGTGGCAGCAGACCCATCCGTCCCCGCAGCCCCCGCGGATGGAGAGGAGCCCCGAGTCTTTTTCGTCCTTTTAGTCTTTTTCTTTTTTGGAGAGGAGGGCGGGGAATGAATCCGCTTTTCACCTCCGCCGGCAGAAGCCCCCAGGCCAGATGGACCGGCCTCAGCCAGGTCCCTCTCCGAAATGGAGAAGGTCCTGGTTGTCGTAGGGGCACCTGTCGGAGGAGATCCCTCCCCTCCTTCTACTGCCTCGGAGCCCTCAGCCATTTGAGGAGGACCTTGCATAGGGGCGGACTCGGGTTCAGTGCTTGGCGCCGAGCCCGAATTTCCCCCCATGGAAGGCCCTACCGTCTGAGGATGGGTCTCCTCAAGGACCATGTCTATCACGGGAGGGGCCTCCAGTTGGCCATCCCCTCCCAGGACATTGCAGGTCCCCTTGGCAGTGTCGCCAGTCTTGTTTGGGGAGGCACAGGCCTTGACCCCGGCAAGGTTTAATATTTTTGCCAGCAGGTCTTTTGAGGGAAGTGACCGAAGGAGCCTGGCTTGCCTCTCCCCCTTAAGGGGGTTTGCCCTACCGAGCCGCTTTGATGGGGAGCGGCTGGCTAAGGGCTGCCTGCTGGCTTTCTTGGCAGTCCCCTTGGAAAGAAAAGAGGGGACTGCCGCTGGGAAAAGGGAGGTGCCCGAAAGCACCTCCAGAGAAGGGGGTGAGGGGGAGTCCCCTGCACCCGTAGGCGAAGGAGAGGAGTAAGCCTCCTCTCCGGTTGAAGAGGTATGGAGGGTCCCCTGCGCAAGCACAGGGGGGGGGGACCTCCATCTTTTCTGTGGAGCTGCACGAGGGTGGCTCCGTTGTTGTTATAGGGGGAATTAAGGGGAGATGTTTTTTTGTTTCATCATTGGGCATGGTGACCCTCTTTGTTTTACGGGACGCAATCGCTCACCACCTCTTGCAGTAGCCCGCACTGCAAGAGGTGCTTACAGGCCCGGCAGAGCCAGGCGCCGCCATTTGGGACCACCCCTCCCGCCTGGTGGCCTGGCAGTCCTTCGGCATGGCGGCTCCACCTTGAACACGGCGTAAAACGGATAGATTTTGAAGACGAGAGGAAAAGGGATGTGAGGAAGGTATGGGTGGGGATGAAGCAGGTTGTTAAAAGCCAACCACCCCAGACTGGAGCTCAGGGGTTAGGGGACATTGTCCCCTCCCCCCTCAGCCCCGATCCGGGACGATTGGCTGAGAAGAAGGTCAGCTTCTACCCTGTGAAATTAGAGGCTGACCAGAGAAAGTTGTGGGAGAGGTTGTATGAAAAGCGACGAGGTAGGATAGGAATACAGGCTATCTGAAGGAAGGAAGAGAGGCTAAGCTGGGGCCGGACGGGGCGTTGGATCCCGTCAGCACGGCGGCCAGGATGGCAAATCGCCGCGCCCCTTACGGGGGACATCACCTTAAGAGGAGCCTCAAAGTGCCCCCCCCCCAAGGTGTCGGGTATCCAGACAAGGTACTCATAAGGCCCATCACAAATATGACTGGGGCTGGCATGCCAACCTGCATCTAAGCAGTGACAGAATGACCAAGAGGGTAATCTGGTGACAGACCCAGAAAGGGGAAGGTTTTCATTGACCTGACAGCCAACAAGGGAGTAAAGTCTGCCCTTAAAAGCTATAGAGCCTCTGTACCTGAGAATGGATGCAGAGAAGGTAAGAAGGGCTTATGGGGCAAAATCGATCTTGGACCTGCAGGTGTTGTTTATAGAGGTTCCAAAGCCTCTTTTGCTGTGGCATGTGGTCAGGTCCTTAAACCTGACCAAAGGATTGAGAGAGGCAAAAAAAGGGCAAGGGGGAAGCACACCTACTTCCCCAGCCCCCTCAGAGTTCAAATCAACCCAGTGACAAGGTATCCTTACAAGCCGAGAGTACATGCAGCTCTTCCAGGTACCAAGTGTAACAGGCTACCCCAACTACACCCTTACAGGGGTATGTGTTGTAGGTGAACTAGGCTGCATAATTGGTTGGGGAGGGTAGGTGTATCAAAGAGTGACCACAGAGGTACAAGCAAGGAGAGGAAAAATGTTGAGAGGCATAGGGGCAAGAGAGGGGGAGGAATAAGACCCCAAGCAATACTTCTCAGGCAAAGATCCATCTTTTTTTTTATAGAAGAAAATTCTTACCTTGCTTGAATGCTTCTTTGAGATCCAGATGAGAACAGTTAAAGTCAATATTGGAGACAAATACCTTATTTCCTTCACTACGACTCGGGTTTCTATAAAATGAAAAAGTTACAAATAATGAGGATTCATTTGGGGGCATACCTATTGTATTCTCCTAACACTAAAAAGTTAATCATGATCATACTATTTCATATTCAATACAAAATGACTATTAAGGTATGGTTTTACCATAATTAGCTTGAAACTCAGTGTGGAACTAGTTTACACCTCAGGGTTGGCAAATCAAAAAACCTAGATGAAAACCATCCAGGTTTTTTTCAAGTGAAATTTGGAAAAAAATTACACATTTTTTTCAGGAAATAAATGCTAATTACCATTATTTTATTGAAAATGCATATTTGTTTATAATTTTAAGTATTTATAATGCGCCCTTCAGGGGTGTTAGCACTCCCAGAGCAAGTTGTGTAGCGAGTGTAAAGAAAGTTTAGAGGGGAGAGAAGGCAATAATGAAGAGACGAGTCTTTAGGAGACGTTTAAAAGTAGCAAGGGAGGGAGAGGATCGGACTTGGGCAGGAAGAGCATTCCAGTCTAGGAGCACAAACTGAGAAGGAATGGTCACCCATCGAGCAGAGGACAGAACGAGAAGTGTTCAGTATGGAAGCGAGGTTAGATAGACCGGAGTGCTCGATGAGTTTGATGATGGGAGAGGGCGGCAGACGAGAGATAAGTTGGAGCCTCTAGGTTTAGGGCCTTGTAGGTGATGAGAAGAATTTTATAGTGGGTAGCGAATAGGTAACCAGTGTAGCTCCTTTAACAGAGGCATCGAAGGAGAAAACTGGGGCTGGCTAAGGAGGAGCCGGGCAGCATAGTTTTGAACTAGTTGTAAGGGGCGAAGTGACGAAGAAGAGAGATTCACTAGAAGAGAATTGCAGTAGTCTAAGGGTAAGATGACGAAGGCATGAATAGCAGTCTCAAGGCTTTGTCGATCAAAATGGGATCAAATGTGAAAAGTTGCAGAGGAAACTGAGAGTTGCTTGTCGAAAATATAAACCAATTATTTATTATTTTTAAGGGGCTATCTGGCAACTGAACCACTTAGGCATAAGTCACGGTAAACAAACAGCCTAGTTCTAATCTACTTTAAAAAAATTGAACAGAAAACAATAAAAAGAAATAATTAGGAAGCAATAACAAAACTAAACCTAGTTAAATGAAAGGGAGAAGGCCAGCCTCTTCCCAAAAGTCAACAAGTCCACCAGTCAATGTGCACGCACTCGTCCCGAGTACAAAGGACAGGCGGTAGCGACCCCACCCATCCCGGTACCGGGACAGGTAACGTGCACGAAGATCACCCAGACTGAGACATTCGACAAGAATGTGCCGAACAGTCAGGGTGACGACGCAGTCGTCTAAATAGGGCGCAGGCGAGCGCTCCATCAAATAGAGATGCGTCACACGAGTGTGCCCGATTCGGAGACGACAGAAAGCAACCTGAAGCCACCGCATCATTGGGGGATAGGTCCATGGGAACAGTCGCGGCACAATGGCACGCAACTTTAAGTTCCCTTCAACCGTCTCCCATCTTCTTTGCCAAGCATTCCGAAGAGCTGCCCATATTGCTGCCATGTAGTCGTTGTGAGGAAGAGCGAAATGCTGGTCAGGTCGCAGAGTCCTCGCAGACTCTTTGGCACCCTCATCATGGAGCATACCGTATACACTGGCACGGTTCCAGCGTGACACGAGGTGTGCTCGAAAAAGGTTGAACGCAATACTCACGGCGCCGTACAAGCTTTGGGAGCAGAGGCGTGGCGACAAATAGCCAAATGTGCTACCCTCCAGGGTGGTGTCCTGGGTAGAAACAGGGGCGCCACCAGCCCAAGAGCTATATCTAGCGCTCGAAGGAGTTTCCTGGCCCTAAACACAAAGGGGTTAGGGTATGACTGGCGTCTCTCGGTGGCATAGGCACTGTCAAGATCAGCTGCGGAAGCAGTGATGCACTGCAGGGGGCGCAGAGTGAGTGGCATGTCCCCAGCATCGACCAGCAGGCTCTCAATGGGGGAAGTGCGGAAGTCACTAATCGCAAGCCGGAGACCTGTGTGGTGGATCGAATCCACCTTCCACAATAAACGCTCGGCTGCGGATGCATAAAACTTGCATCTGTAGTCGAGCTTCAAACAAAAAAAGAGTAGGGCAGTAGCCCTATCAGCGTCCCAAGCGCTGAAGGTCACAGAACAGAGAATATCCATGGCGCGGGTACAAGAGACCCTAAGGCTGCGAATATGAGTCTTGCAGGAGAGGCATCGGTCGAATACAAAACCAAGGAAACGGTGAGACTCAACCACATCCAGGCGCACCCCATTAAGAAACAAATCTGGGTCGGGGTGGAGCCGTGGATGGCGGCAGAAGTGCACCACCTTAGTCTTGGCCAAAGAAAACAGAAACCTGTGCACTTTGGGATAGCGAGAGACGCGGTTCAATGCCTGTTGGAGTCGACGCTCCAGAGTTGGCATCTGGGCCACGCCAAAAGAGATCGAAAGGTTGTCCACTTAGAGCGCAGCGAGAACATCTTCTGGCAGCACCCAGGTGATGCCGTTGATGCTTAGGGCAAAGACTGACACTGAGGACACTTCCCTGCAGGACACCCTCTTCCTGCTCCTTTGTGCCAGAGAGAGCTCCCCCCACCTGTACGCGGAATCAACGATCTCGCAAAAATTCAGATATAAACATTGGGAAACGTCCCCTCGCTCCCATCGTGTGGAGAGTCTCCATGATACCGTATCACCATGCGGTATCATAGGCCTTCTCCAGATCGAAAAACACTGTGGCGTAGTGCTGTCTACGAAGGAAAGCCTCGCAGACGGCATTTTCCAGTAAGAGCAGACCATCCGACATGGAGTGGAACTTGCGGAAGCCGCACTGTGAAGAAGACAGATGGCCTCCGCTGTCCAGGAAAAAGGCTAATCTAACATTTACCAATTTCTCCATCAACTTGCACACGCAAGAGGTTAGAGAGATTGGGCGGAAACCGGTTGGAGTAGAGTGATCTCTTCCCTGCTTGCGAAAGGGAAGCACAGTAGCGATTCGCCAGGAATCTGGGAGAAGACCCTCCACCCAGATCGTGTTGAACAAATCTAAGAGAAAGGCCATGCCTCGCTCACCCAGGTGTTGAAGCATGGCGTACGGGACATTGTCCAGACCATGGGTGGTGTGCACGCACGAAGCAAGAGCGGAGCGCAACTCACTCACACTAAACCTGTCGTTGAAGGGTCCTCCGCCTCTGGAGGTAAAGTCCAGCCGGTGGCCTTCCGCGACATGACAACATGCATTGAATGCTGGCGGAGCAGCATCTCGGCTAGAGAATGCGGAAAAAAGCGGGCGCGAAGGATTCCGCCACGGATGCGGGGTCCGAATCCTTTTGACTCGCTTCCACACCTCTGCTAAAGGGGTCTTCCCGTTAAGTGAAGACACGTATGCCCACTAAGAAGAGCGGCGGGTGTGCTTCGAAATATACCGGAACCTAGCCCTAGCTTGACGAAATTCAGAGACAGTCAGGTCGTTCAGGCGGCGTTTATAGAGCATGTAGGCATAACACTTCTGTTTGAGGGCCGCCTCACACTTGGCCGACCACCATGGGAGTGGTTAGAGTGCAAAACAGCCAGACATTCTAGGAACAGTAGTCAGTCCTGCGGTGATGAGGTTGCCGGAGAAGAACTCAACGGCCTCATCTACCGACCTAAACTCCTCGACTGAGATAGAGAATTCAGTCATTTCCTTAAATGCAGGCCTTCTCGCCAAGCACCACCGAGGTAGGCTGTCAGACGGCAGTTGCCCTGAAAATGATATTTGAATGGGAAAGTGATCACTACCATGGAGGTCATCAACTACCCCTCAATCAAAATCATGGCTGTGCATCCGAAGAGCACAAAGATAGGTCAAGGCAAGAAAATGAAGCGGTTCTCGGACAGTGATGCAGAAACTCATCCACGTTTAGGACACCCATCTCAAGCTCTTCGATCAGATAGGCAAGGACTTGTCCCTCGGGATAAATTGAGCAATCTCCTCAGAGAGGATGCCTGCTGTTCAGATCTCCAAGCAAGAGAAAGGGCCTCGGCAACCGTGCAACGACGCGGCGGAAGTCCCCCCCCCCCCAAGTCGAAGTCAGCTGACGGTGGAATGTATGCAGAAATGATTGTATACCTCCTATCCAGGTGCAACTGCACAGCCACTGCCTGATAGGAGGTATCTAAAGAGAAAGGAAGAACGGAGACATCATGCCGGGTGTAAACCGTGCATCCCCCAGCCTGGCCATCTCGTGGTGGTGGGCAGAATGGTCAATTCCTCCTGCATTACAACAGCATCAGAATCAGCCCTAACGGCCCTACCTAGCTTAGTATCATCAGCAAATTTACTCAGGTCACTACTTATACTTATGTCAAGATCATTAATATAAATTAAGAATAGCAAGGGACCCAAAACAGATCCTTCCAAACTCCACTGATAACACACCCCCACTCAGATTTAACTCCATCTATACTAACTCTTTGCTGTCTGTCACCAAGCCATGACTGAATCCACCTAAATATACTGCCATCGATCCTGTGTGCTTTAACTTTGCTCAGAAGCCATAAGTGTGGCACTCGATCAAAAGCCTTACTAAAGTCTAAGTATAAAATATCATAGTTTTCATCATTATCTGCTGCTTCATACAACTTACTATAAAAAGACAGCAAATTAGTCAGACAGGATTTACCCTTACTAAAGCCATGCTGTGATTCTTTTATCAACTTATGCTTATCCAAGTGATCTCTAATATTCCTTGCTATAATAGATTCCATCATTTTCCCTACCACTGATGTCAAACTTACTGGTCTGTAATTAGACATATTTGTTTTATCCCCTTTCTTAAATATAGGTATCACATTGGCTTTCTTCCATGCCACTCTCCAATGATTTTCTAAAGATGCATGCTAGGGGCTCACTTAACACATCCTTAAATTCTTTCAAAATTCTAGGAAAGACCTCATCAGGACTGGGTGCTCTACTACTTTTGATTTTATCAATTTCCTTTGTCACTATCTCCTTTGTAATCAAGATATCCTTTAATTTCTCTTCATTACCCTGAAAGATCATTGACACCTCAGGTATATTTAGAGTATCCTCCTGTGTAAATACTGAGAAAAAAGTCATTTAGCATTCCAGCCATTGAGTCCCTATCACTCACTAATTCTCCATTGGAAAGTAGGCCTATTTTATCTCTAACCTTAGTTAGTTCTTATCCCATCGATCACGCCGCCGATCTACATGTTTACCAAAAAATTTTAAGAACATAAGAAAAGAAGGAGACTGCAAAAGACCATTCATGGCCTACACTTGGCAGCTCCTGTTCCAGTCAACACACAAAAGATTTCTTACCAGAGAAAAGTCATCAACATTGTCACCCTTACAGGAGTTCGTCAGATCTAATCTACAATATACATAAAATGCATCCAGAGGATTATGTCCATTCATGCAACCGCAAAATATAATCTCCCCACTCCTTAGAAAAATATATACATATGTACATAAAAAAAAAAGAAAAAAAAGTCAGTCCCATCTAGCAGCTTCATCCATATATTTATCTAATCTATTCTTAAAACTACCCAGAGAGGAGGCTTCTATCACATGTCTAGTGAGCCTATTCCATTCATCTACCACACGATTTGTAAACCAATTCCTCCCAATCTCCTTCCTAAACCTATACTTATCAAGCTTAAACCCATTGCTACGTGTCCTGTCATGGTCACTAAGTATAAGAACCTTACCCAGATCCCCTTTATTATATCCTTTTACCCATTTGAAGACTTCAATCAATTCCCCTCTGACTCTTCTCCTTTCCAATGTATGTAGATTTAGTTTTCTGAGCCTTTCACCATAAGGTAAGTTCCTTAGCCCACCAATCATCTTTGTCATCCTTCTCTGCACAGACTCAAGCAAATCAATATCCCTCCTATAATATGGTGACCAAAATTGTACTGCATAGTCTAGATGAGGCCTAACTAGCGCCAGATACAGATTTAGAATGACTTTAGCACTCTTATTGCTTACACTCCTCCTAATGAATCCCAATATCCTATTAGCTTTATTCTTAGCATTTAGGCATTGCTTTCTAGGACGAAGGTCTGAACTTACCAAAATACCCAAGTCCCTCTCACAATCGGTCCTCCCTAAAATTCTCCCATTTAATTTATAACTATTCAGTGGATTATTTCTACCTATACTAAGTACACTACATTTGTCTATGTTAAACTTCATTTGCCATTTCTCGGCCCAATTGGACAGAATGGTCAATTCCTCTTGCATTACAACAGCATCAGAATCAGCCCTAATGGCCCTACCTAGCTTGGTATCATCAGCAAATTTACTCAGGTCACTACTTATACCCATGTCAAGATCATTAATATAAATTAAGAATAGCAAAGGACCCAAAACAGATCCTTGCGGAACTCCACTGCTAACACACCCCCACTTGGTAATTGTGAAGACTATGGGCGGATGTGACTCTAGTTTATTTTTTGGGCGACTTTTGATTGTTTTTCTGCCATCGCACTGGCCAATCACAGATCTGGATTCAGTTTCATAAATGACCAATCAGAAAGCTGTATTTGTTTCAAGGCTTTTTGTGCTTTTTATATTGATCAAAACTTGGTTTTTCTTATATTTTAGATGTTTTTCCCCCTTATTTCTTTTCTATATATCCTACCTAGCCTATGCCTGCCATTATTTAGTCTTTTTATTTACTTGTTACTTAATTTCCCATTGTTTAATGCTTGATTAAACCATATTTCGGTGTTGTTAATGAAGTCTCACGTCTTAATTCTGACGAAAACAGTACTTTTTCATTTTTTCTGTTCTGTATTTATTTCTCTTCTTTGATTTTTTTAACACGTTTTTTTACGACCATTTTGATTATTGTTCATAACATAACATAACATAACATAATTACACGGATGACAAAAGCCACAAGGGCCTATCAAAGGTCATCCGCCTCTGTCAAAACCCACCCACAAAAAGCACCATCACCAGGGGAAGACAAAATCAAAGTCCCCCACAATATAATATAACGGATGACAAAAGCCACAAGGGCTCATCATAGGTCATCCGAGTCAAGCGGCCTCTTTTTCAAGGCACCCAAACTCCCAGGAAAACTACATCCAGAAACAAGGGTATCACCAATCAAGGCTTGTCAAGAACTAAATCATGCAGCTATAGATATATACAAACAATATTAATATATACAAAACTTAGGAACCATCACAACCTTCCCTTCCCATAAACTCATCCAACCTACTCTTAAATACATTTAGATTTGGACTACCTACTACCCTCTGCGGCAATTTGTTCCAGAAGTCTACCACTCTATTGGTGAAAAAATACTTTCTTAAATCCAACCTACACCCTTGCTTTTTAATTTTCAAGTGGTGACCTCTAGTCCGATTTCCATCATCTAACTCAAAAAACTTGCTAACATCCAATTTATCTATCCCGGAAAAATTTTTAAAGAGCTCAATCATATCCCCTCTCACACACCTCCTTTCGAACGAGAACATATTTAATACCCTCAGTCTATCTTCATATTCAAGGTGCCTCAGGGAAGGAATAATCTTTGTTGCCCTCCGTTGCACTGACTCAAGAAGGTTAATATCGTGTCTAAAATGTGGGGACCATGCCTGTATACAGTACTCTAGATGTGGCCTAACATAAGAGTTATAGAGTTTAAGAATAACCTCCTTACTTTTGTAACTGACATTTCTCTTAATAAAACCCAGCACTCTATTTGCCCTATTTCTTGCTTCAATACACTGCTTAGAAAACCTTAATGACTTATCTATTACTACTCCTAGATCTTTCTCATCCTCTACTGAGCTAGGCCAATGCCCATCCATTTCATAGTTAAATTCTCTATTATCTTTTCCCATGTTAATAACTTTGCACTTATCAAGGTTGAAAGTCATTTGCCACTTATGTGCCCAGGATAACAATTTATTTAAGTCCCCCTGCACTTTAAAATTATCATGAATATCTTTAACTACAGCTGCTAATTTGGTATCATCCGCAAAAATTGACACTTTATTATTAACTGCCTCCCCAAGATCGTTTATATAGATGACAAATAATAATGGACCGAGAACTGATCCCTGAGGAACCCCACTGATAACATCCCTCCACTCTGACTTTACACCATTTAGCACTACCCTTTGCTTCCTGTCTTTCAGCCACTCAGCTATCCAATTTGAAACCCCCCCACATATCCCAATCATTTTTAATTTATGAACTAGTCTCCTATGTGGTACCTTATCAAATGCTTTACTAAAATCTAAGTAAATTATATCTACATTCTCTCCTTTATCTACTTGATCTGTTACAAACTCCAGAAAGTCTAGTAAGTTAGTCAAACATGATCTACCTGATCTAAACCCATGCTGAGGAGCATCGCTGATTAACCCCTCCCTCTCTAGATGTTGGCAAATCCCTTTTTTAACTATTTTCTCAAGAATTTTACAGACTACAGGAGTTAGGCTAACCGGTCTAAAGTTATTTGGATCCTCTTTACTACCCTTCTTGAAAATGGGGACTACATTCGCTCTCTTCCAATCATCGGGTATTTCTCCATATTCCAATGACCTAGTATATAACTTGTCCAGAGCTATTGAGATACTTTCTACCCCTTCCTTAAGTATCCTAGAATGAATATTATCAGGGCCGGAGGCCTTGGTAGTATCTAAATCACCTATTAGTCCTTTTATCATCCTCCGATCCACACAAATGTTAGTAAACACCTCTTTTCCTGACCTATGAGTACTATACATAGGACTATTTAGTTTCTCTTTTGTAAATACTGATGCAAAATGACCATTTAGTACCTCAACTATTTCCTCATCAGTTTCTCTCACAAACCCTTCATATTTGATAGGTCCTATTTTAACTCTGCCAGACTTGTTATAAGTTTTATAGTAACTAAAGAACTTTCTAGGATCTTTGTTGCTATCCTGAGCTAATTTAATTTCTGACACCCTTTTGTTCTTCTTTATAATCTTATTTAACTCATTCCTAGCCATTCTATAATCACTTAAATTTTGAATATTATTTTCTACCTGTAATTTTTTATATGCCCTTTTCTTCTCTGAAATTTTTCTAGCTATCTCCTGATTCCACCATAATGGTTTCCTACTTTTGTTCCTAATGGCCTTCATTGGGATACATTGTTCTTGGAAAAGATAATAGAGAATTTAACTATGAAATGGATGGGCATTGGCTGAGCTCAGTAGAGGATGAGAAAGATCTAGGAGTAGTAATAGATAAGTCATTAAGGTTTTCTAAGCAGTGTATTGAAGCAAGAAATAGGGCAAATAGAGTGCTGGGTTTTATTAAGAGAAATGTCAGTTACAAAAGTAAGGAGGTTATTCTTAAACTCTATAACTCTTATGTTAGGCCACATCTAGAGTACTGTATACAGGCATGGTCCCCACATTTTAGACACGATATTAACCTTCTTGAGTCAGTGCAACGGAGGGCAACAAAGATTATTCCTTCCCTGAGGCACCTTGAATATGAAGATAGACTGAGGGTATTAAATATGTTCTCGTTCGAAAGGAGGTGTGTGAGAGGGGATATGATTGAGCTCTTTAAAAATTTTTCCGGGATAGATAAATTGGATGTTAGCAAGTTTTTTGAGTTAGATGATGGAAATCGGACTAGAGGTCACCACTTGAAAATTAAAAAGCAAGGGTGTAGGTTGGATTTAAGAAAATATTTTTTCACCAATAGAGTGGTAGACTTCTGGAACAAATTGCCGCAGAGGGTAGTAGGTAGTCCAAATCTAAATGTATTTAAGAGTAGGTTGGATGAGTTTATGGGAAGGGAAGGTTGTGATGGTTCCTAAGTTTTGTATATATTAATATTGTTTGTATATATCTATAGCTGCATGATTTAGTTCTTGACAAGCCTTGATTGGTGATACCCTTGTTTCTGGATGCAATCCTCTGGATGTAGTTTTCCTGGGAGTTTGGGTGCCTTGAAAAAGAGGCCGCTTGACTCGGATGACCTATGATGAGCCCTTGTGGCTTTTGTCATCCGTTATATTATATTGTGGGGGACTTTGATTTTGTCTTCCCCTGGTGATGGTGCTTTTTGTGGGTGGGTTTTGACGGAGGCGGATGACCTTTGATAGGCCCTTGTGGCTTTTGTCATCCGTGTAATTATGTTATGTTATGTTGACTACATTTATTATATGCTTGAAAGTATCCCACATCCCATAAGCATTTTTACCTCTGAATTCTATATCCCAGTCTACCAAATTTAGCAAGCTTCGAAGTTTTACATAATCTCCCTTATGAAAATTTGGAACTTTTTCAGCATTCTCAGTTATTTTACCCTTCTCAATTCCCAAGTTAAAACGAACTATCTGATGGTCACTATTTCCCAATGCTTCCCCAACAGTCAATTCTTGAACTAAATCCAAAGGGATGAGTTCAGTATTAGTGTTTTTATTACTATATATGTGTAGTTCAAGAAACACAAATGGTCAATTTCAGTAAAAAAAAAGTCACAGATTTTCTGTGAACAATGAAGTACTTTTCCGGGTAATTGTGTAGACGATGGCCGGATCCTAGGCCTAGCTTTTTAGGGAGTATGATCGTGTTATTAGGTCTTTGCAGGCGGGAAACTAGATACTAATAGTGGTCAGGGAATTATGAGAGGACATTATAGTACTGAAAGTAGAATGGACTTGGCAGATAACAGAAATAGGTTCCAGGCGATAGAGGTGAGGTCATTCAAGTTTCAAGAGGTGCTTTAGGGATAGGGGGGTTAAATTGTTTCTATACAAATGCTTGTAGTCTTAGAAACAAGAAGGATGAGCTATTTAGTTATATTAGCAATGAGGATATAGATATATTATGCGTTACTGAATCATGGGTTAATGAAATAGAATTTAGTGACACTATAAGTGAATTTGATTTACAGGGCTATAATATGTACATTAAGAACATAAGAAAAGAAGGAGACTGCAAAAGACCACTCATGGCCCACACTTGGCAGCTCCTGTTCCAGTCAACACACAAAGATTTCTTACCAGAGAAAAGTCATCAACATTGTCACCCTTTACAGGAGTTCGTCAGATCTAATCTACAATATACATAAAATGCATCCAGAGGATTATGTCCATTCATGCAACCGCAAAATAATCTCCCCACTCCTTAGAAAAATATATACATATGTACATAAAAAAGTCAGTCCCATCTAGCAGCTTCATTCATATATTTATCTAATCTATTCTTAAAACTACCCAGAGAGGAGGCTTCTATCACATCTCTAGTGAGCCTATTCCATTCATCTACCACACGATTTGTAAACCAATTCCTCCCAATCTCCTTCCTAAACCTATACTTATCAAGCTTAAACCCATTGCTACGTGTCGTGTCATGTTCACTAAGTATAAGAACCTTACCCAGATCCCCTTTATTATATCCTTTTACCCATTTGAAGACTTCAATCAATTCCCCTCTGACTCTTCTCCTTTCCAATGTATGTAGATTTAGTTTTCTGAGCCTTTCACCGTAAGGTAAGTTCCTTAGCCCACCAATCATCTTTGTCATCCTTCTCTGCACAGACTCAAGCAAATCAATATCCTTCCTATGATATGGTGACCAAAATTGTACTGCATAGTCTAGATGAGGCCTAACTAGCGCCAGATACAGTTTTAGAATGACTTCAGCACTCTTATTGCTTACACTCCTCCTAATGAATCCCAATATCCTATTAGCTTTATTCTTAGCATTTAGGCATTGCTTTCTAGGACGAAGGTCTGAACTTACCAAAATACCTCTCACAATCGGTCCTCCCTAAATTTCTCCCATTTAATTTATAACTATTCAGTGGATTATTTCTACCTATACTAAGTACACTACATTTGTCTATGTTAAACTTCATTTGCCATTTCTCAGCCCAATTGGACAGAATGGTCAATTCCTCCTGCATTACAACAGCATCAGAATCAGCCCTAATGGCCCTACCTAGCTTAGTATCATCAGCAAATTTACTCAAGTCACTACATATACCTATGTCAAGATCATTAAAATAAATTAAGAATAGCAAGGGACCCAAAACAGATCCTTGCGGAACTCCACTGCTAACACACCCCCACTCAGATTTAACTCCATCTATACTAACTCTTTGCTGTCTGTCACCAAGCCATGACTGAATCCACCTAAATATACTGCCATCGATCCTGTGTGCTTTAACTTTGCTCAGAAGTCGTAAGTGTGGCACTCTATCAAAAGCCTTACTAAAGTCCAAGTATAAAATATAGTTTTCATCATTATCTGCTGCTTCATACACCTACTATAAAAAGACAGCAAATTAGTCAGACAGGATTTACCCTTACTAAAGCCATGCTGTGATTCTTTTATCAACTTATGCTTATCCAAGTGATCTCTAATATTCCTTGCTATAATAGATTCCATCATTTTCCCTACCACTGATGTCAAACTTACTGGTCTGTAATTAGACATATTTGTTTTATCCCCTTTCTTAAATATAGGTATCACATTGGCTTTCTTCCATGCCACTGGCACAATGCCACTCTTGAATGATTTTCTAAAGATGCATGCTAGGGGCTCACTTAACACATCCTTACATTCTTTCAAAATTCTAGGAAAGACCTCATCAGGACCGGGTGCTTTACTACTTTTGATTTTATCAATTTCCTTTGTCACTATCTCCTTTGTGATCAAGATATCCTTTAATTTCTCTTCATCATTACCCCGAAAGATCATTGACACCTCGGGTATATTTAGAGTATCCTCCTGTGTAAATACTGAGAGAAAAAAGTCATTTAGCATTCCAGCCATTGAGTCCCTATCACTCACTAATTCTCCATTGGAATCTATAAGTGGGCCTATTTTATCTCTAACCTTAGTTTTGTATAATTGATAAAAACTTTTAGGGTCTTCCTTTGCCCTATTTGCCACTTTAATTTCATAATTTCTCCTTGCTACTCTAACTAACTTTTTAACATCTCTTGCTAGTTCATTATATCTCGGCCTTAAGTGATCCTCTCCATTTTTTATTTTCCTATAAATGCCCTTTTTAATGCCAATAAAATGCTTAATTTTATCTGTCATCCATTTTGGGTCATTATTTTTAGTCCTAATCTCCTTATAAGGAATGTTAATCATCTGACCTGTAATTTAATTGCTCAATTATTCTTTCATACTCCTCTTCAATTGTAATCTCTTCCTCCTGGTGATTATTGTCTCCACTAACTGATATCATTGAATCTATTCCTGAAATGATTTCATTGCCTGGTTTCTGTACAACTGCCTCCAGGTAAGTCCTTAGCCCATTATAATTTGCTCTTCTAAAGTCAGGAATTTTAACATTGTTCATGCTACTATCAATACCATTCCATTTCATCTTGAATCTAATTTCACAATGGTCACTATTACCCAAATTTCCTCCAATCTCAGTATCCTTAATAACTTCTTCCCTATTTGTCAGAACTAAATCCAGTATATTATTACCTCTAGTGGGTTCGTTAATAATCTGCCTCAGAAAATTATCTTGGACAACATTAAAAAATTCCTCAGCCTCCTGATCACCCACAAGAGCTTCCCAGTCTATATTTCTGTAATTAAAATCGCCCATTATACACACATGCTTACTTCTACATGCCCGTTCAATCTCCTGCCACAGAAGATTTGAAGCTTCCTTACTAAGATTTGGTGGTCTGTATAATAATCCTATGACAAGCTTGTTTTTACCTTCCTTTACATTTAGCCATAATGACTCTGTGTTATCATCTAATTTAATTGTACTGTTTACACAACACTCGAGATTATCTTTAATATAAATAATAACCCCTCCTCCTCTCTTCCTATCTGTATGGAACATGTTAAAGCCCTCAATCTCAACCTCAGGTTTAAAGTGATTTCCTGCCAAATCAAGCCATGACTCTGTTATCGCAATTATATCAAAATTCTCTTCACTCGCTAACGCTCTTAAGAGATCTATCTTATTCCTTATACTCCGACCATTTGTGTAGTATATTTTTAAGGTTTTTTTATTATTCCCATCTTCATTGCATCGTGCTTTTCTATTCCTAGTTATCTGCTCATTCACTTGTGCATTAGTCCCCCTATAACGCATCAGTATGCCCTCTCCCTTAGCTATTCCTCTATCTCTGCATCCCTTCCATTTCCTACACCTGCCCTCTATTCCTGTTATTCCCTTACCCTTTAACAGCTTCTAGTTTCCCACCCGTAAGGACCTAATCACACTATCCAGCTCCCCCCATAGAACCTCAACACCTGACCGACTAAGATGGAGCCCATCCATCGCATACAACCTCCTATTCCCGTAAAACCCTCCCCAGACATCTACAAACACCAATCCTAACTCCTCACACAGTCCTTTCACAAATTCATTCAAACCAATTGCACGCGACAACCATTCTACCCCCACATCCAATCTCGGAAGCACACCAGAAACAACACCTTTTACCCTGCTTTTACTCATCCTTTCAACTAACCTTTTATACTGCTCACGTAACTCACATGTACCCACCTTCTTTACATCATTCACTCCCACATGCGTAATCACAACTGCATCCCTCTCACACCCAGAAACCAGCCTATCATACCTCTCACAAACATCACTTACACCAGCACCCGGCAGACAAACTCTCATTCCCTTCCACTTGCTATCACTCAACTTCCTATCTAAATACCTAATCTGAGAGTCACCCATCACTAGCACCTCAGTCATTCTCCTATTCTGTCTTGGCCTAACATTACCCTCCCTCCTGCTCTCAGTCACACTACCACCCATCCTGCTTTCATCCACAATCACACCAGGCAAATCACTTTCACACTCTTCCTCTCTCAGGACATTGAATCTGTTAGTCAACCTAACAGGTTCTATGTCCCTCTCATTCACACACCTAACCTGTCCTAACTTATCTATCCTATCCATTTTCACCCACCATTCATCATCACTCACAACTTCCACACTGTTCCCAGTCCTAGCCCTATCTTCCACCCTCTTAGCACTAATCTCACCCTTCAATCGCACACTTGCATCTCTTCTCACCTCAAACACCAAATCATTCAACCTCTTACATTCCCCACTCAACCTCCTAACCTCCCCTTCCAGAAAACACACACGGCATTCAGTTACATTCACTCTCCTTTCAACTCCACATGCATCACACACCACATACACACTACTTTCAAACGGCATGCTCTCACCATCTATACAAACAGCCATACTCTCAGAAATTTACTAAGGAAAAAGTTAACACTCACCAAAAAAAATTCTTGCTCAGGATTGCTGCCAGTTATCTTCCCCAAAAGTATTAATCACTAATGTATTTATTACACAGTGATTGATGTATTAAATAAATACAAGAAAAACTATACACCCAAATCAGTATTATATCCCAATCTTACAATGAGAATCAAGAGCTTCCTGCAAGACAACCTACCAGAACAAAGCCAGACAGCCAATCCTACCTGTCAAAGGACAGGTAGGATTGGTGAAGGAATAATTATCTATATAAAAAACAACATTGTTTCAAGTTGAAATACTTCAATAAAGCAGGATGGAGTTGAGTCACTTTGGATAGATATTAGGTTCAGTAAAAATAGAATGGTGCATTTGGGAGCTTTTTACAGGCCACCTGGGCAGACTGATGATATGGATGAACTAATGATAAGGAAAATAAGTAAGGGATGTGAAACAGATGCAGTTATTATTGGGGACTTCAACTTAAACTCTGTGGACTGGGAAAATATGATAGGTAAGGATAGAACAAGTGCCAGGTTCATAGAATGCTTTGAGGATAATTTTTTGAATCAATTTGTTAATGAGACAACGAGGGGGGACAATATATTAGATTTAGTACTTTCTAACAGTGATCATTTAGTTCAAGAATTGACTGTTGGGGAAGCATTGGGAAATAGTGACCATCAGATAGTTCGTTATAACTTGGGAATTGAGAAGGGTAAAATAACCGAGAATGCTGAAAAAGTTCCAAATTTTCATAAGGGAGATTATGTAAAACTTTGAAGCTTGCTAAATTTGGTATACTGGGATGTAGAATTCAGAGGTAAAAATGCTTATGGGATGTGGGATACTTTCAAGCATATAATAAATGTAGTCCAAGAACAATGTATCCCAATGAAGGCCATTAGGAACAAAAGTAGGAAACCATTATGGTGGAATCAGGAGATAGCTAGAAAAATTTCAGAGAAGAAAGGGGCATACAAAAAATTACAGGTACAAAATAATATTCAAAATTTAAGTGATTATAGAATAGCTAGGAATGAGTTAAATAAGATTATAAAGAAGAACAAAAGGGTCAGAAATTAAATTAGCTCAGGATAGCAACAAAGATCCTATAAAGTTCTTTAGTTACTATAAAAATAATAACAAGTCTGGCAGAGTTAAAATGGGACCTATCAAATATGAAGGGGTTGTGAGAGAAACTGATGAGGAAATAGTTGAGGTACTAAATGGTCATTTTGCATCAGTATTTACAAAGGAGAAACTAAATAGTCTTATGTATAGTACTTATGGGTCAGGGAAAGAGGCGTTTACTAACATTAGTGTGGATCGGAGGATGATAAAAGGACTAATAGGTGAGTTAGATACTACCAAGGCCTCTGGCCCTGATAATATTCATTCTAGGATACTTAAAGAAGGTGTAGAAAGTATCTCAATAGCTCTGGAGAAGTTATATACTAGGTCACTGGAATATGGAGAAATACCCGATGATTGGAAGAGAGCGAATGTAGTCCCCATTTTCAAGAAGGGTAGTATAGAGGATCCAAATAACTTTAGACCGGTTAGCCTAACTCCTGTAGTCTGTAAAATTCTTGAGAAAATAGTTAAAAAAGGCATTTGCCAACATCTAGAGAGGGAGGGGTTAATCAGCGATGCTCCTCAGCATGGGTTTAGATCAGGTAGATCATGTTTGACTAACTTACTAGACTTTCTGGAGTTTGTAACAGATCAAGTAGATAAGGGAGAGAATGTAGATATCATTTACTTAGATTTTAGTAAAGCATTTGATAAGGTACCACACAGGAGACTAGTTCATAAATTAAAAATGATTGGGATATGTGGGGGTGTTTCAAATTGGATAGCTGAGTGGCTGAAAGACAGGAAGCAAAGGGTAGTGCTAAATGGTGTAAAGTTAGAGTGGAGGGATGTTATCAGTGGGGTTCCTCAGGGATCAGTCCTCGGTCCATTATTATTTGTCATCTATATAAACGATCTTGGGGAGGCAGTTAATAATAAAGTGTCAATTTTTGAATGTACTCAAAAAATGTGAAACATTTTGGAACATGGATGAAATAGTACGTCCCATCGTTCGCGCTGATAATCTACATATTTACCCCCCCTATAACCACCCCAATCACCCTCAGGAACAACTAGCCGAGCAGCTTATTTTGAACTTTAATGAAAAGTAGTACAACAAAAGATCTTGGGTAAATATGTAGATTATCGGCGCGAACGATGGGACGTACTATTTTGTCCGTGTTCAAAAATGTTTCACGTTTTTGGAGTACATTTAAGTTGATGGCTCATGTGGGGGTAAACACAAGGGGGGGACTACACTACGATGATCCTGAGTTTCATTAAATTTGGGGGGTCTGGGGGGCACAGCCCCCAAGTATATAATCCTAATTGTTTATAGAATAATAATTCAACAAGGACTCAAACGCACATGAATATTCCGACATGAGTGAACGATAATATTTACAAACAAATTTTTTCTTCCGGCCGGGCCGCTAATCTACATATTTACCAGATCTTAGACCAAAGGCCGAAACATTATGGGATAAAATGAAAAAAAACGCGTCACCCACAAAAATATGAGCAGTGCTGTCCTTGCAAATCCCACCCCCCCACAAGTCCAATCTTAATCATATAAGGAGAAAGTCTACTAGTGAAAAGGGGTGCCGAGTAATTATGTAAAAGCTAATCCATAAAATTGATAGTTCCCTTATTAACCTTACCTTTCCGCTCTCTTAGGAGGCCCACGATTATTCATAATGTTCACCATTTCTTGTTTTTCGATAACTATAAAATTAAATCAGAAAGATTTGCAATAAATATCGACAATAGCAAAGTTTGGGACTACAAAAAATCGAGTAAACCACAAAAATCTTTTAACTAATTGAAGACTATTGAAGGCGTCTTTTATTTTTCAAAATGGGCGCAACGTGAGAAGCTAAAGAACAAACAAGCCGACATAAAAATAGTTTCTCTTCTTTTTTAAAAAGCATCCGGATTCGAGCTGATTCAGGAAATTGATATTTTTTACCAATTTCGCAATTTCATACAGAGAGTCGCCACTAAAAACGTGAACTAGAAATTCTAGAAATTCAGAAAAATGATTTAAAAGAGGGAATTTTGGTAAATATGTACATTAGCGACTCAAACGATGAGACGTACTATTTCGTACGTGTTCCAAAATGTTTCATGTTTTTGGAGTACATTTAAGGGGACTGCTCGTGTGGGGGTAAACACAATGGAGTGACCACACTGCGATGATCTTGAGTTTCATTAAGTTATGGGTCTGGGGGGCACAGCCCCCGAGTATATAATCCTAATTGTTTATAGACTAATGTGTTAACGTTTACAGAGGTGAGTGATTTACCCAAATCATGTCAGCGCCTTTAATCGTTCTGGGAATTATAATGCGGATGGGGGTGGGGTCTGACGTCAGACGACTCAAACGTGCATGAATATTCCGGCAGGGGTAAACGAAAATATTTACAAAAAAAAACTCACTTTTTCGGCCGAGTCGCTAATCTACATATTTACCGAAATTTTGAGTTATAGAAAGGAGCCTAACAATGCTTATATTGGCTAGGTGTAGTTTGGAAATTCATGAATTCTCCAAAATAACTGTTTGATGTGAATCAGGAAGCTCCTGATTCTCATTGTAAGATTGAGATATAATACTAATTTGGGTGTGTAGTTTTTCTTGTATTTATTTAATACATCAAACACTGTGTAATAAATACATTAGTGATACATACTTTTGGGGAAGAAAACTGGCAGCAATCCTGAGCAAGAATTTTTTGGGGGTGAGTGTTAACTTTTTCCTTAGTAAATTTCTGAGAGAAAGGCTTTTTGTATAGATGGTGAGAGCATGCCGTTTGAAAGTAGTGTGTATGTGGTGTGTGATGCATGTTGAGTTGAAAGGAGAGTGAATGTAACTGAATGCCGTGTGTGTTTTCTGGAAGGGGAGGTTAGGAGGTTGAGTGGGGAATGTAAGAGGTTGAATGATTTGGTGTTTGAGGTGCGAAGAGATGCAAGTGTGCGATTGAAGAAGGAGATTAGTGCTAAAAGGGTGGAAGATAGGGCAAGGGCTGGGAACAGTGTGGAAGTTGTGAGTGATGATGAATGGTGGGTGAAAATGGATAGGATAGATAAGTTAGGACAGGTTAGGTGTGTGAATGAGAGGGACATAGAACCTGTTAGGTTGACTAACAGATTCAATGTCCTGAGAGAGGAATAGTGTGAAAGTGATTTGCCTGGTGTGGTTGTGGATGAAAGCAGGATGGGTGGTAGTGTGACTGAGAGCAGGAGGGAGTGTAATGTTAGGCCAAGACAGAATAGGACAATGACTGAGGTGCAAGTGATGGGTGACTCTCAGATTAGGTATTGAGATAGGAAGTTAAGTGATAGCAAGTGGGTGGGAATGAGAGTTTGTCTGCCGGGTGCTAATGTAAGTGATGTTTGTGAGAGGTATAATAGGCTGGTTTCTGGGTGTGCGAGGGATGCAGTTGTGATCACCAATGTGGGAGTGAATGATGTAAAGAAGGTGAGTACATGTGAGTTCCGTGAGCAGTATAAAAGGTTAGTTATAAGGATGAGTAAAAGCAAGGTAAAAGGTGTTGTTTCTGGTGTGCTTCCGAGATTGGATGTGGGGGTAGAATGGTTGTCGCATGCAATTGGTTTGAATGAATTTGTGAAAGGACTGTGTGAGGAGTTAGGATTGGTGTTTGCAGATGTCTGGGGAGGGTTTTACGGGAATAGGAGGTTGTATGCGATGGATGGGCTCCATCTTAGTCGGGCAGGTGTTGAGGATCTATGGGGGGAGCTGGATAGTGTGATTAGGTCCTTACGGGTGGGAAACTAGAAGCTGTTAAAGGGTAAGGGAATAACAGGAATAGAGGGCAGGTGTAGGAAATGGAAGAGATGCAGAGATAGAGGAATTGCTAGGGGAGAGGGCATACTGATGCGTTATAGGAGGACTAATGCACAAGTGAATGAGCAGATAACTAGGAATAGAAAAGCACAATGCAATGAAGATGGGAATAATAAAAAAAACTTAAAAATATACTACACAAATGGTCGGAGTATAAGGAATAAGATAGATCTCTTAAGAGCGTTAGCGAGTGAAGAAAATTTTGATATAATTGCGATAACAGAGTCATGGCTTGATGTGGCAGGTAATCACTTTAAACCTGAGGTTGAGATTGAGGGCTTTAACATGTTCCATACAGATAGGAATAGGAAGGGAGGAGGAGGGGTTATTATTTATATTAAAGATAATCTCCAGTGTTGTGTAAACAGTACAATTAAATTATATGATAACACAGAGTCATTCTGGCTAAATGTAAAGGAAGGTAAAAACAAGCTTGTCATAGGATTATTATACAGACCACCAAATCATAGTAAGGAAGCTTCAAATCTTCTGTGGCAGGAGATTGAACGGGCATGTAGAAGTAAGCATATGTGTATAATGGGCGATTTTAATTACAGAAATATATACTGGCAAGCTCTTGTGGGTGATCAGGAGGCTGAGGAATTTTTTAATGTTGTCCAAGATAATTTTCTGAGGCAGATTATTAACGAACCCACTAGAGGTAATAATATACTGGATTTAGTTCTGACAAATAGGGAAGAAGTTATTAAGGATACTGAGATTGGAGGAAATTTGGGTAATAGTGACCATTGTGAAATTAGATTCAAGATGAAATGGAATGGTATTGATAGTAGCATGAACAATGTTAAAATTCCTGACTTTAGAAGAGCAAATTATAATGGGCTAAGGACTTACCTGAAGGCAGTTGTACAGAAACCAGGCAATGAAATCATTTCAGGAATAGATTCAATGATATCAGTTAGTGGAGACAATAATCACCAGGAGGAAGAGATTACAATTGAAGAGGAGTATGAAAGAATTTTTGAGCAATTAAATTACAGGTCAGATGATTAACATTCCTTATAAGGAGATTAGGACTAAAAATAATGACCCAAAATGGATGACAGATAAAATTAAGCATTTTATTGGCATTAAAAAGGGCATTTATAGGAAAATAAAAAATGGAGAGGATCACTTAAGGCCGAGATATAATGAACTAGCAAGAGATGTTAAAAAGTTAGTTAGAGTAGCAAGGAGAAATTATGAAATTAAAGTGGCAAATAGGGCAAAGGAAGATCCTAAAAGTTTTTATCAATTATACAAAACTAAGGTTAGAGATAAAATAGGCCCACTTATAGATTCCAATGGAGAATTAGTGAGTGATAGGGAATCAATGGCTGGAATGCTAAATGACTTTTTTCTCTCAGTATTTACACAGGAGGATACTCTAAATATACCCGAGGTGTCAATGATCTTTCGGGGTAATGAGGAAGAGAAATTAAAGGATATCTTGATCACAAAGGAGATAGTGACAAAGGAAATTGATAAAATCAAAAGTAGTAAAGCACCCAGTCCTGATGAGGTCTTTCCTAGAATTTTGAAAGAATGTAAGGATGTGTTAAGTGAGCCTCTAGCATGCATCTTTAGAAAATCATTGGAGAGTGGCATTGTGCCAGTGGCATGGAAGAAAGCCAATGTGATACCTATATTTAAGAAAGGGGATAAAACAAATATGTCTAATTACAGACCAGTAAGTTTGACATCAGTGGTAGGGAAAATGATGGAATCTATTATAGCAAGGAATATTAGAGATCACTTGGATAAGCATATGTTGATACAAGAATCACAGCATGGCTTTAGTAAGGGTAAATCCTGTCTGACTAATTTGCTGTCTTTTTATAGTAAGTTGTATGAAGCAGCAGATAATGATGAAAACTATGATATTTTATACTTGGACTTTAGTAAGGCTATTGATCGAGTGTCACACTTACGGCTTCTGAGCAAAGTTAAAGCACACGTGATCGATGGCAGTATATTCAGTGGATTCAGCTTGGTGACAGACAGCAACGAGTTAGTATAGATGGAGTTAAATCTGAGTGGTGGTGTGTTAGCAGTTGAGTTCCGCAAGGATTGGTTTTAGGTCCCTTGCTATTCTTAATTTATATTAATGATCTTTGCTTAGGTATAAGTAGTGACCTGAGTAAATTTGCTGATGATACTAAGCTAGGTAGGGCCATTAGGGCTGATTCTGATGCTGTTGTATTTCAGGAGGAATTGGCCATTCTGTCGAATTGGGCCGAGAAATGGCAAATGAAGTTTAACATAGACAAATGTAGTGTACTTAGTATAGGTAGAAATAATCTATTGAATAGTTATAAATTAATTGGGAGAATTTTAGGGATGACTGATGGGAGAGGGACTTGGGTATTTTGGTAAGTTCAGACCTTCGTCCTAGAAAGCAATGCCTAAATGCTAAGAATAAAGCTAATAGGATATTGGGATTCATTAGGAGGAGTGTAAGCAATAAGAGTGCTGAAGTCATTCTAAAACTGTATATGGCGCTAGTTAGGCCTCATCTAGACTATGCAGTACAATTTTGGTCACCATATTATAGGAAGGATATTGATTTGCTTGAGTCTGTGCAGAAAAGGATGACAAAGATGATTGGTAGGCTAAGGAACTTACCTTATGGTGAAAGGCTCAGAAAACTAAATCTACATACATTGGAAAGGAGAAGAGTCAGAGGGGAATTGATTGAAGTCTTCAAATGGGTAAAAGGATATAATAAAGGGGATCTGGGTAAGGTTCTTATACTTAGTGAACATGACACGACACGTAGCAATGGGTTTAAGCTTGATAAGTATAGGTTTAGGAAGGAGATTGGGAGGAATTGGTTTACAAATCGTGTGGTAGATGAATGGAATAGGCTCACTAGACATGTGATAGAAGCCTCCGCTCTGGGTAGTTTTAAAAATAGATTAGATAAATATATGGATGAAGCTGCTAGATGGGACTGACTTTTTTTATGTACATATGTATATATTTTTCTAAGGAGTGGGGAGATTATATTTTGCGGCTGCATGAATGGACATAATCCTCTGATTTCATTTTATGTATATTGTAGATTAGATCTAACGAACTCTTGTAAAGGGTGACAATGTTGATGACTTTTCTCTGGTAAGAAATCTTTTGTGTGTTCAATGGAACAGGAGCTGCCAAGTGTAGGCCATGAATAGTCTTTTGCAGTCTCCTTCTTTTCTTATGTTCTTATGTTCTTATGAGTGGGCGCAAGCTTTATGGACACTGTAACAGCAGTTTCCAGATTACCTGCAGTCACACTACCTGCCTCGTTAGGCTATGTTCCTCTAATTAATTCTCAGAAGGAGGAATGAGAAAAGATTGTGATAACCTTGACCATGCCCGACAAAATTATGCATATAAATGTTATTTCAAATTACCAAAATCTTACAGTGAAAGGAAAATACACCAATCAAACAAATAATAGATTAATATCTAAAAATTACGATAAATTAGAATCATAATAGTACTATAACCGAAAATACAAATGAAAACAATCATAATAAATATGGTCACACTGTTTCGAATTCATGTGTGTTCTTTGGGGGGGGGGGGGCACTCTCTTCCCGGAAACTGACAAAGTAACCAATGATACTGTTAAATGGCTGCAGATTCCTGTGGTATTCTTCATGGGGACTGGTTGTGCTATATGACTTGCACTTTCGAACCGCTAGGACATGATACCACAATCGGTACACGCACTTGCGACGACACTCGCGGGCACTAAGGAGATAGGGAAAAAAGTCACTTTATGTCAAAGGTACTTTTAAACATCTGCACCAATCTCATCTACGCAATCAAACACAGAAAGATCAATTTTTACCTGGCAAATAAAAAGCTCCTATTGTTTTTGTTAGATTTAATTTGCTCACTTTTCCTTGCCTAATTAATCAATGGCTATAGATCTATAATACTACAATTTCCTTTAAACAAATAACTCTTCTCTGAAAAACTAAATGCGGCCACTATGGACGTCAATAATGCCGTTCATCATCTCCATTCACCAACATCCTGAACAAGAAGACAGGGATTAGGCATTTGTATGGGCAAGGGGAGGAGAACATATACAAACACACCTTTTAATATTCTGAAACAGAGTAAAAGAATTCACTTACTGCTGAAAATATGTTACCATGAGGGGATGAGTGGTACACCAGGAAGTTTTCTGGTGGGCGTTTAGCGTGCCGAGAAAGGCAAACAGGCTGTTTAAAAGCTTTGTTGAATGAGTCTTCTTTTGGGAACTCAGGATAGCGCAGTCGATACGCCAATCGCCAACGGTGATCCGGTGACACAGGAAGCCGTTCGAAACTCGCTTCACCTACGTCCATTCTTTAATTTTTTATTGGCCCTTTTCCTACACCTCTCTATTTATAATGGTATCCAGACTCAAGAGTGGAGCGCTACGCGTTGGATAACGTTTCCAAGCACCAGTCGTCTTCATTTCTTCAAAATACGGTCCGCTTCTGGGAGGGGCTGTGCATCAGGCTTGAGAAGTACGAGCGGCCGGTTTAAAAGCTTCGTTTGAAAGTCTTTTTGACTCGTGATGGCGCAGTCAATACACCACTCGTCAGCGGTGATCCAGCTACATATGGAGCCGTTCACAACTCGCCTCACGTCACTTTTGTTTATTTTTTCATCGCCTCTTTTCCTATTTGGGCACCACGTTACACATGCAATAATAGCAACATAATATAAACGTTGCTAAAAATCTATTATTATATAATACTTAGTTTTCAAATATTAATATCTTGATTTTCTAGCGCAGTGGTGAGATTTGCAAGTGGGACGCTTAAAAGCCACTGCACTGCATCTAAGCAGCTACAGTGCTTATAAGCTTCTACACTGGCCCCAGCGATGCGGAGAAGGTGTTCGCAACTCGATACATACCAACTTGGTTCTTTATTTTTCCTTTCCCATTCTTCCTGTCGTAGAATGCCCCCCCATCCTTTTGTTCTAAGAGTGCTAAGTGTCTAATATATTGATATTATAATAATATCTTAAAGAATAGAGCCGTAGGAAACACGTAAAGATATAGAGAAACGCACAATAATTCCCAAAATAAACTTATATTTTAACTTTAACAATTGAATACACAAAATTTAAACATTAACCACAGCAATACTCCTAATATTATAATAAACAAGAATTAATTCAATTAGTTTGACCCTCTAAAATTGGTTAATTTCTCTACACACAGCACTATATAAGATTTAGGCTTACGGACTCTACTGGAGTTTAAATCCCTCAGGAATATTATTGTCTCACGACGCGTGCCGTCTGGCCTAATGTAGGTGGGCAAGATCACGATGTCCTTTTGGCGAGGGTAGCAGCTGGGGGGTCCACACGGTATTCCGGGGGTGGGGGGGTCTTCAAGGACGAGAACAATTACGGTGCTTTATGTGGCACCAAGGTAGTCGTGGTCTCTCTGGCGAGAGGGAGTCGAACTTGGTTCTTAAACCAAGTTAACTTGGAGTGCGGTGTGACCACCGAGTAACGAGATCAAGGGGGAGCTTTTCTCCTTCGTTACTTAATTCCTCATGGACGAGGACTGAACTCGGGGAGGGTATTCTTCAAGGGCGAGGATCGTTGAGGGGGGGTTTCTCTGACGAGAATAAGTTACTTAAAGTTCGGTTTGGTAACCAGGAACTAGCTCGAGTATGAGCTTCTTCTTAGTTCCAGTCTTTTTCAAAGGCGAGTATAACGGAGGGGGGTTTCTCTGACGAGCACAAGTTGAACTTGGTTCCTCAACCAAGTTAACTTATGAGTTTGGTATGGCCACCGAGTAACGGGCTCGAGGGGGAGCCTTTTCCTTCTTCTTTTCTTAATTCCTCAAGGACGAGGAATACCCCTGGTGTTTAAGATGCACCAGGATATGAGGAGTCTCTCTGACGAGAGTAAGTTGAACTTAACAAAGTTAACTTAACGCTTGGTTTGATAACCAGGGACTAGCTCGAGGATGAGCTGCTTCTTAGCCCCTTAAGTAGGTAGCCCTGCCTCTCTTGCGGGGTATTCCTTGGTCTGGCAAGCCAAGTAATCTACCTCTCCAATCTCGGTAGCCCGATCTTAATTCAGGGACTTCGTCACCTAGAGACTGACGTATACTACCTCGATTTTCCTCAGTGTTCCTCATTTATACCTTGTCACCCCACTGGGGGAGTGGTAAGGTAGGGAGGGGCTTGAGGCTGGCCCCAGGAGGGTTCTTATGCCAAACGTTTTTTCCCACCAAATCTTACATCGGCTCCTCGTTAGCCTTCGAGCTTGGGAAAAACACGTCTCCAATTTCTTATTTGACGTGAAATTGAATCTCACTCTCCTGGGAGAGATCTTGCATTTTAACCTTTAGGTCTTTCATAGCGCCGAGTGGTGTGGCGCTACGGTTACGCGCTTGACCCGCCGATGCCTGGGGCCGGAAGTCTTTGCGGTAACCGCCTCGTGACTCCACCACGAGATAACAGGGGGGGGGGAGTGACGATTCCCGTACAATTCCTATATCCTTCTATATACAACGGTGCCCAGACCCGGGATTGGGTGAAAAGTTATGCCTTAGATAACATTTTCATGCAGCAATCAGCGTTATTTTATAGCTCCGTTTATAGGAAGAGGGCTGTGTAGTGTGGCTAGAATGTATGCGAGTGGTATATAAGCTGTATTTGACTGAGTTTTTTTTTTGTAATTCACGATGAACTAGTCTACTAGACCTCACGTACACTGGCTTCAGCGACACAAGGAAGGTATTCACAACTCGCTGCACTCTATGCTGTGTCCGTGATTGTCAATAAGTGAGGGTCGATCACTTTTTTGCTGATCTTGGAGATTGAATTAGGCACGCTGAAACTTCTTAAACCAATCATAAGCTGCGCGACGATTTAATGTGTCTTCTCCAAATGCTTGGTTGATATGATTGGGCAGCATTTAGATCTGACTTGTAATCGTACAGTAAAAGAGTACGTTGCTGTTCACGAGAAAGAATCATTTGATGGGTATTTTTGAAACCTTAGATATCATATAGGGTGTCCGACTAATTACTGTGTAGTGGCCTAGAATTTCAAGGGCCTCACATTAAAGTGTATAGTGACCTAGTCTGACTAGGTTCTAGGTCACTATGCGCTTTCAAGCAAAACCTATGAAGGACTATGCCACTACACATTGACTAATCGTACACCTTGTATGAATCTTTAAATAAATAAACTTTCAAATAAATCAATAAATAAACAAGACTAGCGGCTTCGCTACTCCTCCTTAGAGGAAAAGCTTGCGTTTCGAAGGCAGAGCATTTGTCGGTGACCAACGGCCTATCCGGCTTTGGCACAGCCTATTGGTTTAAAGATTAAAAAAAGAATTCCAGTACATATCTCCATATAATTTACTCTTGGTCTATTTATTTTAAAATGGCTGATCATTTTCTAGGCCTAGAGGCAAACAAAGTTTATCTGAAGTAACAACAAGGAGTAACAACAAGGAAAGAAGGTACCCTAGGAGACCTTACGTTATATTCAAGGAGGGTACCTTTGGGCTAGCAATCGAGCGGGCACATATCTGCTCAATTGTTTTGCGTCCCTAAACGGCCACTTTTCAAGACCTTGTCTAGTCTTGACTTGAACTGGTCAACAGATTCACTGTTGACAACTTCCAATGGAAGTGCGTTCCACATACCGCAGATACTGTAGGTGAAAAAATTTCCACACAGATTGCAGTTGTAACGCTTTAGTTCAAGTTTGAAGCCGTGATTGCGCGTTCTGTTCTCACTCAGTGTGAAAATATCCCGGTAGTCGAAATTGTCGAACCCTCGAAGTATTTTGAAGACTTCGATGAGCTGACCACGCAGTCTACGGGTTTCCAGGGAGAACAGATCTAATTCCCTTAGTCTATCCTCATAACTTTTATGTCGGATAAAGGGAATCCGCTTGGTTGCCCTGGCTTGTACGCGTTCCAATCTCGCGATGTCCTTTCGCAATGAAGGACTCCAAAATTGTACGGCATACTCCAGGTGCGGTCGGACAAGTGAGTTGTACAGGCACAGTACAATCTCCTGGTTCCGATAACCAAACTGGCGCTTAATATAGCCTAGCATCCTTTGGGCCTTTTTCTCCGCCTCAATGCACTGTTTCGAGAACTTGAGGTCACTAGTGATTGTTACACCCAAGTCCTTCTCAGTGTCGGTAGATTCAATAGCAGTGCCCTTAAGGATATACTGAGATTGGGGGTTTCTGTGGCCGATATGCATCACTTTGCATTTGCCCACGTTAAAAGGCATTTGCCACGTGTCCGACCACTCCCCAATCTTCCTAAGATCTTCCCGAAGGCGGGCAGTATTTCCATCATTTGCAACGTTCATACCAAGCTTGGTATCGTCGGCAAATTTGGAAATCTTGGCAACCATGTCACCGTCCATGTCGTTGACGTCGATAATGAATAGTAGTGGTCCCAGGACAGAACCTTGAGGCCCCCCGCTAGTAACGGGCACCCACTCAGAAGACTGTCCATTCACCACCACCCGTTGCCGTCTGCCACTTAGCCAGTTCTCGATCCAGCCGGCTACCTTTCCGTCTATGCCAAGCGCTCGCACTTTCCGGAGAAGGCGGCGGTGTGGTACCTTATCAAAGGCTTTCTGAAAGTCTAAGTAGACCACATCCACCGCCTTGTCCCGATCGTGCTCACTGAAAACAAAGTGGAAGAATTCTACAAGGTTCGTCAGGCATGACCGTTGACTTCGGAAGCCGTGCTGGGAACTCCTCAGTAGCAGGTTTGACTCTAAATACGACGTCATTTTGTCCACCATCATGCTTTCCATGAGTTTACCGACTATCGAAGTCACACTGATAGGTCGGTAGTTCTACGGTTGGCTACGGTCTCCTTTCTTGAAGATAGGAGTCACCTCCGCTTCACGCCAGTCTCTAGGAACGCATCCGGTCCGGATTGACATGTTAAAGATTGCGCTCAGGTGTCGTAACACTTGATCGCGCACTTCTTTCAACACTTTAGGTAGAAACCCATCCGGGCCAGGGGACTTATTCGTCTTTAGGTCACTGATCTTCTTTTTTATTTCCCCTTCGGTGAAGTCCATATCCTCCAGCTTTTTCCCCGAGTAGGAATCCATTGGCTGGGGGATGGGACCACACTCTTCAGTAAACACTGAAGAGAAGTAGTCGTTGAGGAGGTTAGCATTTTTCTGCATCTAAGTGCTTTAATGTCCCCTCCTCATTTCTCAAAGGTCCAATCGTTCATCGGATTGGTTTACGGCTGTTTACTTATCCAAAGAACTCCTTGGGATTCTCTTTACAGAGTCTCGCTACTCGGAGTTCTTCAGACCACTTAGCCGCCCTTATGCTGGACTTCACTCTCCTGGCTATCCTCCGGTATTCGTCAAAGTCACCCGAGATCTTCGATTGTCGGTACACAGTTCTCTTCTTCCTAAGCAGTTGGCCGATTTCTCGATTAAACCACTTTGGTTGAACAGAAGACCGACGGGGACATTTCAGAGGGATGAAACGCGATTGAAGACTCATGAATGTGGTTTTGAAACTGTTCCACGAGTCTTCAACAACATCGCACACTTCTAGCCTCGCGTCAGTCAGTCCAGCACAAAGACCTGCAAAGTCTGCTCTTTTCAAATCAAGTTTCCTCGATTTACTAGTTGCAGGCCCTGCCTTCGGAACTTTGACTACAAATCTAATTAGTCGGTGGTCACTGCCACCGAGCTCTTCGCCAACAGAGAGGTCCTCAACGATGTCATCCTCAGAGGTAAAAACCAAGTCGAGGATATTGTTTCCTCTCGTTGGCTCTCTCATCCATTGAGTGAGGAACTCGTTGTTCGCGAACTCCAGGAGTAGTGCGTTCTTGCAACAGGGTTCTCTGGTTTCCCAGTCACCTTGTGTTTTGAAATCACCCATGACGATACACACTCTGTCTTCGACAAGTTCTCCTAGTAACTGGTACAGATCTCTGTCCTTTTCAACGAGTTCGGCAGGAGGTCTATAAAGCACTAGGGTCCTGTATTTGGCAGGACCTATCTCTAGGTCAACACCTAGTAGTTCATGGTCGGATACGATGTTGCAATCCGTCGAGTTGAGAGTATCCTTGACATACAGCATCACACCGCCACCCTCTCTGTCTGGCCTATCTTTCAGGAAGAGCTGGTAACGTGGAATCGTGAATTCACCTTCAAAATCTCGGCTTGAGGTTTTTATCCACGACTCCGTTATGGCCACCATCTCAGGTTCCTCTGTTACTACGAGGCCACGGAGCTCAAGAAACTTATTCCTGATTGACCTCGCATTGAACAGAAGAACTTTGAGGGAGTCCCCCAGTGTAGGACTCCCTACGCTCTTCTGTTTCCCGGCTTCTCTGTTTTCGTGGTCACACCCTTTTTGACGATCTCCGAGAAGGTCGTTCCAGGAGTGACACGGGCATGCTGGCGCACGTCCGCTTTCGCTCTGTTTCGAACGCTCCTTTGGGTGCGTTCCACGACATCTTGAATTAGGTTGGCAAGAAAGGCCTTCCCTTTAAAGGAGAGATGTACCCCGTCCCTTTGGTAGAGGTCGTCTCTACCGATAAAGGTACGATAGGGGTCCACGAACAAGACTCCTTCTGCCGTGCAGAGATCAGCCAACCTTCTGTTCACTGCGTTGTTTCTTTCGTGAGCGGTTCGGGATGGACCTCTTCTTGGAAGCATCCCAACCACCACACGTTTGCGGGTTTTAAGCCCTATGTCATCCACGGCTCCCATCACCGTTTGGATGGTCTTACCACTGAGGCCAACCTTACCCCCTCTGATGTAGAGGTCGTTGCCGCTCACCATCAGAGCAACAACTGAATTCTCAGAAATCTGAGCTTTCTCTGCCTCTACTCTGATGTTGTGGTTACCCCGTCCTGACAGGCAGCTTACCTTCACGCTAGTGCGAAGGCGGGACGCTAGCAGCGGCTGCAGATCCCGTGTTTGCGAGTCACCAATGAGGGTGACCTTCAGGCACTTGGTCTCTGAAGACGGGGTCTTCCCTTGTGAAAGAGGCCTCCCCTTTTCCTCTTTACTCTCCACATTCTTATCTTTCTTTTTCTTCTTCTTTATCTGTTTTTCTTCTATTTTTGGTTCTACTTTTGTTTCAACTTTATTTTTTTCTATTTTTTATTCGTTTCTCCTTTCTTCTTTTTCTCTTTTTCTCTCGCCTCAGCTAGCTTAGCCTCAGATGATGCCGGAATGTCCGCTTGGGTATTGGGGGATTCCGACACGTCAGTGGGCGGAGCCTCTTCTAGGCATCGAACCTGAGCTGCGTTAAGGGCTTCGAGCTTCTCCAACTTTCCCTCAAGGACCTTAGCTCTCTTCTCTGAGGCTCTATAGAGGTCTTTTAATTTCTCCACCTCTCGCGTTAATATGCAAGTAGTGCAGATACTTTCAGGGCTGCATTTTGAGTAGCAGCCCTCCGGAAAGTCAACGCACCACTTTTCTAATTGGCATGTTGCACAGTTGTGTTTGAGACGAACGGGACCTTTTTTGCCTGTCATTTTGAGCGCTTTCTCTCTCTCTGAAAACTCGTGACCAGCAATGATAAAAAAGGGGGGTTGGTGAGTTCTCCCCCGTGAGTCGATCCCGCCTATCCATCGGAGAGGTTTCGGATTTTTCAGAAGGCACGCTCCATGTGCTGCTGTTCGTCCGACCGAGTCGTCAAACCTCGGCGTGCCGTGGCTCCCAACCAAGCAGCACTGACGGTCCCCGAAGGGGCCCTTGATTTGTCACCAGGTGAACAACAACGAAGCACGCCCCTTACTAAACTCCTACTAGTTCCCTTCACAACGGCCAGGATCTCAGAGTAGCGTTCAATGGATATCCCGCCACACCAAGGAACTCGACCCAAGGCTTTTTATTGGCCTGGCAACCAACATGGCAACAAAGGGCCATCACCTCGGACCAATGCTACCATAAGCACCCGTCAACGGGCACTGGGAACGGTCATTAATTACACGCCAGGGAAGGGGTTAACGGGGCACTACCCTCATCCCATTCATCATGCCCAACGCCTAGGACACCTCTAGTCCTAGTCTCTCGCAACCAGTGAGCGTCGATTGGCGTTGCTTATAGAGGTTCCAAAGCCTCTCTTCTGACGCATGAGGTATTTGCCAGGTCCTTGTAAGTAGATAGAGGAAGAAAGGGAAAGAGTGACACGATAGGAGCAGGCTTTTTTTGTGTTTTTTTTTGTATCAGTGGGAGATAGGATAAAAGTAAAAAAGGAGAGGGATAGAGTAGAAAAAGGAAGGAATGACGCACTTAGTCTGGAACCTCGTTTCCGACCAAATCGACAAGGGAAGCCCTACCAGGGGTACCCAGAAGAGCTACCCCCACCGACATAGCTCGAAAAGTCCAAGATCCACACAAGCTCTCTTCCCGCGACAAGGGGGCGTCACATCTCCCTCTATTTTCATTAAAGAGAGAGAGAGAGAGTACTTTTAGTACTTTTAAATATTGAAGAAACAATTCTCCTGATAATTTTTTCTCCATTTAAATTTGCTCTAATAAATTCACTTTGCCCCATTCGTTTTTAGGGACCAGAAGCTATTTCCTGTTGATAAAAATTAAAATTGGAAATCTATTTTAGAAATAACTTCGATCAAACTTTCGACTATATGAATAAAATAGCAGCCATGCCTGAACTAAAATAAAATTTTTGAACTTCACTATTTGTAATTCATTTTGTTTTTAAAACAATTCCAAATCATTAGATATATGGGGGACAGTTATCGAGGTATATAAGGGGGTATTGTAGTTTGTAGGTAGTAGGCCTAATTTTGGTCTTCCATTCGAGTTTGTTCTGACTCCCAATGTTTTTCACGGAGAATCCGTTTCTAGGCTGGGTTCCAGGAGATACCTTGGTTATCACCGTGTTAAAGGAAGGAAATCGAAAATAAAGCAGCGATAAGTTGGCTTGATTCTTGGTTTGGGTCTACTTTAATTCGAGCAAGCGAAGTAGTTCGAGTCCTACATGGCTTGTGTGTATGTTTTTCCACTAATGTTAGGTAGCTGGGGCTAAGGAGGCAGAACTAAAGGACGAGGAACGGACTTGTGACGCTAATAATAACAAATGGCAAATAAGTTATACTGACAAACGCCTTAACTGATTCTCTCTCTGGCTGTATCTGTCTCTCTCTGTGAGTTCATAATGTTTAGGTCCGTTTATTTATAGGCCCCCTACTTCAAGGGGCGTGACTTCTTTTTTCCTAATCTAGACGCGGGGCGGAGCTAATGATCAGAAGTATGTTCGTTTGTTCCTTTGTTTACTGTTGAGCGGAGTCGAAGTAGTTGTGTGAGTTTTTAATGTAGCTATACGCATTTTTCCCAAACCGGGCTACCACACCCTATCAATAGGACCGTGTATTTGTTGCCAAAAGAGGTGCGTGCGTTTTTAATGTAGTTATACACATTTTTCCTAAGCCGGGCTGCCACTCTTTATCAGTAGGCCTGTTTATATTTGTCGTTTTCCATAAATTTGCTCGGACAGGGTGGGTATCACTCTTCCAGAGTTACGTAGCGTTTTCAAAATACCTGCTATAGGGGTTTGTAGGCGAGGAACTTTGGGATGAGTTGAATAAAGGGGTTGGGGTATGCTTAACGCGGGGGCATATTTGATCACCGCCCTTCTCCTTGCTGGGGAAATATAGCTGTGCTTCTTTGGAATTCCGTTGTTTCCTTATTCGATATCTTGCCACGAGATTGATTACTACCGGATGGATTGCCACGAGATGGTTTGCCACGAGGTGGATTGTCAAAGGATGATTCCGCGAGATGGATCTCCCAAAACATACTTTTTGCAGGAGACACCCTCGTTGGTCATTACTTGCCACTCTTAAAAATTACCACCCGACTCTAAAACGTTTTAATGCTACGAAACGTCGTTTTATGACGTCCTGATCACCTTTATCAGCGCTTAAATGAGTGTATCCACTCGTTTTTAAGGAGGGTAAATCAAGTCTAGAGGTGTGGCGGCGGGAAAATGCTTGAAATTCAAAGGATCGGTGTAGTGAAACTCCTAAGCTTAAATCCAGACTCCCGGAGCCGCATTTTAAGGCGCCTGAAACACTCGTACAAAAAATAAGGATCTCATAAGTAGAATTTCGAATCCTCCTTCCTCGTCCAAGTGGTGTCAGGTGTAGTTAGAAGTAAAGAAATCTGATAAATATATTAAGAAGGAAGGCCAATGAAAGGGGAAGTAGCAAATGGAGATTACAAATGACACAAAAAGCAAAACAATAAAACCCTTCGAGTAAGAAAGTAAATAGGGCGAGAATACAAAGGTGAAATGATGGAAGGAATAAGTGCCATGATAAGAATTGTAGATGACAGTGTCTGGATCACCAACATTCAATGGGGACTAGAGATAAGCAATGCATTTCGGAGTTTTCAGATGTGCTCACAAAAACTCGAGGTCAAAAATACGAGTTACAGTCAAGGCCAAAGAGAAACAAATTTGGGGGTTCATATGCTTCATTTGCTTCGAGTTATTCCCCTATACCTAGAATAGAAGACAACCAAAATGATATGCACAGAAATCAAATGTTTAATACACCAAATAAGACATCTAATTTATAGTTGGTATTTAGTGTGTTGGTCCTTTCTCTTTCTGACTTCTGCAACTCGCTCTGGCCAGCTGGATATCTTATGATGCATAGTGTTCCAGTCTTGTCTTGACAATGATAGGATGTTGTCGCGGTTTGTGGTTTCTCCTTGTTCACCCGTTTTTTAAGAATCTCTCAAAGGTTCTCAATCGAATCAAAATCAGGGAGGTTTCCAGGCAAAGGACCCAATAATTCAATGCACTGTTTGTTCAGGCCATTTTTGTTACCACTTCAGCTCTATTTTCAGCATGCTCCATCATATTGAAATACACATGAAACTTCACCAAATTGGATTTGGATAGTTGGGAGAAGGTGTTCTTGGAGGACATTTCAGTGCCATCCTTTGTTTATTGGGGTAATTCTGGGGAAGAAATATGAAGATACCAGGTCCCTTGTAAGAGATACAACCCCATGAGTGAATGATCTCAGGATGCTTCAATGTTGAAACGATGCAGGACTCATGGTAGCGTTCTCATTTTCTCACCCGGTCAGCATACGATTCCAAAGCTGAGTTCGCACAAAGAAGCGGTGCTGACGCTTAGTTGATACCATTAGACGTCCCGTGGCCTTCTTTGGGGCACTTTCTCTTTTCTCTTTGAACATATCGGTGGTCCGAAAGATTCTTCTTACACCGTATTAATCCTAGTAAAGATTTCTGAACAACGTAAGCCAATTTTCTGGACAGCAATACTAACTGTACGAGTTTCTTTAGAAGTAGCCATTGTTGGCATAAAATATAACACTGGTCTGTATTTTAGAATTTCTTATTTTTGATTCATGGATGTGATCTTACATATTCTTGGGTTGCTGATTTTAAATATCTAAACCATTTTTTCCTATCACGTAAGGATTTTGAATAAAATACAAATTAATGATAACAATAAATGTGCATTTTTAATATATTGTTACTTATTTAAAATGAATAAGTTATCATGGAAAAGCACATTATTTTCAGTTTTAAGAACATATGTATACCAAATCAACATGAAATAAATCACGGTTATCATGAAATGAATCAAAATCATCAACATCAAATCAAATGAATGTAAAAGAAAACATGCTCTCACGGTTAGCCTACATACCGATTCAAAGGAAGTCGTACCGCTTTGATTTCCGCTTGTGCTGTGCATCGGGACCATCACGTTTCAATGACCAGCAGTAATCCGCCATCATGGTGATATTCCATTTGCCCTGGTATCGAGTTTCCATGGTGCAAATATCCTGATAGAAAAGCTCTCCTTGTTACTCACTGTAGTTCCCACAATTGGTGGGAAAATAGTCAAGATGTGAGTGCAAAAAGTGCATCTTCACACTCATTCTAGACCCAAGTTGCTGGGAACTTGAAATCAGATATTGGATCATTTTTTTTCATATTATGGGGATCGGGTGTTTGCCAAGAAGTTATGGACAATCTGATTGAAGAAAAACCAGGCATCCACCTCGACACCTGCTAATGCTTCCTAAAAATGCTTTTCCTTCATCAATTCCCAAATCTGAGAGCCAACAAAGATTCCTGCCTTTAGCTTGCCTCCACTTACACGAGGAAACTTTGACTCCAGGTACTTGAAAGCAGCTCCATTCTTGTTCAAACCCTTCACAAAATTTTTCATAAGCCCTAATTTGATGTGGAGTGGTGGTAGCGTAATTTGTTTGGGGTCAACTAGTGGCATAGCTCTTACGTTGTGATTTTCAGGTAAAAAGCTGGTTCTTGGGCCCCAAGGGGAGTCTAAACTGATGATTGAATGTATGCAGAAATCACAGTATACTTCCTATTCAGGTCTAGCTGCACTACCACTACATGAAAGGGAGTATTTAATGCGATAAGAAGAACGGATACAGCATTTTCCTTTAGGCCCCTATCCCTTGGTGGTGGGGTCGCAAAACTCTTATACTTCAGGAGGATGTAATATGGACACGTGCTCAGCCTGCTCTCCTAGATACAGATAGATAATAGTGAAGGGAAGAAACGAACATCCGCATCTCATCTCAGCCAGTAGAACGCCAGCTCTACAAGGTGTCTCTCACTGAGTCTTTGTTCGTCTACAGTGAAGACTTTACCATCTGGGGTGTGGCACCTCTGAGTCGATCTGCACCTCAGGAGGGGCCCCCAAATGGCTATTCCCTTAAGGTGTCGGGGATCCAGACCAGGGAACATAGGGTTATGGCCTGTAACAAACGTCTTGGCGCTGGCATGACGGGATCCAATGGGGAAAAGACCGGGCGGGCATGCTGACCCCAACAAGTTAACGGACCTTGTGTCTATGAGGTAAGGGGGTCAATGCCCAGGGTACAACGTACCCTCAAGAGGAAACTCCCGAACCCGTAGCTACATATAGGAGAGGTGAAGACCCATATCTGCTAGGAGATTCTTGGATGGGCTCCTTAGGAAATAACAGGGGGGTGGGGCTCATTTCAGAGGTGGAGCTACCCGAGGGGCTCCAAAATGGTGAAGAAGAAACCCATTTGCCAAAGGGGAATGGTGATAGGAGCCTACCTCCACCAGTAAGAGGTGGACTGTCGAATTCCTCGCCCACTCAACCATGGTTGGACGAGATTTCACTAATAGGGACGTAGTCGGAAATTTTGAGTTTACCACAACTCCAAGAGTTAAAAAATTCCAAATCGAGAAGTCGTAAGCAAATCGAGCGACGCGATTGTAGCGAATGTCTATAAGGTCGGGAGTCTGGGGTGAGCGATAGCGGCTCCAGCGGGGTCCGGAGCGGAACCCTGGCCGCAAACAATTATTAATAATAATAAAGGTGAAAACTGGCATGGAAACTTATCTTAAAAGCATAGTGCTCTATAGATCTCTAAACAACAAATGATTCCACAACCGGACAACATCTCCCAAAATATAAAGACATATTACAATTACGGCAAATCACATTTGGCTAAAAAAAGATGGCGAAAAATACAGACTGGGCGATATTTGACTAACGCGCACTTGGCTTGAACTCATTACAAAAATGACACCCTAAAAAGGTGCCGCCCGGGGCGGACCGCCAACCCCTCCCCACTAGGTCCGCCAGTGTGTATCGCTGCTGGACATGCGAAACACACCGACCAGAAGTCGCCCAATGAACGGTCGCTGCCCAAAAGCCGCTACTCCCAACTGAGAAGCCAGAGGGGCGGGGCATCAGGGTAGATCCCTTATTAAGTTAAACTAATCGTCGAAAAGACGGCCAAGATCTGAAGATTGGATGTGGCAGACCCAGAGACGTGACCTGAGACGCTTAGTTGGCTTGGTAGCCAACAAGGCCCTTCATCAATAGGCAGTACAGCCTTATTGGTGCGTAAACTGCTCATCCACTTAATTGCGCACCCAAGCTTAGGTCCCTCAAACCCTGGTTTCTTTCAAACTAATGACGTTAAAGGGTGTTGTTTATAGAGGTTCAGATTCTTTTCTTTTGACACGGCTGACCATGTCCTTAAAACTAGAGAAAATAAAGATGGGATACTCTTGGTAAAGGCTGGGGAGGACGCAACAGATTCCCCAGGAACAATCAAGGAATTGAGTCACTCCAATGAGCCAGACCTTCAGAACTTTCTTATTTGTACTCGTGAGAGGAGGACGCGCCATTCCTCTGGGTCCTGGGTGTAAGAGTCTACAGAGAGTACCCATTGTGGGTAAACATTTAGACACAATGTAATTCATAAAAGTCGTGCAGGAATTACTCATTTCGCTGTTATCGGATTTTGTTCAGATATTCTTTGCATTCATTTACATTTTTCAAATTTATTTGTGACTTAAAATAATTACTTGACCTTACCATTTCCTCAAGATTGCTGTGAACGTAAGCTCAGCAAACTCGAAACTCTGAAAACACATTGGCGATCCTCGATGTTAAATGTACTTCTCGAGACTTTCATGCTAATGAGTGTGGAAAATGTTCTGCAACATGACATTTCAATGGATGACATTATACCATATCTTACAAAAAAATATACTGCTCGCCTGATTGTTACTGTTGTGACCAAATTTTTGGGTCAAGAAAAGTTGGATGTTAGTTTAACAAATTTCATTGGATTCAATTTCTTTTCGATCGTAGTTGGTTGGGCTTTTTTTTACCATTTGAGTGGGCACATTTTGGTCATTTTTCTGGTATACATTTTAAGACCAGTCCGCCCCTGTTGGTATGATCCAAAATGTGTCTTCAAATGAAATGTTACCTAATGAATGTATTCAGTATAATAGGGATTTACATACGTCCTCTTTATTAAAGATTTAGCTGAAGGATTTGTTTCATAGAAGAATAATATCGCATCGATCTGCATGTTCATGGCCGGCTAGATTAGCACACTTGCCGTCTCTCGCTTTCTTTCTCCGAAGATCTTTCATAGGAAGAGTCTTCCCAAACACACCCGTTTCTATCGCCAGATTGTTACCATAGGGACAAGCATGTGTGACTAGACAGCATACAACGATTCTCAGAGAAACCATCGCCCTGAGCACTGCTGGCGTGGAACGGAAATTTTAAAATCATTACAATGGTCTGCATGATTTTTTTATTGACTCTATGACATCCTTTTAAAAATATATATGAAAGATGATGATTTACTATGTTTTTTATTCATCTCTATCACGTTGTCAAGTTATACGGAGACGTTACTTTTCTCTTTTTGTATACCATAAGTAAATATTTATTTATATTATAATATATATATATATATATATATATATATATATATATATATATATATATATATTAGATATATTTCTAATATTGCTAATATATTTTTCTTTATTTTTAGATTGTGAATATGTCTATCGGCTGTATAAATATTCCGCAGTCATATTTTGCTGTCTGCGGGTAATTCACCTCTTCAGACTTCCGGAGCAATATTACTCCTTTGTTGAAGTATTGTTATTTAGCTTATTTTAGCTGCAGATTAGGAAACCAAGTCAAGCCATTTTCCCCACATAAAGCTTGCAAGAGTTGCATCAGTAAGCTCCAAATGTGGTCAGTGGGAAAACTTAAATGTATGCCCTTTGGAGTACCAATGGTATGGCGAGAGCAGAAGAATCACCATGGTAACTGCTACTTTTGTATGACTAAAGTAGCTGGATTCAACAAGAAGACTAAAGATCGCTTAATATACCCAAATATTCCTTCAACAATAAGGCCTGTTTCACACTCAGATGATACACCTGTGCCTGTGCCACCTGAGATATGGAAAATTTCATCAGAGTCCGATACTAGTGATACTAATCAGATGGAAGTAGACTATGAACCACCAACAAATGACGATCCCAAACTCTTCAACCAAGCTGAGCTCAACGAGTTGGTTCGAGACCTTAACTTTCTAAAAGAAAGTGCACAGTTACTTGGCTCTAGACTGAAGGAACACAGTCTTCTAGCTTCTGGAAGACACGCTTGGTACCGTCATCGTGAAGCGGAATTCATTCAGTTCTTTAAGAAAGAGGATTCTTTAGTTTTCTGTTCAAATATTTCTGGCTTTATTGAACACTTGGGGATGCCGTACAAAGCAGATGAATGGAGGCTCTTCATTGGTTCTTCTAACAGAAGTTTAAAGGCTGTAATTCTCTACAATGGCAATAAAACTGCATATGTGCAAATTGGCCATAGTATCCAAATGTTCGAAACCTACGAAAATTTGAAAACATTAATAACTGCAATCAAGTACCATCAACACAATTTTCTCATTTGTGGTGATTTAAAAGTGATTGCTCTCCTACTAGGTCTTCAAGGGGGATACACCCAGTATCCCTGTTTTTTTGTGTCTCTGGGACAGTAGGGCTGATAGCCAGCACTATGAAAATGGACTGTCCACCAAGAACCAGCTTTTTACCCGGAAATCACAACGTGAGAGCTATGCCACTAGTTGACCCCAAGCAAATTACGCTACCACCACTCCACATCAAATTAGGGCTTATGAAAAATTTTGTGAAGGGTTTGAACAAGAATGGAGCTGCTTTCAAGTAACTGGAGTCAAAGTTTCCTCGTGTAAGTGGAGGCAAGCTAAAGGCAGGAATCTTTGTTGGCTCTCAGATTTGGGAATTGATGAAGGAAAAGCATTTTTAGGAAGCATTAGCAGGTGTCGAGGTGGATGCCTGGTTTTTCTTCAATCAGATTGTCCATAACTTCTTGGCAAACACCCGATCCCCATAATATGAAAAATAATGATCCAATATCTGATTTCAAGTTTCCAGCAACTTGGGTCTAGAATGAGTGTGAAGATGCACTTTTTGCACTCACATCTTGACTATTTTCCCACCAATTGTGGGAACTACAGTGAGTAACAAGGAGAGCTTTTCTATCAGGATATTTGCACCATGGAAACTCGATACCAGGGCAAATGGAATGTCACCATGATGGCGGATTACTGCTGGTTATTGAAACGTGATGGTCCCGATGCACAGCACAAGCGGAAATCAAAGCGGTACGACTTCCTTTGAATCGGTATGTAGGCTAACCATGAGAGCATGTTTTCTTTTACATTCATTTGATTTGATGTTGATGATTTTGATTCATTTCATGATAACCGTGATTTATTTCATGTTGATTTGGTATACATAGGTTCTTAAAACTAAAATAATGTGCTTTTCCATGATAACTTATTCATTTTAAATAAGTAACAATATATTAAAAATGCACATTTATTGTTATCATTAATTTGTATTTTATTCAAAATCCTTACGTGATAGGAAAAAATGGTTTAGATATTTAAAATCAGCAACCCAAGAATATGTAAGATCACATCCATGAATCAAAAATAAAAAATTCTAAAATACAGACCAGTGTTATATTTTATGCCAACAATGGCTACTTCTAAAGAAACTCGTACAGTTAGCATTGCTGTCCAGAAAATTGGCTTACGTTGTGCAGAAATCTTTACTAGGATTAATACGGTGTAAGAAGAATCTTTCGGACCACCGATATGTTCAAAGAGAAAAGAGAAAGTGCCCCAAAGAAGGCCACGGGACGTCTAATGGTATCGACTAAGCGTCAGCACCGCGTCTTTGTGCGAACTCAGCTTTGGAATCGTATGCTGACCGGGTGAGAAAATGAAAACGCTACCATGAGTCCTGCATCGTTCCAACATTGAAGCATCCTGAGATCATTCACTCATGGGGTTGCATCTCTTACAAGGGACCTGGTATCTTCATATTTCTTCCCCAGAATTACCCCAATAAACAAAGGATGGCACTGAAATGTCCTCCAAGAACACCTTCTCCCAACTATCCAAATCCAATTTGGTGAAGTTTCATGTGTATTTCAATATGATGGAGCATGCTGAAAATAGAGCTGAAGTGGTAACAAAAATGGCCTGAACAAACAGTGCATTTAATTATTGGGTCCTTTGCCTGGAAACCTCCCTGATTTTGATTCGATTGAGAACCTTTGAGAGATTCTTAAAAAACGGGTGAACAAGGAGAAACCACAAACCGCGACAACATCCTATCATTGTCAAGACAAGACTGGAACACTATGCATCATAAGATATCCAGCTGGCCAGAGTGAGTTGCAGAAGTCAGAAAGAGAAAGGACCAACACACTAAATACCAACTATAAATTAGATGTCTTATTTGGTGTATTAAACATTTGATTTCTGTGCATATCATTTTGGTTGTCTTCTATTCTAGGTATAGGGGAATAACTCGAAGCAAATGAAGCATATGAACCCCCAAATTTGTTTCTCTTTGGCCTTGACTGTAACTCGTATTTTTGACCTCGAGTTTTTGTGAGCACATCTGAAAACTCCGAAATGCATTGCTTATCTCTAGTCCCCATTGAATGTTGGTGATCCAGACACTGTCATCTACAATTCTTATCATGGCACTTATTCCTTCCATCATTTCACCTCTGTATTCTCGCCCTATTTACTTTCTTACTCGAAGGGTTTTATTGTTTTGCTTTTTGTGTCATTTGTAATCTCCATTTGCTACTTCCCCTTTCATTGGCCTTCCTTCTTAATATATTTATCAGATTTCTTTACTTCTAACTACACCTGACACCACTTGGACGAGGAAAGAGGATTCGAAATTCTAATTATGAGATCCTTAGTTTTTGTACGAGTGTTTCAGGCGCCTTAAAATGCGGCTCCGGGAGTCTGGATTTAAGCTTAGGAGTTTCACTACACCGATCCTTTGAATTTCAAGCATTTTCCCGCCGCCACACCTCTAGACTTGATTTACCCTCCTTAAAAACGAGTGGATACACTCATTTAAGCGCTGATAAAGGTGATCAGGACGTCATAAAACGACGTTTCGTAGCATTAAAACGTTTTAGAGTCGGGTGGTAATTTTTAAGAGTGGCAAGTAATGACCAACGAGGGTGTCTCCTGCAAAAAGTATGTTTGGGGAGATCCATCTCGCGGAATCATCCTTTGACAATCCACCTCGTGGCAATCCATCCCGTGTTAATCCACCGCGTGGCAAGATATCGAATAAGGAAACAACGAATTTCCAGAGAAGCACGGTTATAGTTAGTTCCCCAACAAGGAGAAGAGCGCTGATCAAATAAGCCCCTGCGTTAAGCAACCCCCTTCCCCTTTATTCAACTCATCCAAAGGTTCTTCGCCTACAAACCCCTACAGAAAGTACAAGAAAACGCTACGTCACTCTGAAGGAGCGATACCCACTCTGTCCGACCAAAAGTACAAGCCATTCCTGTAATCCTTCGCCGCAAAAGTTAACTTGAGAGCCGAAAGACCTTCCCAGGCAACAAGGGAGCCAATAATCGTGATTAAAGAAGTCCCTTCCATATCCTCCACTGTTCTGTTTGCAGGACACAAGGAGGACCTACCTTCCTCCCCTTGACTTAAAGCTGCCTCTCTCGCCTGACGACCATTGACGGAGAAGATTCGAGTCGTTAATCTCTACCGTCTTATGTCTGCGGCTTTCATTCCTTCTATCGGCCACTGCGGCGACATTAACGCTTTCAGTTGTCTCTCTCTCTCTCTACGTATCCCCCAATGACAGATATAGTATTAATGTTTTGGCATCAGTCCTCTATCGTACTTAATCTACAAGATCGTTTTAACTCTCCTCTCGAGGTACCATCAAGGTCAACAATAACGTTACTCGTGATTTAATACCATCAACTCTTGCGAGGCAATTGCATTAATTCCTTGTCTATTTCTGCTGTTCATTGCACACTTTTATTCTGTTACTCTTGCGAGCGAGTTTAATTTACTGCAACCTTATTTTTTTTGTTTATTAATATATCTTTTATTGTTTATATTTTACTCCATAAATCATTAAAGCGCCGGATTATTGTCTTTACCTTAGAGATAGCCATCACACGTTCACTTTTGATTGTCCTTAGAATGCTGGCGAGAGGCCTTCCTCTAAACTTACCCCCCCATCCCCATCCCGTGTTTTCTCAGAAACTCTCCAGTGATTGTTCACATCTTTTACACCCTTTTTTCCATGACAAACGCCTAGACAACGTAAAAGGAGAAAATATGATATATTCACTTATCCGGAGGCTCAATTCGAAGTGACAGCACCACTTTCCTGCTGCTGCCTTTGTTATGGCGCGCCGTTGCGCAAAGAGCATTCATCGTCGCGTCAACGGACAGGTCCGCATTGTGTGTTAATCGACGTCTGAAGAAGGCAGCTTCTAATCGGCCGATCGTGGACACCTTTCGCAACAAGACATCGAAACACCCACACCTTCTCCCTCTCTCTCTCTCACATACACACACACACGCGCGCGCGCCTTTTAGTGAATCTTAAACAATTGGCTTCCCTATGTTATTCTATTCGGAGATATTATCTACTATTTGAAGAGATTCTTATTTATCTCCTTTGTTATTTTACACCTCGAATTTACAGCGAACGACTAACGAGGGCATAGACGCAGAAGGGTTGGTTGTAAAGAAAGTGGTGAAAATGGTAGAAGTGAAATAAATCTAGCAGGTAGATCCTCCTGCCGGCATTAAGGCCGGTGGGGCAAACTGCGTGCGTTGGGGCCAGTGGGGTGTACAATCGTTCAGATATCAGCTGCAGCTAGGTTGCCCATGCTGCCCCTGGCATTCAATGGTGGGGTCATAAGGAGGATGGACAAGGAAAATGCGGGGAAGGGGGGGGGGGCAGGTGTGTTAAAAATCACCGCCTAATGGGAGCCAAGAGGGAGGCTGAACCCCTCCCGGCCCCGACCAGGGGTGGAAGAGGGAAAGGCAATAGAGCCTAGGTAGTCTCACTCTAGTTTGAGACTGCTGAGGGTGCTGGGGCTGGAAGGGCGTGCTGCTCCGAGTACTAACTAATGGTCATTCACGCGCGTGCGCAAACTACTCAGCGAGTGCGGTGAAACGTTCACTTATTGTAAGTGTATTATGATATTATATGATAGGGAGAGTGCGCAACTCTCCTGAATCTGCCTACAAAACACAAATAATAATAATAATCAGCAAGTAAATATATTTTTTTTGCTCCACAATATAAGAATTTCAAACATATGCATTTATTTGCGACAGGACTTTTTAACCCGGACAACGCCGGGGACCTATGCTATACTCGCCGCAGCGAGAAATGGACGATGAAAGAGAGAGAGATAGAGGGGGGGGGAAGGGGGAGGGAAAGAGAGAGGGAGAGAGAAGGTGGGCAGCTGATCTGTGGAGATATGGCAAGAGTGGGGGGACACCTGTGACGGTGCTTGCGGCGATTATAGTATGTGAATAAGTGTATAATTTATGTTATAATAGTTAATTATACAAGTATTGTTAGAAAAAAAGTGTAAACGTATTACGGTTTTCGTTTGCAGGAAAATATGGCGCCGGACAGACAATTTAAATCACTATGCGATTGGCGTGATAATAGGTTATCTCTAAAAAGCTAGAGGCTGATTGGTACAGAGTCAGTGACGTCACTCACGCAGCGAAAACCCAGGTCGCTAATTGGTAAAAACAATGACGTCATACACAGACGCAAACCGAAACCAAGGATTTAAGCAGTTAAAGATTCAGAATCAAGCCATTTAAAATTGAAGAAAATCACATTAAAAAATTTTCTTTTTCACAAATAAAGTAAATAAATGAGGAATAATCTCTATTTATTAAAAAATCACTTTTCGATACAAAACAAAAGGCTAAATTATATTCACTTTTTAATCAAATAGCAGGAGATATAGCAAAGAGAGACAAATCAGACAGAGAGCTACAAGGAGCTACAAGGAAAATAAGTACCCTAGAAGACCTTACGGTCCATACAAGGAGGGTACTTTTGGCGCAATCTTCGAAGGTGTCCGTTGGCAACCTCGAAGATCACTCGCGAGGATCTTAACGGCGATTTCGCAAGACTTTATCTAGTCTTGACTTGAACTGGTCAACAGATTCACTGTTGACAAGTTCCACTGGAAGTGCGTTCCACATACCGCAGATACTGTAAGTGAAGAATTTCCCACACAGATCACGGTGGTATCGCTTCAGTTCAAGTTTAAAGCCGTGATTTCTTGTTCTCCCCTCGCTGAGCTGGAAAATATTCCCGTAGTCCAGTCTGTCGAAGCCTCGAAGTATTTTAAACACTTCGATAAGCTGACCACGAGGTATCCGGGTCTCCAGTGAGAACATATCTAATTCCCTGAATCTATCTTCATATTTTTTTATGTCTGATAGAGGGAATCAGTTTGCTTGCCCTGGCTTGCACACGTTCCAATCTCGCGATGTCCTTTCTAAATGAAGGACTCCAAAATTGTACGGCATACTCCAGGTGCGGTCGGACGAGGGAGTTGTACAGGCACAGTACTATCTCCTTGTTCCCTTATCCAAACTGTCGCTTTATATACCCTAACATCCTTTAGGCTTTCTTCTCCACCTCAATACACTGTTTCGAGAACTTGAGGTCACTCGTGATAGTTACACTCAAGTCCTTCTCAGTGTCGGTGGATTCAAGAGCAGTGCCCTTAAGGATATAGGGTGATTGAGGATTTCAGTGGCCGATATGCATCACTTTGCATTTGTTTACGTTGAAAGGCATTTGCCACGTATCAGACCACTCCCCAATCTTCCGAAGATCTTCCAGCAGGCTTGCAGTATTTCCATCATTTGCAACGTTCATACCAAGCTTGGTATCGTCGGCAAATTTGGAAATCTTGGCAACCATGTCACCGTCCATGTCATTGACGTAGATGATGAATAGTAGTGGTCCCAAGACAGAACCTTAAGGCACCCCGCTAGTAACGGGCACCCACTCAGAAGCCTGTCCATTCACCACCACCCGTTGCCGTCTGCAACTTAGCCAGTTCTCGATCCAGCCGGCTACTTTTCCGTCTATGCCCAGCGCTCGCACTTTCCGGAGAAGGCGGCGGTGTGGTACCTTATTGAAGGCTTTCTGAAAGTCTAAGTAGACCACATCCACCGCCTTGTCCCGATCGTGCTCACTGAACACGAAGTGGAAGAATTCCACAAGGTTCGTCAGGCATGACCGTTGCCTTCGGATGCCGTGCTGGGAACTCCTCAGTAGCAGGTTTGACTCTAAATGCGAAGTCATTTTGTCCACCATCATGCTTTTCATGAGTTTACCGACTATCGAAGTCAGACTGATAGGTCGCTAGTTTGACGGTTGGCTATGGTTTCCTTTCTTGAAGATAGGAGTCACCTCCGCTTCACGCCAGTCTCTAGAACCGCATTCGGTCCGGATTGACATGTTGAAGAGTGCGCTCAGGTGTCGTGACACTTGATCGCGCACTTCTTTCAACACTTTAGGTAGAAACCCATCCGGGCCAGGTGACTTATTCGTCATTAGGTCACTGATCTTCTTTTTTTATTTCTCCTTCGGTGAAGTCCATATCCTCCAGCTTTTCCCCCCGAGTAGGAATCCGTCAGCTTGGGGATGGGACCACACTCTTCAGTAAACACTGAAGAGAAGTAGTCGTTGAGGAGGTTAGCATTTTCTGCATCTGAATGCTTTAATGTCCCCTTCTCATCCTCAAAAGGTCAATCATTCGATGGATTGGTTTACGGCTGTTTACTTATCCAAAGAACTCCTTGGGATTCTCTTTACAGAGTCTCGCCACTCAGAGTTACTCAGACCGCTTAGCCGCCCTTCTGCTGGACTTCACTCTCCTGGCTAGCCTCCGGTATTCGTCAAAGTCACCCGAGATCTTCGATTGTCGGTACACAGTTCTCTTCTTCCTAAGCAGTTACCCGATTTCTCGATTAAACCACTTTGGTTGAACAGAAGACCGACGGGGGCATTTCAGAGGGATGAAATGCGATTGAAGACTCATGAATGTGGTTTTGAAACTATTCCACGAGTCTTCAACAGAATCGCACACTTCTAGCCTCGCGTCAGTCAGTCCAGCATGAAGACCTGCAAAGTCTGCTCTTTCAAATCGAGTTTCCTCGATTAACTAGTTGCAGGCCCTGTCTTCGGGACTTTGACTACAAATCTAATTAGTCGGTGGTCACTGCCACTGAGCTCTTCGCCAACAGAGAGGTCCTCAACGATGTCATCCTCAGAGGTGAAAACCAAGTCGAGGATATTGTCTCCTCTTGTTGGCTCTCTCACCCACTGAGTGAGGAACTCGTTGTTCGCGAACTCCAGGAGTAGTGCGTTCTAGCCACAGGGTTCTCTGGTTTCCCAGTCAACTTGTGTGTTGAAATCACCCATGGCGATACACACTCTGTCTTCGACAAGTTCTAGTAGCTGGTACAAATCTGTGTCCTTTTCAACGAGTTGGGCAGGAGGTCTATAAAGCACCACGGTCCTGTATTTGGCAGGACCTATCTCTAGGTCAACACCTAGTAGTTCATGGTCGGATACGATGTTGCAATCCGTCGAGTTGAGAGTATCCTTGACATACAACATCACACCGCCACCCTCTCTGTCTGGCCTATCTTTCAGGAAGAGCTGGTAACGTGGAATCGTGAATTCACCTTCAAAATCTCGGCTTGAGGTTTTTATCCATGACTCCGTTATGGCCACCATCTCAGGTTCTTCTGTTGCTACGAGGCCACGAAGTTCTAGAAATTTGTTTCTGATAGACCTCGCATTAAACATAAGAACTTTGAAGGAGTCCCCGACTGTAGGACTCCCTACGCTCTTCCGTTTCCCACTTTCTTTCTCTGTGGCGGGGTCACCCCCCTCTTTGTGACTTCAGAAAAGGTCGTTCCTAGAGTAACACTGGTGTACTGGCGTACGTCCTCCTTTACTCGGGGTCTGACACTTCTTTGGGTCCGCTCCACAACATCCTGGATCATGTTCGCGAGTGCAGCTTTCCCTTTAAAGGAAAGATGCACTCCGTCACTTTTGTACAGGTCATTTCTCCCGTAAAAGGTGCGGTAGGAGTCTACAAAAAAGACTCCTTCCGCCGTACAAAGATCTCCCAGGCGTTGATTTATGGAGACGTTCCTCGCGTGAGCATTGCGGGTTGGACCTCGTCTTGGGAGTATCCCGACCACGACACGTCTGCGGGTTTTTAGCCCACGCTCGTCAACTCCTCCCATAACCGTGGTCAGGATCTTCCCGCTGGCGCCTACTTTACCTCCTCGTAGGTAGAGTTTGTTGCCACTTGCCATGAGGGCAACTACTGAGTTCTCAGAGATCTGAGATTTCTCAGCCTCCACCCTTATTTCTTCGTTCCCCTTTCCTGGAAGGCAGCTTACCTTCACACTGGTGCGAAGGCGGGCCGCTAGCAAGGATTGTAGATCCCGCGCTTGGGAGTCACCGATCACGATGACCCTCGCGCATTTGGGTTCAGAGAACAGAGGCTTCCATTTCAGTATGGGCTCTTTCGATTCCTCTTGCTTCCCCACTTTTTTGTTTTTTCTTCTTCTTTTTCTTCTTCGTTTTTTCTCACGTTTCTACTTTCTCTTCTGTTTTATCTACTGTTTACCTTTCTTACTCTTCCTTTTCTTCTTTTTGACGCCCTGAGTAACCCCAGCAGCAGCTGGCTCTGGGTCGTCGGATGGATGGCCTATCTCTATCGACGCGGTGCTTGAGGGCTCAACAGAGGAGCCATCCGCGTCGTTGGGAGTTTCTTGTTGCTCTTGCTCTACCTTGGTGGCTGTCATCTCTGCAATGATGGCTTCGAGACGACGGATTTGAGTCACATGCTCAGATTCGAGCATTTTTCCTCAGAAGATTAAAAAGTTCCTTAATCTCTTGAAGTTATGCCCTTAGGACGCAGTCCGTGCAGATACTTCCAGGGTGGCATTTTGAGAAACACCCCTCCGGAAAATCTACGCACCACTTGTCCTTTTGGCATGTCGAGCAGGTATATTTTAACGCACCAGGTCCTTTCTTTCCAGTCATGCTGAACACTTTATATCTCTGAATACTTTGTGACCACTCAATAAAAAAGAAAGGGGGTGGTGAGTTCGCCCCGCGTGAGTCGCTCCCGCCTATCGATCGGAGAGGTTTCGGATCTTTCAGAAGGCACGCTCCATGTGCTGCTGTTCGCCCGACCGAGTCGTCAAACCTCTGCGTGCCGTGGCTTCCAAATAAGCAGCACTGACGGTACCCAAAGGGGCCATCGATTTCTCACCAGGTGAACAACGTAGCACGCCCCGTACTAAACTCCTACTAGTTCCCTTCACGACGGCCAAGATCTCGGAGTAGCGTTCAATGGATATCCATCCCGCCACACAAAGAGACTCGACCCAAGGCTTTTTATTGGCCTGGCAACCAACATGGGAACAAAGGGTCGTCACCTCGGACCGATACTACCAGAGGCACCCGTCAACGGTCACTAAGAATGGTCAATAATTACGCGCCAGGGAAGAGGTTAACGGGGCACTACCCTCATCCTATTCATCGTGCCCCAACGCCTAGGACACCTCTAGTCCTAGTCTCTTGCAACCAGTGAGCGTCGATTAGCGTTGTTTATAGAGGTTCCAAAGCCTCTCTTCCGACGCATGAGGTATTTGCCAGGTCCTTATATGTAGATAGAAGGAAAAAAGGGAGTGACACGATAGGAGTAGGCTCTTTTTTGTTTTTGTTTTTTTCTTTTTTTATACGTGGGTGGGATAGGATAAAAGTAAAAAAGAAGAAGGATCGAGTAGAAAAAGGAAGGAATGAGGCACTTAGTCTGGAACCTGGTTTCCGACCAAATCAAAAAGGGAAGCCCTACCAGGGGTACAAAGAAGAGGTACCCCCGCCGACATAGCTTGAAAAGTCAAAGGTACACATAAGCTCTCTTCCCGCGTCAAGGAGACGTCACCTCTCCCTCTACTTTCTTTATGAAAGAGATATAGAGATAGATAGAGAGAGAGAGAGAGAGAGAGAGGACAAATAAAGAGACAGAGAGACACTGAAAGAGAGTGAGACTTAGAGAGAGACAAAGAGAAACACACACATATACAGACAGAGATAGAGACGATAGAGAGAGACGCAGACAGAGACAGACCTACACTAATAGAGAGAGACAGACAGAGGCAGAATGAGAGATATACCGGGTGTCCCAGAAAAAAGTTAACCTTACTTTGAATTAGTATAACTCAAAAACTATTGGAGATGTTTACGTTCTGTAAAAGGTGATTTATTTAACAACTATTTATCTGTCGATTCTAGAAATTTCATTAAATTCTCTTTCACGATATTAGTACACTAATGGGTTTAGTGGGGGCTATCAAAAATATGTTTGCGCAAGGAAGTAAAATAATGAAACGAAGCTTAGAAAGGCTAGGCCACCGTACACTTTCAAGAGAAGCGTAGGGAGCCTAGGTAGCCTAGGTCACTGTGTTATTCTTCAAGTAAAGCCTATGCTATTTTACAGTGGTTTTTCAGCCACGCTGTGGTATGGTCTAGTCATTATTGCTTACTAAGCAAATCAAAGCATTTCTGTGTAAAAGTTTACTTCCATAGAACCTTTTTAATCATGCAGTTAACAAAAGATCAACGCGTATTTGTCGTCACAAACTTTATTAAGACTGGCAGTATTAAACAAGTACAAGATTCATTTGAACAACGTTTGCCAGGTAGGCACCCACCAAGCAAACCTACAATTTGGAAAAATGTTCGCAAATACCAACATGAAGGAACATGCTTAAATCTAAATAAAGGACGTTCGGGTCGTATGAGAACCATAAGAACAACAGAAAATATCGAAAATGTTCAGATGACACTTCTTCAAAATCTACATGTATCAGTCAAAGTCATCATTTAACCGCATTATTAAACATGACTTAAAATGGCATCTCTATAAGATGCATGCAAGACACCAGCTTCTTGAAACTGATTTTCCTCGTCGTAGACAATTTGTCAAATGGCTTCTCCATAAACCTGCTCGTTTCTTGGAAAATATTGTGATTGGTGCTGAGGCAGCCTTTTTCATGAATGGAAAGGTAAATAGCCATAACATTTGGCTATATGCACCGCTGAAATCAACCCCGACCCTTCCCCCAGCATTCAACTTTAACACACCTATTTGTCAGCAGAAAGTGTCTCTGTGGATCGAAATATGCGGGAATGGCTATTTTGTCGGCCCATTGTTTTACGAGAATAACTTGAATGGTGCTGCCTACCTGAGCATGATCAACGAAAGGATCTTCTCGGAAGTCCGGCAGATTTACCGCAATCAATTCAATAGACTTTGGTGGATTCAGGACGGCGCACCAGCTCATAGACAGCTTGCTGTAAGAACAAAACTAAGAGAAACGTTTGACAACCGCATTGTCACGCTAAATCATGCAATTGAATGTCCCTCAAGATCCCCTGACCTAACACCGTGTGATTATTTCTTATGGGGATATCTAAAGAATAAATATATTCTACTCTACCACAAAGCATCAACCAGTTAAGAGATAGTATCATACGTGATGTCAATAAACTTAAGGAAAATCACAAGTTAATCAAAAAAGTTGTTCAATCAATGCGATCAAAGGCGCAACTGTGCTTGGAAATAAATGGAAGACATGCGAAAGGAAACGGTGTTTAGAAAATTAAAAAAATGGATTTGTATTACCCATATGAAGGTGTTTTTGTTAAAAATGGATTTTAATATATTTGTTGATTTTAAACTTTGAAGTTTAATTATTTTACTTCCTTGCGCAAACATAATTTTGATACCCTCTACTAAATCCATTAGTATATCAATATCGTAAAAGGGAATTTAATGAAATTTCCAGAATCGACAGATAAATAGTTGTTAAATTTGTTTTGTTTTGCAGGACTCAAAAATCTCTAATAGATTTTGAGTTATACTAATTCAAAGTACGGTTAACTTTTTTCTGGGACACCTTGTAGAAAGACATAATGAGAGGGATAGACATACGACAGAAAAAGACATCGAGAGCGACATTGAGAGAGAGAGAGAGAAAACCCCAGAGAGATAGAAACATAAAGAGAGAGAGAGAAAAAAACAAACAAAACAAAAACAAAGGGGCATACAGAGTAAGACTGCCGAGAAAATTTTTAAGATCATTTGATATATAGACTCCAAGATCTTTTTCATTTTCAGTTTCTGTAATTATTTGATCAAAAGTTTTATATTCTGCTCTTGGTTTTTTTTTATATCTCACATGTATTACTTTATATTTATCAAGATTTAAGGGCAGTTCCCATTCTGCCGACCATTGTGCTATCTTATCAATATCATTTCGAAATTCTAAATCATCCTGTTCAGTTATTATTCCTTTTCCTAGATGGCAGCGATATGCGAATTTAAAATTTTTTGATAGCGAGTCATCATTTGCATCATTAACTTACATAATAAAAAAACAAAGGTCTAAGGACAGAAACTTGAGGAACACTACTACTCACAGGAGTCCATTCTGACGCTTGTCCGTTAATGCTTGCGATCAGTGAGCCAATTCTCAATCCATTTTGCTACTTTTCCCTCTATTCCTAAGGCTCTTACTTTAGACATCAACTTCTCATGCGGCACTTTATCAAATGCCTTTGTAAAACCTAAATACAAAATATCAGCTGAGCTGTTATTGTCATACTCGGTATTTATATAGTGGAAACATCTAATAAATTTGTGAGTCATGACCTGTGTCTCCTAAAGCGATGCTGTGAATCATTTAATAAATTGTTCTTTTCTAAATGCTCAACTAGTTTCTCAGCAATACAGGTTCGAGCAGATTTCCAACTACTGAAGTTAAACTTATTGGGTTATAATTACTAGTTAGTTCTTTACATCCATTTTTAAATATTGGCGTTACATTTGCTAATTTCCAAACTTGAGGAACGATTCCACTTTCTAACGATTAATTAAAGATCTTTGTTAGGTTTTCAGCCACTTGATCTTTAATTTTTTTTAGAACTCTTGGAGATATTTTATCTGGTCCCAGAGATTTGTATTTATTCATTTTCTCAATAAGCTTTTTTATAGTGTTGATGGTGCATCTTACCGATTCAAGTGGTCTATTGCCAGAATTTTTAATAGTTAGTGTGGGATTATTGATCATATTTTCTTTTGTAAACTGATGCATTTAAACTTTAATGTATTAACTATATCAACATCGTTAAACTGTAAAATATATTTATCTTTTATTGGGCCAATGCTGTTTTTTATCAGTTTTCTACTATTTACTAAAGCAAAAGAACTCATTTGGATCTCATTATTTCGTTTGGCTCTTTTGGTTTCAACTATAACTTTTCTTCTCAATTCTATATAATTATTTCTATTTTCTATGCTCCTGTTAGATTTTAGAAATTTATCTGTCATTAATGATTTTCTCAATTTCAGCAGATAAACATTTAGCTTCTTCGACATTTTTGACGTTACTGACATTTAAGGTATGAATTGAGCCTGGTAATACTTCAGTTTAGGGGCGCACGATAGGGGGCGCTGTTTCTGGGCCTTATGAGGTCAGACGGTAGCTTCAAAGGGGGCCAATCACGGCGTTGTATTTGTTTTGTTATTTCCTTTTTTCTTTATTATTTAGTAATGCATTGATTTTTTATAATTACTAATGTATTAAACTTTTTATCTTTCGTTTAACTATTTTTGTGAAACTAAACCATTAATTTCACACACTAGCAACCTTTAATTCAACCTTATTTCAAACATTTGCAACCTGAAACCGAGCAGTTCAAAGAGCGCGATTCCTGTGAATACGGTTTGTTCGACTTCAATACGACTTGTGTTAATTTCTCGGTCAATTTAATAGACTTTTCTATAGATTGTGGTCTCATTTAAAAAAAGCGCGGCTCAATTATAATAGTGAAAGGTGGAAATTAGGATAAATCTGAAGATCTGCGTCACGCGCTCGCCTCCGCTGTTCCCCGGTCCTGGCCGCATAATATTTCGTCCATGTTCCAATATGTTTCACCTTTTTTGAGTAAATTCAAGGGGACTGCTCGTGGGGGAGATATCACTGCGGGTGAACCGCCCTACGATGATCCTGAGTTTCAATCAATTAGGGGGGTCTGGGGGCCACAGACCCCAGTATATAATTATATACTAAAAAAATGTTAATTTTTGGCGGCAATAGCCTAAATTAGGTGGCGCTATTGTCTTTGAAATTTTGATAAACGTGCGATCGGCTCTGCATGTTTATCGAAATAATAAAGACTATAGCGCCGCCTACTTTAGGCTATTTCCGCCAAAATTATCATTTTTAGTTACTTTGGAAATGAGGGGCTTCGCCTTATGACGTCTGTCGCCTAAATTATTGCCCAAAATTGTAGCCCAGAAACAGCGCTCCGAAACTGAAGTATTACCTTGAGTCTCTTTATTTAGGAGATTGTTTGTAAATTCATGCCATGTTTCATTAATTTCTTCATTATTTAAGGTATAATTGCTCAAGCTCTTCCTTAGCACAGCAAAATTAGCTTTTTGAAATTCAGTTTAGTGATGTTGACCTTTTTTTCTAGGATAAGGAATAGTAATTTCAAATTCAATTAGATTATGATCTCTATTACCAATTCTATCTCTTACATTTATATTTGAAATTAATTCATTGTCTGATGTTAACACTAAATTCAGTATATTTTCGCTTCTTGCAGGTTCTCTCATCCACTGAGTTAGGAAATTTTCATCTATGAAACTGAGCAATATTTGTCCTTCTGAGTTGGCAGTTTTCATAGGCTAGTTTACTTTAGTGCAATTAAAGTCTCCAATGAACATTGATAGCTTATCTTTACTGATGTTAGTAAAAAATTCATAAAATTGATTATCTACCTACAAGAGTTAATGTTCCTTCCTTTAAACCAAATTGACATATAATTTTTTTTATGCTTTAGTTTAATTCCTATTACTTTAAAAGAAGAGTCAATGCTACAATTTATAGGATGCAAATCTTCACGAACGTACAAGAGAACGCAACACTTCCACCCTCTTCCTCGACTCTATGTTTATAAAAAAAATTGTATTCCTGTAATTGAAACTCTGAAATAAAATCCCTCGAGTAGCATTGAATCCACGATTCTGTTATACTGATAATGTCGTAATTCTTAATAGATACTAAATCTCGAAACTCTAAAAACATGTTTCCAATTGACCTCGTATTGAATAATATGGCTTTTAATGTACTTATCCGATTTCTCCAGTTGAGGGGCTTGGGCCGTTTTCCTGTGTTACTTGTGCTTCTAATACTGGAGGTTTATTATCCAATAGGTTTCTTAAGTTTATTTGCAGCAATTCCCCATAGGTTTTCTTTTGTTTTCCGCAGAGGTGGATCCCATCTTGAGTATATAATATACATGTCCTTGTTGTACATTTAGTAATTAAAAGCCAGAAGTCAACATATTTAACATTTTAATTTTTGTAAATATCTTTTAAACGTTGGTTTATCCTAATAGTTCTTCTTAAATTTTCATATTTCTCATATATTCTACATAGGTAGTATGCCAACAACTATTCCATTATCTGTTTTCTATTTATTGTTTTAACCATGTTCATGTAGTCTTTTATTATGCTTTCTGATCCAGAGTAGTTTTTTCCGTTAAACACATCATTGCTTCCAACATTAACTATAATTGTGCATTTTTTGCTGTTTATCTGGATGTTGCTTATTTCTTCTGTTACTAGATTAATTTTTACTCCTGGGTAGCAGCGAAATTTGCGTTTCTTGCTGTTGCAAGTTCCAAAGTGATCTATTTGATTTTTAAGTAACGAATCATTAACTAAGTACGTTTCTTCTTCCTTGGACAGAATTTAAAATTTGTTGTGTGTCGATATAACTGGTTCTTCTCGTATGTTTGGTTTTATTGGGTGCTTATTTCTACTTTAATATTTTTTTCATTTTCGCGTATGTTTGTTTTATCAGTTTTGTTTGTAGGCAATGTTACTTTTTGTTCTAATTTTACGATTTTCTGATCAACTTTGGCTATTCTTGCTTCGTCTTCTGTGAAGCAATTGCACTTTTTCAATTCGAGGGCGTTGATATGATTTTCCATCTCACTTATAATAACAGACATCTACTTTGCTTTCTCCAACTCATGTTTTTCTTGAATCTTGCAAAATTCACATTCTCTTCTTAATGTACTCTGTTCAAAAGATTGCTCTGAGAAGGCTATTATTAATCTCGTGTTTTTGCATTTAAAGCAACAGTGCTTTAGTTTCTGAGCTCTTGGCATCTTCGTTAATAGAAGGGTTTTTTCTCATTAAATTATAAACAAAGAAAGATCCACGTGGATTTATTAACTTATTACTTTATATTTGACTAACTTACACTTATTTTTCTGCACACTTATTTACACCTTATAAAACACTTGATTACACTTTATCTAACACTTAATTTAATTTAGTATTGAAATATATCCACTTCACTTTATACTTGATAAATTAATGTACAATACAACTTCTGCACTTGTAATGATTAATCACGAAATTCCAAGGACTTTTGAACAAATTTATTACAAAATAAGAATTAAGAGTGACAAAAGTAAGTAAATGATAAATAAAACGAGGTAAATGGATAAAAATTTAAATGAAAAATATACCCTTTGCAATGCAGATAAACTGGCGCCGGCTGAATTAAGTCCTATTCGATCATTGGTTAGGACCCTCTGACGTCAGAGATAAGAGTAACTTCAAGTAATCAAACGCACACAGACAGACCAAAAAGAGCAATATTATGCGCAAGTTCTTGCAAACTCAAGATAAATCTTGACAAATTAAACTCTCGTTGAGACACTATATAAAATAGGGGAAAAGTTAAATAAAAAAAGAAATGTAAAAGTATTACAGTTTTTCTTTTCATGTAAATATGGCTGCGGGAAGATGAGTCGAAATGACTACGAGAATGTGAGAAATAGGGCGAAACCAAGAATCTTTTCACTGCGCGCACCTTAACGAAAGAACGGCTTAAACTCAAGACAGACCAAGAGATAGAGATACGAAGAGAGTGAGAGAGAGACAAATAGTGAAAGACAGATAGCGAGAAACAGACAGGGAGAACATGCAGAGAGAGTGAGAGACAGACAGACAGAGAGAGGCATACAGAGAAATCAAGCAGAGATATAGAGGGACTTATAGAGAGATATACCAAACAACAGACAGAAAGATGGATAGGCAGAAAGAGAAAGACAGGCAAATATATAGAGAGACCGGCAGAAAAAGATAAATAGTGAGAGATAGGGAGGGAGAGAGACGGAGGGAGAGAAGAGAGACAGAGAGATAGAAATAGACAGGCAGAGAAACACAGACCTAGAGAGAGGGACTGAGGATAACAGAGTCACAAAGAATAGTAGTACCTCAAAGGACATCGGTGACCATACCGTGAAGATACTATTTTGGGAAGGCCCTAACCTATAGCATAAGGGGAGTATAACATCTCGTAGATGAAGGCTCTCCCCGCCCACCTCTCCAACCCGCATTTACGGGCCAGAAAGGTGAAACAATACCTGAATGTGCTACAAAAAGAACACAAACAGGAATTTTTTATAGAAAAGTTGAAACCTATCTACTTGCCTCAAATCTATAATCTATACTAAGGTGGTACTGTCTAGATCAACGTATGGATTACTTGTCAAGTTGAGATTTGAACTGTTCGACTGACGAACTGTTCACCACTTCTGGCGGTAGACGGTTCCACGGTCAGCAAATTTTGTACGAGAAGAAGTTGCCGCAAATGCTAGATGGAATTACGGTAATTCCAGTTTGTAACCGTGGTTACGTGTAGCATTTGAGCTCAACTTGAACAGCCTCCTGTGATCTACGTTTTCGACTCTTCGTATCATCTTAAAAGTTACAATCAGTTGGCCTCTTAACCGGTGCGTCTCCAAGGAGAACATTCCCAGTTCTCTTAGCCTATGCTAATAACTTTTATGTCTAAGGGAGGGGAACAATTTTGTGGCTATGGCCTGTACCCTTTCCAGACGTTTAGTGTCCTTCCTCGGAGTTGAGGACCAGAATTGTACTACGTATTCAAGGTGTGAGCGGACTAGAGAGTTGTACAAGGCGAGAACAATCTGCTTATTTCGGAAGCGAAAAGGCCTCTATGTACCCCAGCATTCGCTGGGCCCTCTTTTCCACATAGAAGCACTGCCTGGAGAACTTTAGATCACAGCTAATTAGCACGCCTAAATCTTTCTCAAGGTCAGTGCTATCTAGTTGTTTGCCTAGTAAGGAGTAGTTTTCACGAGGCTTAGCATGGCCGATGTACATTACCTTGCACTTGTCAAGGTTAAATGGCATCTGCTACCTGTATGACCACTCGCCTATCCTGAGAAGGCTATTTCGCATGTGTTCCACTCTTTCTCGCAAGCTCACACTACCTCCTAGCTTGCTATCGTCGGCGAATTTGGCTATCGATCTTTACTCGTTGCCTCCGTCCCGAGAGCAAGTTTTCTATACATTCGGCTACCTTGCCAGTAATGCCATGGGCGCGGACTTTATTTATCAACATGCGGTGTGTTACTTTATTGAAGGCTTATAAAAGTCCAGGTATAAGATAGCCGCAGCTCGACTACGGTCATACTCACTCAAAATACTGTGGAAAAAATCTAATAGATTAGTGAGACATGAACGGTTCTTGCGAAATCCGTGCTGGGAATCCAAGATCAGGTTGTGCGATTCTAAGTGCTGTACTATACGCTCAGTGATTATTCCCTTGAGCAGTTTACCTACGATTGATATCCAACTAATAGGCCGGTAATTACCCAGGCATTCGCCGTCCCCCTTCTTATAGATGGGAGTTACGTCTGCTATTCTCCAGTCTTCCGGCAGCTCTCCAGTTTTCAAAGATTTGTTGCAAATGGTGGTGATGTGTGGAGCGCCCTTTTCACTAACATTTCGGAGGACTCTAGGAAGAAAGCCATCCGGACCTGGAGACTTATACGGGTTAAGGTTTCCTAATCTGTCTACTACTTCGTTCCTCTCTAAGACTATTTCGCAAAGGTTTTCGCCCTCTCCGAGATGAACTTCCGGCCTCGGAGCTGGACCGTCAACTTCCCTCGTACAGAGGCTAAGTAACCATTCAACACGTTAGCAATGTCTGGTTCTAACTTCTGTAACAAGCCATTGTCATCTCTCAGCGGTCCTATGCTATGACGAATCAGTTTGCGGCTATTGACATGCAAGAAGAATTCTTTCTGACTCTCTTTACAGAGGGAGGCCACCCAAACTTCCTCGCTGCGCTCAGCTCTGCGCACCAATGATTTACTTGCCTACACACTTCCCTGTATTGAAGAAGCCTTTCTTCATTACGGTTTGCTTCCCAGTTTTTTGCAGGCATTTTTCCTGTTCCTTATATCTGCGGCGATGCCTCAATTGAATCATCTCGGTTGGAAAGGTTTGCCACTCATACTTCTGCTGGGGACAAATGCAGACTGTTGGGTCATAAAGTTTTCTTTAAACGCCAACCATTTGTCCGAGGCCCCTTCTCCTGTTGCGGGCCCAAGCCGAGCTATCGCATCCCGAAGAACCACAAAGATCGTGCGTCGGAAGTCAAGTTTAAAGATAGGGACGTGAGAGCGTCTGTTACATGGAATGTGGACGGAAAACATGACCGTGCGGTGATCGATTCCGCCCAGACACTCCCGTGCTGAGTTCGGATACCATGTCGTCCTCGGTGATAAATACTAAGTCTAGCATGTTCTCACCCTTCGTTGGCTCCTCTACCCACTGTGTCAGGAAGTTATCCTGAGCGAAATCAATCAATATTCTCTCTTCCACATCACCTGACCAGTTCCTCCAGTCCTTCTCACGGTAGTTGAAGTCACTAATAACTAAACTCGTGAGACTATTTATCAGGTCGATGAGCTTTGCGTACAAGCTTGAGTCTGACTCTTCTGATGTCTTTGCGGCCTGTAAACCACCACTACTCGATAAGATGAGCTGGTAAGATCTATGTCTAGTCCTAAAATTTCTTGACCAGATATCACATTGCATTCGACAGCGAGGAAGCAGTTCCGGACGTATACCATAATTCCGCCGCCCTCTCGACAAGGCCGGTCACGTTGGAACATTGCATAACAGGGGATCGCAAACTCAGCCTCGAAATCTCGATTGTCAATATGGATCCACGTTTCTACGATCGCCACGATATCTATTCGGCCATTAGATGCCAATACAGCCACAAGTTCGTCCCATTTGCTTCGTATCGACCTCGCGTTAAAAAATAAAACTTTTAGGGAATGCTGGCTAGTCCGCACGCTCCCTCCGCTAACGCGTTTCCCGACGACTCGCATGGAATGTTGTTTTCAGAAAGGGACGTATTACCATGAACTCCCTCCGAGTTGCCTAGATCTTCTCCACCTGGGACCAGTTTTTCAGAAATGGACGTATTACCATGAACTCCCTCCGTGTTGCCTGGATCTTCTCCACCTGGGACCAGTTCTTTGTCACCGGCAGGGCTTCCATTACTCTCGGGTTGCGGTGCAGCAGGACCTCTTGCAGTAGAATGCCCTGCATTGACTTGCTTTCGCGGCTCGTCTTGAGTCTCCTGCTCGGTGGTACCTGTCGAGTTGCCGCCGGCTTGTCCCGTGCAACTCTCAACAACCAAAAGGCATTCCTGTCGATTAACTCGGCCAAAAACTTCCTTCCTTGGTCGTATAGGTGGACCCCGTCCTCTGTGTATAGGTCATATCGTCCGAAGAACAAGTCGACCGGGTCTACAAACTTAACTCCTGTCAGGGCACAAAAGTGACCTAGACGTTCGTCAATGCCAAGAAGTTTGCTATGTGCGTGCGTTGTAGCAAACTTCCTCGGTAGCATCCCCACGAGCATAGCCTTGCTTGTCTTTGAGAGAAGTTCCTCTGCAATCTTCATTGATGTCTTAACTATATGTTTCGTTAGCCCGACTTTACCTCCTCTAAGGAAAAGGTCGTTTCCACTAACCAGTGACGCAAGTACTGAGCTCCTGGAGAAATTTCGTACATTCCTAAATTCGTCTTGTAGCGCCTCGTAATCCCTCTCGGGAAGACATCGTACTTCCCATCTGTGGCACTTACTCTCACCCAGATGGTACTGAAGGCCTAGCAGCTGCGAGTCTCCCACCACTACGTATTACGCGCCCTCGTCAAACAAGTCGGTAAAGAGATTTAGGGTTCTCAAGGGGTACTATGCGGCAGGGAGGTTGACTTTTGCTTTTTTTCTTTTTACCACTTTCCTTTTTCCTTCTTACTTCCTGAAACTCTCCTTCGTTCGAGCTCGCACCCTAACCTCTAGTGAACCCTCCACTGCCGGTGCCGATGTGCTCGTCTCGGTCACTGAACTGTTGCTCACAGTGCTTCTATCGCAGCTACTACTTGCCTTTTCTTTTTCTTCGAATTGGTCCGAAGATTTACTGCAGCAGCTTCAACGGGAGCACTTGCAGCCCCAGTGTTATCGTTCTCGATATTCTGGGGGTTTGGTCGAGCTGTGCCTAACACACGTGTTCTCGTCATCTCGAGTGTTGCCGCGGACCTAGCGACGTTAGTATAACTTGTCTCTGCTCTTCGACCCCCTCCTTTAGCCCTGCCCGGATCTTTTCAGCGAGCTACTTGTCCGGATTGGGTGGTACTGCTCTCTTGCTATGTGTCTGCAGCATTACTGTCCGCCATGACAGTTCCTCTAGTGTCGTTCCCATTTCTTGGAGGTCACCTGGAGATGGCACGTCTCCTGAGTTCGTTAACTACCTCTTGAAGGTGGCTCACCTGATTCTTCAGGTTAGTCAATTCCACAATGCAGTTTTCTCCAAATTGATCAAGTTGATTCCTCACGATGGCCAGTTTGCGTTGGTGACGTCCTTCCACTTCCCTCATCTTCCTCTCCATTACCAATTCTATGTCACAGAAATTGCAGACGCTCTGGCGAGTGATGTTCTTAAAGTTTCTCTTTTTAAAATTTATACACCAACGAATGCCTCCGCACCTAGGACATTCAGTTTTTAATTTTGGGGCACCAGACATTTTTCTCTATTTACTTTTGTGCTTTTGTCAGCAGACTAGGTGCGCGCTAATATCTTCGAGGCTTGTGACCACTAAACTGAGAGGAAAAGGTTTAGTGCTGTCGCTCGCGCCGGCCGCATCCGCCTACCCTGCAGGTCTTTCCAGCCCCTCCCTAGCAGACCTCTCCATTCGCCAGTCACACTATCCGAAAGAGTTTCCCGATAGGAACAAGTGATTAAAATACTCCTCTTCAGAGGTTTTAATTTGTCTTACACTTATCTTAGTATGAATTTTGAATTCAATTTTTTAAAAGATTACTTTAAAAAAATCATTACCCCTTATCTTTAGTTGAAAGGTGTATTAGGAAGTTCCTCTTCAGGCTTTATAACCCCTCCTCTTCTTTTAATGTCCCAAATGAAGTCAGGTATGTCTTGTTACCAGACATCAGCCCTTGTAATGACCTTCTCCGAAAACGTTTAATTTCTATTTTTAGGAATTTTTATTGTCAAATTAATTTTAAGCTTATATTCATTAATAACAAAAATATTGCTAATTTCTTTAAAGTGAAGGGCCGTATTCCGACGCCGTTTAGTTCGTGCATTGTATATAAATTCATTTGCCCTAGCTGTAAGTTGGGGACCTATATAGGAAGCACAATACGAACTCTTCAGTCGCGTTTTTGTTCTTACATTGGAATCAGCCGTAGAACCGGTAAAACATTAAGTAACAAAGAGTTTTCTTCCATCAGGAAACGTGCTATTGATTGTAAAACAGACGTGTCCTTAAATGATTTTCCTGTCTTAAAATTTGCTAAATCTATTTCATCTCTCCGCATTATAGAATCACTCTGTATTAAATACAACCACCCAAATTTAAATGAGGACACGTCATCCTTTCCTCTGTGTATAACTTAACAACCAACCAAGCTGTATTCATTCTTTGAATTCCTTCCTGTTTTCACTCGTCATTGTGATCCGACCATGTAAGGGAATGTTTCAGTGTCTATAATTTAGTTTTACCTTTTGTTTGTATCCAATTCTCTAATTTTCCATTTCAATTGTTTAATTTTGTAATATTACGTTTGCTTGTCCTAAATTGATAGTATCGCTTTACAAATATTTTCCTGCTGTTCTTTACCTCATTATTTTGTTTTGTTCATTAACGTAACGTTCACTTTATATTTTTCAACGTCTTTTTTGTGATTTTCTCTGATCTGTGTTTTTTAACTTTGAACTGGAGCTGTTATTTATGTTTTTAGGCTTAGATTACTCATTTAGAATTTGTTTCTAGCTCCTGAAGATGGGTTTTGTAATAACCCGAAACGTTGTAATTAAAGATGGGACCCGCCTTCTTCGTTTTGTTCTTCTTACTGAATATATATATATATATATATATATATATATATATATATATATATATATATATATATATATATATATATATATATATATATATATATATATATATATATATTGTAGAGGATGTCGCGGAACCCGGTTCACACGGCCTCCCATAAATACGCACATAAAATTTATAAAAGACCAGGAATCTAAAGGCCTACCATAAATTCACCAGAATTTATGAGGACGGTGCTAAATTACGAGGTATCCGCAAGAGGTTAAATAAATACACACATAAAAAGTATTTACAGTATTATTTACATAAACTTAAAATAAAATCAATTAACTGTTAACAAATTATACGTGGGTCATCAAGCACGAAGAAAAGTCACAAATGCTTATCACCATCGAACGACCACAAGTCGTTTTAACCAAAAAGATATTCGCGCATACACTTGCAAACGTAAATGGAAGAGCAAAAATCGATGCAGCCGACAGAGGGGCAGCGACAACGCTTGCAGAGATCAATGGCAGAAAATCCTCGCTGCACGAAGGAATCCAGTGCGGGTCTCCAAAAATTAATAACGTCAAGGTAAATGATGGACAATGATTCAGCGGAGCAATCAAGCAGAATCCTCGCAACAGAATAAATTAAAAGGCTTCAAGGCCCCATTTATATCCTTCAGTTAGAAGAGGGAAAAGGGAAGTGGAGCACAAAGACGGGGGAGGGGGGATGAGTCGCTTCCCCTACGCAAATTAAACTGTTAAGTTACAGAAGTTTAGGCTAAAAATGGTAGCCTCGAAGCGGGTCGAAGTGTGATAAACACCGTAAGCTATGATGAGAAAGGGAAAGTATGGGAATCCGAGGGCCGACCTTTTATATATATATATATATATATATATATATATATATATATATATATATATATATATATATATATATACTGACAGAAAGAATATGCATAGAGAAATAGACTGAAAGAGGCAGGCAGATAGATAAAGAGAGAGATATACAGAAAGAGAGACAAAGAAAAACAAAAATAGACAAACAGAGAGAGAGAGAGAGAGAGAGAGAGAGCTACCAGGATAAGAAGTACCATAGAAGACCTTACGGTCCATTCAGAGAGGGTAGCTTTGGACTAGCAGTCGGGCAGGCACAGTTCTGCTCAACAGCTTACGTGCTCAAAAGGCCACTTTTCAAGACTTTGTCCAGTCTGGACTTGAACTGATCAACATAATTGCTGTTGACAACTTCTGATGGAAGTGCGTTCCAGCTATCAAAAATGGTGTATGTGAAAAATCTCCTACACAGATCGCGGTTGTAACGCTTCAGTTCAACTTTGTAGCCATGATTTCTCGTTCTGCCCTCACTAAGTTGGAAAACATCCGTGTAGTCAACATTATCGAAGCCTCGAAGTATTTTAAACACTTCGATAAGCTGACCACGCAGCTTCAGGGTCTCCAACGAGAACACATCTAACTCCCTTAATCTATCGTCGTAACTTTTGTGAGATAGAGGGAATCAGTTTAGTTGCCCTGGCTTGCACACGTTCCAATCTCGCGATATCCTCTCGAAACGGAGGACCCCAAAATTGTACGGCATACTCCAGGTGCGGTCGGAGAAGTGAATTGTATAAACAGATTACTATTTCCTTGTTTCGATATTCAAACTGTCGCTGTATATAGCTTAACATCCTTTGGCCTTTTTCTCTGCCTCTATGCACTGTTTCGAGAACTTGAGGTCACTAGTGATTGTTACACCTAAGTTCTTATCGGTATCAGTGCGTTCGAGAGAGGTGCCCTTAAGGATATACCGTGATTGGGGGTTTCGGGGGCCGATATGCATTACTTTGCATTTGTTCATGTTAAAAGGCATTTGTCACGTGTCCAACCACTCCCCAATCTTCCGGAGATCTTCTTGTTGGCGGGCAGTGTTTCCTTCATTTGCGACGTTCATACCAAGCTTGGAATCATCGGAAAATTTAGAAATCTTCGCAAACATGTCACCATCCATGTCTTTAACATAGGTGATGAAAAGTAGTGGTCCTAGGACAGAACCTTGGGGTACACTGCTGGTGAGGGGCACCTACTTAGAAGCCTGTCCATTAAGCACCACCCGTTGCCGTCTGCCGTTTAGCCAGTTCTCTATCCAACCTGCTGCCTTTCCGTCTGTGCCCAGCGCACGCACTTTCCAGAAGAGGTGGCGGTGTGGTACCTTATTGAATGCTTTTTGAAAGTCTAAGTAGATAACATCCACCGCCTTATCCCGATCATGCTCACTGAAAAAGAAGTGGAAGAATTCAACAAGGTTCGTTAGGCATGACCGTTGACGTCGGAAACTGTGATGGGAACTCTTCAGTAGCAGGTTTGACTATAAATATGACATAATTTTGCATTTTGTCAACCATGATGCTTTCCATGAGTTTACCGACTATTGAAGTTAAGCTAATAGGTCGGTAGTTCGACGGGGGCTAGGGTCTCCTTTCTTGAAGATAGGAGTCACTTCCGCTTCACGCCAGTCTCTAGGAACGCCTCCGGTCCGGATTGTCATGGTGAAGATTGTGCTCAAATGTCGTGACACTTCGTCGCGCACTTCTTTGAACACTTTAGGTAGAAGCCTGTCCTGGCCAGGGCACTTATTCGTCTTTAGATCAGTGATCTTTCTTTCTATTTCTCCTTGGGCGAAGTCCATTTACTCCAGCTTTTCCCCTCAGTAAGAATCTGTGGGCTGGCGGATGTGACCACACTCTTCAGTAAAGACTAAAGAGAAGTAGTCGTTGAGGAGGTTAGCATTTTCTGCATCTGAGTGCTTTAATGCCCCCTCCTCCTTCACTAAAGAGCCAATCGTGCGATGGCATGGTTTACAGCTATTTACATAACTAAAGAACTCCTTGGGATTCTCCTTACAAAGTCTCGCCACTCGGAGCACCTTGGCACTCTTTGCCGCCTTTATGCTGGATTGACTCTCCTAGCCAGCCTACGGCACTCGTCAAAGTCACCAGAGATCTTTGACTACCGGTACACCGTTCTTTTCCCCCTCAGCATTTGATCAATTTTCGATTAAACCACTTTGGTTTAACGGAAGACCGACGAAAGCTTTTTAAAGGGAGGAATCGTGATTGAAGACTCAGGAACGTAGTCCTGAATCTATTCCAAGAATCTTCAACATCCTCACACACATTTAGCCTCGAATAAGTCAATCCAGTACGAAGACCTGCAAAGTCTGCTCTTCTCAAATCAAGTTTCCTCGATTTACCAGTCGCAGACTCTACCATGGGGACCTTGAATATAAATCTGACTAGTCGGTGATCACTGCCACCGAGCTCTTCGCCTACAGAGAAATCCTCAACGATGTCATCCTCAGAGGTGAAAACCAAGTCGAGAGTATTATTGCCTCTCGTCGGCTCTCTCACCCATTGAATCACTAACTCTTTGGTGTTCGCGAACTCCAGGAGTAGTGCGTTCTCGCCACTGGGTTCTCTCGTTTCCCAGTTAACTTGGGTATTGAAATCACCCATGGCGATACACACACTGTCTTGAACAAGTTCACTCACTAGCCGGTAAAGATTCCTCTTCTTTTTAACGAGTTGGGCAGGAGGTCTGTAAAGAACCAGTGTCCTGCCTATGGCAGGACCTATATCTAGGTCAACTCCTAGTAGCTCGTGGTCGGATACAAGGTTGCAGTTCGCCGATTTGAGTGTATCCTTGACATACAACATCACACCCCCACCCTATCAGTCTTGCCTATCTTTTTGGAAGAGTTGATAACCGAGAATTGTGAATTTACCTTCAAAATCTCGGTTTGAGCTTTTTACCCACCACACTGTTATGGCTACTATTTTAGGTTCTTCGGTCGCTACGAGGGCACGAAGTTCGAGAAACTTGTTTCTGATCGACCTCGAATTGAACAGAAGAACTTTCAGGGAACACCGAATGTAGGACTCCCTATGCTCTTCTGTTTCCCGGCATATTTGTTGGTGAGGAGGCACTCCTTTTTGCGACCTCTGAGAAGGTCGTTCCAGGAGTGACACTGGCGTACTGGCGTACATCCGCCCTCCCTGTGGGCCGGATACTCTTTTGGGTCCTCTCTATGACATCCTTGATCATGTTCAACAGAAAGGTCTTTCTTTTAAAGGAAAGATGTACCCCATCCCTTTGGTAGAGATCATTCCTACCTTGAAAGGTGCGGTTCCACAAAAAAAGACCCCCTCTGCCGTACACAAATCTGCCAGGTGCCGGTTCAAAAAGACGTAAATCGAGTGAGCGGTCCGTGTTGGACCTCTCATTGGGAACATCTCGACCACAACACGTATGCGGGTTTTCAGCCCACAGTCGCCCACGGCGCCCATGACCGTGTGGAGGATTATATTCATAGGGCCTACCCTACCTCCTCCCAGGTAGAGGTCGTTCCCACTTACCATCAGAGCAACGACTGAACTCTCAGAAATCTGAAATTTATCCGCCTCTACTCTGATATGGTGGTTACCCCGTCCTGGCAGGCAGCTTACCTTCACACTAGTGCGAAGGCGAGCCGCTAGGAGGGGCTGCATATCCCGTGCCTGAGAATCACCAATAAGGGTAACCCTTGCACATTTGTCTGCAGATGACCGAGTCTCTCCTTTCGGAAACGACTTGCCGGTTTCCTCTTCTTTCTCTACACTTCATAGCACACTTCTTTCAACACTTTAGGTAGAAACCTGTCCGGGCCAGGGGACTGATTCGTCTTTAGATCAGTGATCTTTTTTTCTATTTCTCCTTGAGTGAAGTCCATTTTCTCCAGCTTTTCACCCAAGTAGGAATATGTGGGCTGGGGGATGGGATCACTCTCTTCAGTAAACACTGAAGAGAAGTAGTCGTTGAGGAGGTTAGCATTTTCTGCATCTGAATGCTTTAATGCTCTCTCCGCATTCATTAAAGGGCAAATTGTGTGATGGATTGGTTTACGGCTGTTTACATAACCAAAGAACTCCTTGGGATTTTCCTTGCAAAGTCTCGCTACTCGGAGCTCCCCGGCACGCTTTGCCGCCCTTACGCTGGACTTCACTCTTAGAGAGAGAGAGAGAGAGAGAGAGAGAGAGAGAGAGAGAGAGAGAGAGAGAGAGAGAGAGAGAGAGAGAGATAAATAGAGAGAGAGAGAGAGAGAGAGAGTCACAAGGAGTCACAAGGAAAGCAAGCACCTTCTTAAAAGAGCTCTCGATCCATGCCGAGAAGGTACTTGTATAAGTTCCCTATCCTAAAATATACATAAAGAAAAAAGTAACTAGGAGTTGGAGACAAATGGACAGTAAAGTTGAAGGCTCTCCCCATCCTCCTCTCCCACCCGCCACGCGGGTACGGAAACTGAAATGATACCTGGTTCAGTTGATATATAGTGCTCAACCAGGAATTTTTTTTGTAAAGTTTTTGAAACTTACCTAGTTAGAGAATCACGATATGAAAATTATCATCAGACGCTTCAACAAAATTAGAATCCAAATAATCATTGTTTTAATTTAAAAAAAAATTGTTTTATTTGCTGATAGTTTAAATCTCGTCATTTAACTATATACACCTACATTTAACTTATATACACCTACATTTAAGTTATATTCACCTACATCTAACTTATATACACCTACAGAATATTGATTTCCTTTTTGACTTCATTTGAATATCTGCACTTCGGTTCTGAGAAGCTTGTCATTATAATTATTTCTATTTTACATACACATTTATCGATCCAATTTTATTTACAAATTAATAACTGAGTGTGTGTATAATTTTGTCTAGTTTTTCTTAAAAGTATCAACAGTTTTACTGGATATTACTTCTCGTGGTAACTTATTCCATATGTTGACAATTTTGTATGAAAAAAAGTTTTTTTCTATACCGCAATGGTACCAGTTTCATTCCGTTATTCCTTGTCTCACAGTCATTTAACTTAAACCATATCTCAGCTTCTACATTTTCTATCTTATTTAATATCTTAAACGTTTCTATGAGTAGGCCTCGCATTCACCGCGTTTCCAGTCTGAAGAGATTTAGTCTTTCTAATCTAGTTTCATAGTTGTTTCCTTAACGATGGTATTAGTTTTGTTGCTCTTTCTTGAACTTTCTCAAGCCTTTCGATATCCTTCCTCAAATGTGGGGACCGGAATTGTACACAATATTCCAGATGTAGGCGAACTAATGCACTATATAAATTCAGTACTATGGTTTCGTTTCTGCATTTAAATTGTCGTTTGATGTATCCCAGTATCCTGAAAGCATTTTTTTCAGCTTCTATGCATTGAAGACTAAAATTAAGATCATTTGATATATATACTCCTAAATCTTTCTCGACTTTTGTTTCTGTTAATTCCAATATGCATTACCTTACTCTTGTCTAGGTTTATTGGCAGTTTCCATTCTCTTGACCATTCTTGTATACGACCAATATCTCTCTGAAGTTATTCTGCGTCTTCTTTATTACATAACCCTTTTCCAATTTTGGCGTCATCTGCAAATTTAACAATTTTTGACGTGAGACCTATGTCCAAATCATTGATATAAATTATGAATAGTAGGGGCCCCAACACAGAACCCTGAGGTACCCCACTTGACACTTTTGTCCATTCAGAGGCAGATCCATTGATTACTACTCTCTGATATCTATTTGGTAAGCCAATCTTCAAACCAGTCTCCTAGCTTCCCTTTGATTCCAAGTGCCTTAAGTTTTGCCATCAGTAGTTTGTGGGGGACTTTGCCGAAAGCTTTCTGAAAATCTAAGTATATAATATCGATCGACTTCTCATCATCATATTGCTCGAATACATATTAGAAGAAGTCTAGCAAATTCGTGAGACAAGATTTATTTCTTCTGAATCCATGTTGGGAATCTCTAAGCAGCTCTTTTGATTCTAGATGTAATACAATTTTCTTGGAGATGAATGATTCTAAAAGTTTTCCAACCACTAACGTCAAACTGATCAGTTGATAGTTTTTCATTAGCTCTCTGCAACCATTTTTAAAAATTGGCTTTACATTTGCATATTTCCAGTCATTGGGAACAATTCTACTGTCTAAGGATTGAGTAAAAATGTGTGCTAAATGTTTTTTAACAACCTCTTTCACTCCTTTCAGAACTCTGGGATAAAATATATTCGGTCCAGGTGATTTGTTGGCATTCATTTTATTTAGAAAATTTATAACATCTTCGGCGGTACAGCTAGCCTTTCCTAATGAGTCATTGCCTGTATATACAATATTTAGCCTAGGTATATGAGAGGTTTCTCCATTAGTAAAAACTGTCAGAAAATAATTATTCAGTACACAAGCTATATCAAAATTAGTGAATTTTAAAATACCATCACTATCTCTCATATATGTTCTTTATAGACTTACTATTGTTTACAAGAGCATAAAATTCTTTGTGCTGTTAACTGTTGGGATGGCTTGATTTTTATACGTTTTTTTTCTATCTAAAAGAGATTCCTTCGTTACCCAATCATCACCTGGGTGGTGGAGAAAGCCAACACCATTTCTATATTAGTCTTCTGTCATGGCCTTTTGTCTATTGTCACACAGTCGAGGTATACCTGTGCAGACTAGCTCGGCGCTCAGAGTCTTGCATAAGCACGGGCAGATAGCTGACCACAGGCTGCTGGAGATATGTCTGGACGATTAATAAAGAGACCGAATTACGGTTGACCGGGTTTAGATTAATGGCTTGCCAAGTTGCAGTTCAAAGGATATATAAAGACAATACCCCAAAATATAATTTTAAAATATATGAGAAAAAGTGTCAATTTCTCTCTCTCTCTCTCTCTCTCTCTCTCTCTCTCTCTATATATATATATATATATATATATATATATATATATATATATATACAAAAGGGGAAACAAATTACTTATGGTAATTTAATGAATTAAGTGAAGATTAACGAGGTAATCTGGGGATGACCATAAACGATCGCTTTGCCTTCAAGCCCGGCGAATTGGATTAGGGGTGGAAGACAGCGGCGCAGGTCTTCAAGAAGATACTTCGGGGAGTCCTAACTAGGGGGACTCGAAGATGAGGTTGGATTACTTCGTGATGAAGAATGAGATTTTCTCTGCTCCAGAGAGACGTAATCTAAATTCGAGATGATTCTACTGATCAGCAGGGAGTCTCAGTCTCGAAAGACGAGAATCTTGAAGGGGTGATGAAAATGAGAGGGCCGCAAAACTCTGCGAAGGTAGATCTGCTGACGAGATCTTCAACGACGGACAACAACGAGTTACCGAGGGTCACGGGAAACGGACGGCAGTCCGGACGGAGGGGATAGCGGGCTTTCAATCTCCTCGAGAGATGGTGAGCTTCGGGTTAAATACCCGGGTGGCTGCTCTGCTAGACGCTTCAGGGCCTTGCGGTATCCAAGGGATTCCTGGCGCCAGTCTAAGCAAACACAATGCATGATAACGCGTCGCTCCAGACGATCAAACTCGCCTCGTGCTATGGGGGTAGATTTAATATGGCCGCGCACGGCGTAATCGCATGGAAGGGGAGGGGGGGGGGACGATCTAGCGTCGTAAAACAAACATTGCTGGGACGGGTGATCAAGCGAGTGACGGATTCTTCCTCGACTTTCTAAAATTCTCACGCTGGCTCACGTGGTCTTGAAAGAATAGAAGTGTATTTCTAAGGGGCTTCCTCTCACGGTGTTCCTTCGAGAGCATTCCCTCACATGCCTTCCTTTCTGAAGATGACGTTTTCCTGATTTGAAGAGGAGGTAAAAGGGCATTCCCAAACATGCGAGCAGTCGCGTATGGGAAAACTTTGACCTCAGTCTACAGGTGCCCAATAAGGGTGGACCTTTAAATTTAAGTCGAGACAGTGGTTACAAAATGAATGAATTACTTCCGTTTAATCCCTGGCGCAGGGTATACTTAAAAAAACAACACACAAAGTAAATAAATGCGAGTTACAAAAAAAAATTAAAAGGATTCATTCATAAAAGGGTAGTGGAACCATATATCAATAAAAATAAAGAAACATACCATACAAAAATAAACAAAAAAAAACACGCAAAGGAAAAATATGTACAAAAGGAAAACAAAATTTTACATGAGAACCAAGGAACATAAACATACACTGTTAAGACGGAGTTCTAGAAGTATAAAAACAAAACGAGTTCACAGAGTTGATTACGTGCACAGAGTACAATTCTTAACACATTTTACTTTGCAGAGGGAGGATCATCGACTGGATTCCTACTTAGACAGTCTGCAACACAGTTTTCTGTCCCTTTAATGTACCTTATTCAGAATTGGTATTCCATTAGAAGTAAACTCCAACGCATAAGCCTTCCGTTCTGGCTTTTACACTTCTTTAAGTTAGCCAATGGGCGATGATCGGTTTCGATCACGAACTACTTACCTAACAAATATGTTTGGAATTTCTGTACACTCCATACGATCGCTAGAGCTTCAATTTCTATGACCGCATAGTTCCTTTCGCGTGACGAGAGCTTCCGGCTAGCGTACGCAATGGGGTAACTGTTGCCGTCTCCTTCATACTGGAGCAAGACGCAACCAATGCCTTTATTAAAAGCGTCCGTTCGTATCCCAAAAGGTTTGTTCGTATTCAGGAGTCTCAGTATGGGAGCTGATGTTAGTCTTTTCTTCAGCTGATGGAAGTGGGTGGTCGCTTTGAGGTTCCATGCGAGGGGGTCCGGGGAACGTTTCTTTAGTAGGGAGCTAAGGGGAGACACTAAGGCAGCGAAATTCGGAACAAAATGTCGGAAAAAGGATGTCGACCCGAGAAAAGAGCGTAATTGCTTTTTAGTACGCGGGAGGGGCATGACGGCGATAGCCTTTACCTTTTCCTTTTGAGGGGCCATTAATATTGCTATAGGCGAAATGGCACTTACTAGGGCCTATAGTGAGGCCGTTTTCACGAAGCCTATTGAGGAGCGATTGTAGGGAGGTAAGATGCTGGTCCCATGTACGGGTGGCCACGTAAACGTTATCGAAGAAAAAGGAAATGTTACTCAGCCCATCCGGTATCCTGCGCATCATTCGATTATAGTTACTACAGGCAGTAACTAAACCAAAAGGTAGGCGCTTAAACTGCATAAGGCCTTTTTCTGTTGAATATGCTCTGTATTTCCGGGCACTATCCTTAAGGAGGATTTTATAGTAGGCCTTACACAAGTCTATCTCCGAAATATAGTTGACCTCTTCAAATAGATGTAGGCTCTGGTCTATCAAAGGGATAGGCTCAGCTTCGAAAACTGTTACAGCGTTCAGCTTTCTAAAGTCTACGCACATGCGAAAAGACTGATCCGGCTTTCTGACCATAACAATGAGAGAGCAATAATTCAACGTGGAAGGTTCAATTATTCCTAACTTTAGCAAGTTTTCCACTTCGACGTTAAAAGTAGAGCGCAAGTGAACGGGTACCGGTTAGGGCTTGGATCTAATAGGCTCCTGGGTGGTTAGGGCTATATCATGCTCGAAATACAAAGAGCAACCAGGCTTCTCACAAGTTACATCGGGGAATTCAGCTAACAAAAGAGCCAACTGCGTCTTCTGAAGGGGTTCTAACTGGGGGTATTTTTCGTCCGCTTCGACACATACAGTTTGTATTAAATTAAGAGGCTCAGATTGATAAGAGGCCTCCATTACTGCCTCTTTGTTAAGGGCAATTATATTGTTAATGCATGCGCGGTGGTGATAGCGCTTAAGCACATTCACATGAAACAATTTGTTCCCTGAGGGGGTCTGTATTATGTAATCTACGGGACCGCGGGCTTCTAGGATTGGGAAAGGGCCTTTTCATTGGGACAAGAGCTTTCTTGTCTCCGTAGGTAAGAGGAGCAGCACCAATTTACCGGGCTTGAATCACCTTTCTTTGGAGCTAACTTCAAAATAGGTCCTATATCTTTCTAAATTTAGGTCCAAATTTGTGTACGCTAGATAGGCGTATTCTTCCAAGCGGTTCCGTAAAGATACAAGGACTTGATCTCCTCATCCAGGCGGGGATTAGAAAAAGGTTCATTCAAAATGCTCATTGGTTCACGTACCTTTCAGCCATACAAGAGCTCGAAGGGGGCAAACCCTAAAGTTCTGCGGGGGATTTCTCTGCAGGCGAACAGGGCAAACGGCAGATATCGATGCCCTTTTGGGGTCTGAGCATAGCATAACTTTTTCAAAATGGTCTTCAGAGTGCCATTCAACTTTTCACAGATGCCGTTAGCGGCGGGGTGAAAGGGGGAGGTGAACAAGGGCTTGATCGTAAGGAGCTTACTGATGTGTTCCATTAGCTCCGAGGTGAACTGTCTACCTTTGTCGGACCGGATCTTAGGGATACCGACGCGAGAAAGATAGAAATAAGGGCCTCCGCACAACTCACGCTATCAATTTTTTTAAGGGGAACTGCGTCGGGGAATCTCATTGCAAAGTCAACAAGAGTGAGGATGTACGAGTGTCCTTCGCTAGACGGGGGTGAATTGGGTCAATTAGGTCTATGCCCACTCTAAAAAAGGCTCCGAGACAATCGGTGTCTTCTGGAGGGGAGCAAGTGGTATTCATCCTTTTGCTGTAGTCTTCTGGCAAATGTCACATGACCTGCAAAACTCTAATTTCTTTGGCACCGGGCTAGAAGAAATAACGGAAGATTCTCTGAGACGTTTTGTTGTGACTGTAATGACCAGTCATTAATCCATCGTGTGTGATTCGGAGGACTTGGAGAACATGAGACCAGGTGATACACAACGAGCGAGTGGGGGTTTTACCCTCAGCCGAACTGGAGCGATAAAGAAGTCCGTCGCTAATGAGGTAGGCGACTTCCCTTTGACCACAGGAAGATCTACGTTCGTTACTTATTGTTTTTTTCCCACAAGGACTGAAGAGTGAGACATTCATTTTGAGCGCTTGCAAAAGTCTCGTTTTGAAGGGCTGCAAACTCTGGGGCATAAGGGGGTTCTAAAGACACGGGAGGAACAGTGTCCTTTAACGCTTGTGCCCTCGTGATGATGGACTGAGTGACGGGGTTCGGGGATAGCTGCAGGCTCTGGCCGATCAACACGGCGCAGAATTTAATGAGGATTGCTATCACTTCGGCCCAGCTAGTGAAGTTTGCTCATTTGCGATAGCAGCGGACCACGGGGAACCGATTTGCACGTCCCAGGTAGTCATGGACTACAACAAATTTATCGTGGTCGGGGCTCACTGGAGGGAGCAACTTTTTAGAGACGACGAAGCAAGTGCATCCGGTGTCTCTTACGAGGGTTGACACTCGGCGGCCATTAACACTTCCATTTTCAAACTCAAGCCCACCGGGGAAGCTTTTGTTAAAAAGGAAATTAACTTGCTGTCCCGGGGGACTGCTTGTTGGAGAAGTTGCTAGCGTTTCAGGGCGAGCAGGCGGATGAGAGAGAGAGAGAGAGAGAGAGAGAGAGAGAGAGTCGCACTTATTTGGTGGATTTGATGACTAGGAGCAGAGCGAAATTGAGAGTTTGGGGGACAGTGTGTCCTTAGATGGCCTGGAACTCCGCAAGAAAAACAAATTATGGGCCTACGAGGGTAATCCCACGCTGGGGGATTATTTATGAATGGCTTAATATCCCTCGATTCTAGCGGGAAATGGTACTGGGTTTAAAGGGACCAGGTACCTTCACAAACTTGGGTGAATTCTTCTGGGGAAATTTGGAGAGGTTATTTTTACTTTTGGGAGATGGGGGATAAGACTTCTTAGGGTCTTTCGGATAAAGATGGTGGCTTGATGCGGGCACATCCGCTTCTTCTATGCATTCCTTGAAAGAAGACACGCATCTGTCCTTCACGAATGGGCGGATTTCAGAGGGTAGTGCAGCTATCAATTGATCCCGTAGAACGAAATCACTTAGGGACTCGTAGTCGCGGTTGACTTTAGCTGAGTCCAACCACAACTGGAAAGTTCTTGGAGGGTAAATCCAAATTGACGGTAGGCCTGAACGGGGATTATTCTCGCCTGGCGGAACTTTGACCTATAGTAATCGGATTCATATTAACCGCCGATAATAATTCGGACTTGAGGGATGAGTAGTCGAGAGTAGCCTCGGCCGGGAGTGAAATGAAGATTACTAGAAGGTTAGTATTAAGGAAAGGAAGGAGTCGAGCGACTCCATCGGCTTTATATCCCAGTGGTTCACTTCGACAATTTTCTCAAAGTGAGTTAAGTAGGCTTTGAAATCCTCGCCGTCCTTAAACACTGGCAACTTTACCGAAGGGGTTTGAAGGGATTTATTTCTCGAGCTAACAGGAAAGGTCTCCAGATGATTCCTGTTAAGCTCATGCTCATGCTGACGAATTCTTTCACTTTCTCTCTCTTCAGCGTCTCTTCGTTCTTTTTCAACTTCTCTTAGTTCTTTTTCGCTTCTCTCTGTTCTTTTTTCAGCTTCTCTTAGTTTTTTTTCTCTTCTCTCTTCAGCTTCTCTCTGTTCTCGTTTTACTGCCCTTTTATTTATTTCTTCCTCTTGAACATATGCAACTAGATCCTTGCCTCACAACCCAAGAATCTCTCCTTGTTGATGGAAACGCTCAAATGAGGACATCTTGTTGGTGAAAATGCGCCTCTGACCGATCGGCGCACCCAAAGAACTTACGGAAAAGATTATGAAGCTCTGACGATCGTATCAAAAATCCTAACGGAGATTTGTTACACAAAGATTGCACGCAATAAAGAAAATAACATAGAAAATAATTCAAAACTTGATCTCTATGTGACCAAAGTTTATAGGCCTTTAATCCTGCACAGGGATTAGTAGGGTTTTTTAGGGGAGATAGTCCGCTACCCCTCAAAATCCACACACATAACTGAAATAAAATTGGGGGGAAAAAATAGTTACCACAAAAAAATGATCAATCAAAAAAAAGAAAAGAATTTGTTCCACATTCTTTGGATATCCATGAATGAAATTGGCAAGCTGGTTACTGAACAACTTAACTTGGGGGGGGGGGGTTACTTGAAAAGAAAAAAAAGGTTCTTTCAAACAAAAAATAACCCAACTTTATCTGTCACCAGATAAATATAAGGATAGTGATTAAGAATCTAGGGTTTTCACTACAAAAAGTACCTAACCTAACCTGACACAAGATGAATATATATATATATATATATATATATATATATATATATATATATATATATATATATATATATATATATATATATATATATATATATATATAATGAAAAACTCACAAAGTATCACGTGAGGGTAGCAAATGAATGCAATGTCCTGCAGGAAAAAAATGAAAAGGTGTTTCCAAGTACTTTCGAAACTTTATTAAGTTCCTTATCAAGGATAACTACAAGAAATAATATTATATTAGAGGTATATATACGAAAGAAAAGTATGAAAGACCGCTGATAAAACAAGAAATCACGAATGAGGAAGAGGGAAGGGAGAAAGTAAAATAAACACATTAAGAATTACAAGAAGCAGGTAGTAAGGTCTGTTACCCTTTCCTTCGGCTTAGTTTGACCTTACTACCTGCTTCTTGTAATTCTTAATGTGTTTATTTTACTTTCTCCCTTCCCTCTTCCTCATTCGTGATTTCTTGTTTTATCAGCGGTCTTTCATACTTTTCTTTCGTATATATACCTCTAATATAATATTATTTCTTGTAGTTATCCTTGATAAGGAACTTAATAAAGTTCGAAAGTACTTGGAAACACCTTTTCATTTTTTTCCTGCGGGACATTGCATTCATTTGCTACCCTCACGTGATACTTTGTGAGTTTTTCATTATATATATATATATATATATATATCGAGGTATACCTGTGTAGACTAGGTAATCTGGGAATGACCATACACGGTCGCTTTACCTTCAAGCGCGAGCGAATTGGATCGGGAGTGGAAGACAACGGCACAGGTCTTCAAGAAGATACTTCGGGGAGTCATAACATAACATAACATAACATAATTACACGGATGACAAAAGCCACAAGGGCCTATCAAAGGTCATCCGCCTCCGTCAAAACCCACCCACAAAAAGCACCATCACCAGGGGAAGACAAAATCAAAGTCCCCCACAATATAATATAACGGATGACAAAAGCCACAAGGGCTCATCATAGGTCATCCGAGTCAAGCGGCCTCTTTTTCAAGGCACCCAAACTCCCAGGAAAACTACATCCAGAGGATTGCATCCAGAAACAAGGGTATCACCAATCAAGGCTTGTCAAGAACTAAATCATGCAGCTATAGATATATACAAACAATATTAATATATACAAAACTTAGGAACCATCACAACCTTCCCTTCCCATAAACTCATCCAACCTACTCTTAAATACATTTAGATTTGGACTACCTACTACCCTCTGCGGCAATTTGTTCCAGAAGTCTACCACTCTATTGGTGAAAAAATACTTTCTTAAATCCAACCTACACCCTTGCTTTTTAATTTTCAAGTGGTGACCTCTAGTCCGATTTCCATCATCTAACTCAAAAAACTTGCTAACATCCAATTAATCTATCCCGGAAAAAATTTTAAACAGCTCAATCATATCCCCTCTCACACACCTCCTTTCGAACGAGAACATATTTAATACCCTCAGTCTATCTTCATATTCAAGGTGCCTCAGGGAAGGAATAATCTTTGTTGCCCTCCGTTGCACTGACTCAAGAAGGTTAATATCGTGTCTAAAATGTGGGGACCATGCCTGTATACAGTACTCTAGATGTGGCCTAACATAAGAGTTATAGAGTTTAAGAATAACCTCCTTACTTTTGTAACTGACATTTCTCTTAATAAAACCCAGCACTCTATTTGCCCTATTTCTTGCTTCAATACACTGCTTAGAAAACCTTAATGACTTATCTATTACTACTCCTAGATCTTTCTCATCCTCTACTGAGCTCAGCCAATGCCCATCCATTTCATAGTTAAATTCTCTATTATCTTTTCCCATGTTAATAACTTTGCACTTATCAAGGTTGAAAGTCATTTGCCACTTATGTGCCCAGGATAACAATTTATTTAAGTCCCCCTGCACTTTAAAATTATCATCAATATCTTTAACTACAGCTGCTAATTTGGTATCATCCGCAAAAATTGACACTTTATTATTAACTGCCTCCCCAAGATCGTTTATATAGATGACAAATAATAATGGACCGAGAACTGATCCCTGAGGAACCCCACTGATAACATCCCTCCACTCTGACTTTACACCATTTAGCACTACCCTTTGCTTCCTGTCTTTCAGCCACTCAGCTATCCAATTTGAAACACCCCCACATATCCCAATCCTGACTAGGAGGACTCGAAGATGGATTTGGATTACTTCGTGATGAATAAGGAGATTTTCTCTGCTCCAGAGATACGTAATATCAACTCGAGACGATTCTACTGATCGACAGGGAGTCTCAGTTTCGAAAGACGGGAATCTGGAAGGGGTGGTGAAGATGAGAGGGCCGCACAAATCTCCGGGAAGAAGAAGGCTCGATAGCTTTCCTCTGAACAGGGGCCAAAGCTTAACGAAGGTATATCTGATGACGAGATCTTCAACAACAAGTTACGGGTGGTCAGGGGAACCAGACGGCAGTCCGGACGGAGTGGATGGCGGGCTTTCAATCTCCTCGAGAGATGGTGAGCTTCGGGTTAAATACACGGGTGGCTGCTCTGCTAGACGCCTCTGGGCCTTGCGGTCCCCATGGGATTCTTTGTGACAGTCTAAGCAAACACAATTCATGATAACGCGCCGTTCCAGACGATCAAACTCGCCTCGCGATATGGGGGTAGGGTTAATATGGCCGCGCACGGCGTTGTCGCAGGGAAGGGGGTGGGGACGATCGGCGTCTGAAAACAAACACAGCTGGGACGAGTGATTAAGTGAGTGACGGATTCTTCCTCGACTTTCGAAAAATTCTCACGCTGGCTCATGCGACCTTGAAAAAATAGATGGGTATTTCCAAGGAGCTTGCTATTACGGTGGTCCTTCGAGTGCATTCCCTCACACATACCAATAACCACAGGGATTGGTATCTCCTGCCCCCCTCTCCTTCCGCCCTACTCTCCCAAAGATTAGAAATTCCATTCGTCCCTTTGGCCTTAAAGTTATTTCTCTCAAAATTGAAATTATATACCGTCTACTCTGTCACCTATCTGACAGTTTCTTCTGATTTGGTAGAATTTCTTCATCTGTGTCCTCTAATCTCACCTCCGACTCGCTTAATCTTGGCGATTTTAACATCCCCAGCATATTCTCTCATAGATCCGACCACACAGTATTGTTAATCTAATTATCTCTTTTGACTTCTTTCCAAATCTCTTCTCAGTCTCTCTCACCCCATTGGTATATTTAACATCTCCCTCTCCTCTGGTGGAGTACCATCTGATTTCAAGCATATTGCTGTTCGCTCAAACCTAAAACAAACTGGTTGAACACGTCAATGCTCCGACAAACTCTCGCTCCTTTCTAAAGTCTCTGAAGGGCTGGTGTCAGCCCGGATCCTCCTCCAACATTGATCCGAACTTCCAATCTAAAATCAAGGAGAGGCACTTTATTGCATCCCCGCTTAATCTTTCCGACATGTTATAAAAATCTCTGCGTCACCTTTGATCGTCAACTATCTCGCGAAGCCCAAGTTGCTAATGTCTGCAAAGTTTCCTTTGCTTTCTACGTAATCTAAGCCACATCGCTTCTACTTTCACAACACTAATTTAGAAAAGATTGTTCAAAATGAGGTTAAGGTGTTGGAATGATGCTCAAAAGTGTTCTAAAAGTGTTCGAAGGTGTTAAATGTGTTCAACGGTGTTCAAAAGGCGTTCAAGGGTTCAAGGGTCTTCAATCGCGCTTTTTTTATCTACCGTAAAACAAGTCTGGGCTAGGATTTGTCCTCATATAATCATCTTCCACTGAGACATGAGTATTTTAAACCTCTAGAAAAAAATCGTACAAATGGGGCGCAAACACTCAAAAATACGAACAGCACAAACATTCGAAAAACGAACAGCACAAACACTCAAGAATACGAAAATCACAAACACTCGAAAATACGAACATCATAAACACTCGAAAATACGAACGGCACAAGCACTCGGAAAAACGGAACACAAACACCTGAAAATACAAAATACGAACAGCACAAACACTCAAAAATACGAACGACACAAACACCCGAAAATACGAACGGCACAAGCACTTGAAAATACGAACAGGACAAACACTAAAAAATACGAACGGCACAAATAGTCGAAAATACGAAAATCACAAACACTCGAAAATACGAACATCATAAACACTCGAAAATACGAACGTCGGAAACACTTGAAAATACGAAAGGCACAAACACTTAAAAATACAAAATACGAACAGCACAAACACTAAAAAATACAAAATATGAACAGCACAAACACTAAAAAATAAGAACAGAACAAACACTCGAAAATACGAACGGCACAAATACTCAAAAATACGAACAGTACAAACACTCGAAAAACGAACGGCACAAACACTCGAAAATACGAACAGCACAAACACTTAAAATACAAATTACGAACAGCACAAACACTAAAAAATATGAACGACACAAACCCTCGAAAATACGAACAGTACAAATACTCAAAATACGAACAGGACAAACACCTGCAAATACGAACGGCACAAATACTCGAAATTACGAACAGTACAAACACTTGAAAATACGAGCAGCACAAACACTAAAAAACACGAACGACACAAACACTCGAAAATTCGAACAGCACAAACACTCAAAAATACGAACAGGACAAACACCTGAAAATACCAAGCCAATCCCATTGAGCAAATAATACCCACATAGAAGAAGAGTCCGTTGAAATCCCAATCAAGCCCGGCTCCTTGGCATCTTGACGAAGAAGTGGGGGACGATGCGAGATCAAGCATCTCTTGGTTATCGCCCTCATAACCATCGATTAACCATGTGTGACCGACATACAACCATCGATCAACCATGGGTGACCGAGATGCAACCATCGATCAAACATGGGTGACCGAGATGCAATTAAGCAAACATTCATGAACAAAAAACGCAAGAAGGCAAATTTCCGCGAAATCAAATCTCATTCGAAGGTAGTTTGCCTTAATTCTGTTGACTAAGCAAAATTGCAAGCATCGATCAACCATGGGTGACCGAGATGAAACCATCGATCAACCCTCGATCACCCATGGGTGACCGAGATGCATTTAAGCAAACATCCATGAACAAAAAACGCAAGAAGGCAAATTTCCGCGAAATCAAATCTCATTTGAAGGTCATTTGCCTTAATTCTGTTGACTAAGCAAATTTCTAAAGGATACTTCAGCTCATCTACTGCGTCGCCACATTATTCAAATATACATAGCAACTATTATGAATTTTAATGGTTATAATTAAGCGGATGGGTGAGTTTTCGAAAGTTTTTTTTTAATAATTGTTGAAAAAGGAACCTTCTGCGCATATAATCCAACGTGGTCATATATTGAGCAGAGGAAGAATGAGAGGATGTGCTGCAAAGTAAAAATATAAATAGACAAAACGAAAATTGTTTTAAAGGCCAAGGAAAAATTAACTGACGTAATCAACATAGGCATTTTCATCTAACAGAAGAATGAGAGGATGGACAGGACAGACATGGGAAGAAAAAGGGGATAGCGAGCAAACGGGGACTGCAACATCGATAGAAATCCAGGAACAATTTCATAATCAAAAACAGAAACTCATAAGCAGATATGTGGAGCGGAAGCCATTAAAATTACGAACTCCGCGGCTTCTGTTACCTTTGGTATCAGAAAAGTAGAAGACGATGGATTTTATTCACTTTTCATATTCAAAATTTTATATTTTAATAATAAATATAAGAAATAAAACTTTTAAAATTTCAATTAATTTCGGATAAAAGGGTTCAGAAGAATTACACATTAACGGGCTCTAGCACTCAAAACAGTACCCTGTTTTCAATTCATTAGTCTATATACCTTTCACCATTTGCCAGAAATAAACAACTTTTCAAATCAGAAGAATTACACATTAACGGGCTCTAGCACTCAAAACAGTACCCTGTTTTCAACTCATTAGTCTATATACCTTTCACCATTTGCCAGAAATAAACAACTTTTCAAATCAGAAGAATTACACATTAACGGGCTCTAGCACTCAAAACAGTACCCTGTTTTCAACTCATTAGTCTATATACCTTTCACACATCCTCATCTGCCAGAAATAAACAACTTTTCAAAACACTACCGGCGATGCCCTCCTTGCTTTTGGCTGCATTTTTCTCAATAGTGTCACATAGATTTAGTTCAATGCAAAAGATACCCATTCAAACTACCAACATCTAGGCCTCATTGATGGAAATATGGTCATATTTATGGTGATGCTAAGTTTGATATAAAATAAAAGAAAGCTGAAAAACGGGAAATATAAAAATATAAAACAAATCAGAAAACTTAAAAATTAGATTTTCCTTTCCAGAAAATAATGAGGAACTAAAGAAAAGAAAAAGAAATATGAGAAAAAGGAAATAAAAAAGAGGAACAAACCAAACAAAACGGAATTCAAACCAACAATAAAGGATGACAATTTCCATGTCTACACGTATGTATTTTTTGTCCTTTGAATTTAATAAAAAAAATCTACTTTTTTTGCAGTATTTTTTGGTATTATAGTTAATTTCTTTTTTATTTATTCTTTCTTTTGTTTGGGGATGGTCATGCTAACGATTTCCACAGCCTGACGCCTATCTCAGTGAGAACTACTTTTAAACATCGTATCCGAACAACCGGTGTCTACATTATTTGGCAACTGTCGCAAAGTTGATCCATATTTTGCCTCCATATCCAATGTAGCTTAACTACGTTGGTTGTGCGAAAGGGTCTTTCCATTCGAGTAGGTGGAGGAGCCTTTCATTTATGCTCGTATGTGAATAAAAAGTTTGTTGAAGAGAACTTGTTTCGTAATACTTATTCAAATTCAATTTATTTGGCCTTTGGGAGTTTAATTATTCCGAAATTAAACTAAATACGTATTCTAATTCTTGATTTCAAATAGCACTGATTTTTAACACTATTAAACGACTGAGTTAAAAAAAAGAAGTTATAAACGACGAATGGCCGACGGAGGGCGCTCCGCAAGAAACGTTTATTTTAAGGTTCCTAAAAAAACGCTGAGGATAAGGGAGAGGTTGTTGTATGGAAGATACATGGAGCAAGTAGGGTGCGTAAGAGCGCTAAAACAACAATAGCTGTTGCAGCATTTTAGCAATTTGCTCTCTACCCCTCCTATCTGGAAATAAAAGGTGGGGAAATTAGCCTATGTTAGCATTCGTGTGTTATCACAGCGGTCTCGAATTTGACAACTTTTCTTATAAGTCTCCTCTCTCCATTCTACATTCAGGTACCGCCTCAATTCCATTCCTCTTAATGATAGAATTAACATTGGATTGTTGAGGACAATAATATTCACAATCAATTACCCTACTAGTTTTTAAGCGTGAAATTAAGTTAAGACCGCTGTAGCGAATATGTGGGACACACGATTTCCGCCTAGATCTCTGTTCCATGACGAAGGCAACTTTACCCTCCCCCCCCCCTCCTATCACTGGAAACGTGTTCTACCTCCTTGTTCACTTCCCCTGCAATCAATGCTCGCCTTCTACATATATAGCCTATCTAAGCTACAGTGACCCCAGAGGACATTATACTATTTGTAGCATCATATATTTCATAATTAAAAAAGAATACTAATATATTGTTATAACATTTATTAATGAAGTGTAAATTAGTAATCTAAACGATCCAATAATTAAATGCGAGTTGTTTACATATAAAATTTAATGAACTCCGCCAAAGTTTTGACTGCGTCGACCACAGATTTGTAGACATATTCTTAGTTTAATGTGGATGCCTGCAATGGTCCCGCAAAAATATGGTACATATTTTTACCAGTAATACATGTATGATCATACAAATAATCAGTGCTGAATACATATGGATAAGTTATAGACATAAATAATGAATATGTGCATGTAGTGTAGATTATAATGATGTAGGCTAGTTGTAAGTCATTTCGCACACTTAAGAAACAAGGCACATAATAGAAAAAGTATTTTTATTTTCAACGAGTAGGCTCTCTCAAAGTTGTAGGCCCATGCCCAATGTTCCTCTTCATTTGCCTAAGCGAAGAGGGAGACGGTGGGTTTTCTCCACAAACTTATTAATCACTTGAACATTCGAAACTTAAATGTCATTGTGGATGGCGAGTAGTGCGAAGCCGTTGAGGTGATCCTAGCAATGGTGCTCCTCATGTACGTCTTTAGCCGTTTAGAGGCTGACAATGAGCGTTCGGCCTCTGCATTTGAGACTGGCGAAGTCATTAAGATGGTCAGGAAATTCGCAATGTGCAGGAACATATGGTTCTCGGCGTACTCCTTCGCATTCTTGACAGTCCCGAAAACCAGAGCTGAATTTGTCCACCGCTGTGCCTCCGCCTACACGAAAACCAATGACTCAACATCGCTCTCGTAGAACTTAGCGGCATTTAGGAGGGCATCCACGTCTGCTTTTGAGCCCTTGAGAAGCTCCTTCAGCCGGAGAGCAACTGGCACGGTATCATCCTCGAATTTTCTCTTCAGCTCGGCGATCACTTTGTCAACGAACGGAATATAGACCGAGCATCGATAGTACTCCTCAGCACACCTGGCCAGGATATTCGCTTGCTGTGTCTGTCGTGCACAGACTCGGGGAAAAGGGACATCATCGTAAGCTGAGTCCACGTCAATCAGGAGATCCTTGGCTTTTGCAAATACAGTGTGGAAGTGCTTATCTCGGCATTATTTCTGAACTTGGCGTAAACAGTCTCGATCTCACGAATCAGTGTGTACGCATATGTCAAGTCACTGTCCTTCTTCTGCAGGGTTCTGCTCGGCTCGAGTCTGTAGTCCAAAACTAACTACGCCACAACCAGCCCAATGAGAAAGCGAGGATCCTTAATCGCAGTGAGTAAGATGCCAGCATTGGCATCCAGCTTCATCATTTCCTCTTCCATGAAGACCGCGATGTGAGGCAGAAACTCGATGAACACGAGGACTGCATCATGCCGCTCAACCCATCTGGTGGGACACGAGGGAACCAACTTTTCCCGCTTAGCTGAGGAAAGCTTCACTATTTTGGAGAATCGGAGCGTCCGCATGTTGCTGGAGTAAATGAAGTTCTGGACTTCGTTGACCGTTTGAAGGGCGAGTTTCACTTTTTTTTCACATCGCAGGCCTTGGTCAGCACCAGATTCATTCGGTGATTTAAGCAGTGGATTGGTTAGGTGAGGGGGTATTGCTCCATGATGATGGCGGCACAAGCTCTGAACTTCTTCATCATGACACTCACTCCGTCGAAGCCGAGGCCCCGGTAGTTTGACATGTCCAAACTTAGGCCATGTATGGTGCGAACGAGCAGTTGGGCCAGGCCTTCACCGGTGTGGTTCTTAGCATGGACGAAAGTGAGAAAGTTCTCCTTGATGTCCTCTTCGACGTGTCGAAGGATAATGGTGGTTTGCCCTCCCTTGAGACGTCCGTTGGCTCGTCCATTTGCACCCCGAATATCCTTGACACTCCAGCTAAGACCTCTTCCAGCACAAATCGACATGTAAAGCGAAATATGATTATGGTGACACCTGCTCATAATGTCAAAATAGCATGAGTTCTACTTTTGGAATAGGAGACCTATTTTTGGACAGAAGTTGTAATGTCACCCACCTGTGGTAGTGATTAGCTTGTCCTGAATGGTTTTGCTAATGAGGGTGGAGTTGGCTCGGCTGGCAAGCTGGTGAAGAGGCAGTTGACGTCGCCATCTACTCCCTGAGTTTGATAACACAGAAGCGCTCTGAAGACTCCTTCTCCCGTTTTGCTCGAAATAGAGAGGTCCAATGGACCGTCATCTCGATGCCCACGGAGAGGCAGCATATTTCGTCCGCAGAAGAGGATGCTCTCAATGATAGATTGGCTCTCAATTTGCTCCTTTTTCTTCGCTTGTAGCATGGTATTGACAGCCCTCGTCGGTTTTCGCAAAGTGTTGACAAACCTCTCCATTTTCGTCATATCTGTCGCGTGATATCCGTGTTTATTATAACTGCTGAGCGGTTCGGTGGCTTTTTTTGTTCTTGCACATCGGCTTTAACACAAGGTACCCAGCTTATGATATCTAACTCCGTCCATATTTCCGCCAAACAGCACACATGCAGCGCAGTTTCTACCCTCTTTCAACAACGAGTACTTTAGCCAGGGGTATGTGATGCACCAGCTTGGTTGGAATCGCCTCTTATGACCACCTTCTTCAATGAAGGGGAACGATTCGACAGACGGGGAAGTCTGGTTGATTAAGGCCACGTTCTCGGAGTCTGTGTCTGCCTTGTTCCCAATGAAGTTGGCAACGTCCACTGGAGCTGCGAGGAGTGTCAGTGTGCCATGCGAAAAAAGAGAAGTGAGTTATTTGCCTTACTGCTCCTCATGGTGAGATTCGGCTTCGCTGTCGGATCTACAGGCTGTCGATGTCGAAGTGTTTGGCTGTTTCTCCAGCTCATTGACATCATGGTCGCAATCACCACTCGTTTTGACCATTTTGGTCTTGAAGAACGAGGTGATCCTCATATCCCCAGCTCGCTTCATGGTACATGCCCAGTGAATGAGAGGGAACTAATGTATCGCATGGGAAAGCCCAGCCGCTCACATCACCCCATGTTGGTAACAATACATGATAAAAAAATCACTTACTTTGGTTTCAGAGAGAGGATGACGCGGGGATTATGCTGGCGTAGTTGCGAGAAGAGAAGAGAAAGAGAGATAGAGAGAGTGTGGAAAGTGAAAGATGTCAGCGAGCACATGCCCAACTCAGGCCAGCTGACAAAGAGCGGAAGGGCCGATCGTGTGAGTCAGGATGCGCGATCCGACTGATCAGCGAGTCAAGCGCACGCGCCGTGTCCACCGTGACTCGAGACACGAGGTGCCGACTCGAAAAGCGATTGCAAGCCAGACACAGTGTATAATTTCTCCCTGGTCATGGGGGCTCCCCCCGACCCTGGATCCGCTCTGGCCACCACCGGAAAGTATTTTGATCCCTTGGCGTTTTTAATTAAATTTTATAAGCAAACGAGTCCCTATATAACTGATGGCTCTGATTACTAATTTACCTGTCATTAATAAGTGCTATAACAATATTTATTGTTTTTTTAATTATAATTTGGATGTACTCCAATACAGGAGATTGAAGAGCGCACCCAGGCCACTTTGCGAGGTGTAGGCCCACCAGATGCCTCAATGGGAATACAATCCACTCAAGTCAGGCTCACAACATACTAAAGGCAACCTAGACTAATATATAAAACTAAAGTCAGCATTCGCGTCAAACTGTAGGGACAAAATCCCTCTACATTTCAAAAGACCAAGAAAAAGAAACAGCTACAAGATGGGATCAAGGAGGGTAAAACTCTTCGCTCAATTTGAAACGACCATTCATAGCGAATCTGACTCATTTATTTTCTACCGTCTTCCTACAGTCTACCGTCGTATTAAACCGACTCTTTTCCACCGCCAGCCATGTGCGGAATTCATGGCCTTCTTCCGTTGACATTAGTCTCACGATATAACCTTATTCCTGCATAGATTGTCAACATTCGTACGCCGAATACACCACTTTTTAACTCGACGACGTTTGCGCCATAATAAACTAAGGGTCGTTTCTTCTCCTGCTTGTTTGACGCCGTCTTCAAAATTTTGACGTCAAGATGTTGTCTCTTCTAACGACCCATCCACAGAAAAGTTTCGCCCTCAGCACATCCACTATGGTCGCAAATTGCGTGAGTCTTTATTTCACTGGTGGTCACGTATTGAGAGACAATTGTTCCTTGCTTGGACATTTCAAACTGGCGTTCATAAGAACCGCGATGGAGTGATTTGTGTCCCCGGTAATCTTAACTTTTGTGCATACATTTAATCCGAGGACATTAGTAATATTTCATCCATTCTGTACCACACCCGAGAGATTAATTAATTACGTGATCATCTTTTCTCTGCACTAATTCCTTAATTCTAGCTTGTGATTATTATTTGGGCAGTTATTTAGAGTAATTCATGGTCTTTTTTTATATATAATAAAGCTCTAAAACTTTGTGGTACTTATTTTACTTTAGAAACAGCAAAGCAAGATTCTCTAGTTGGTCAATTCATTTTCATAGCTGGTAATTGATTTGACCTAATTTTTCCCTTTACCGCCTTCTCCAGACGGTCATTGAAGGAGCTGAATTGCCACTGTTCTTTTTTTTGCAAAAGTATCTTGGAAAATAATCGGTTTGAGGAACTCTTTGTTTTTCCTTCATAAAGAAGTAGTGTATTGCTGCCTTAGTGAAGCTGACTCTCCCGGAGATTACCTTTGACTTCGAGCACCAAAATAAGTATTTAGAAAAAAAATTATGTCGAAACAACTCCTCAAATGTGAGTCCTCCCGTAGCTATTCGGTTTCGCTAAATTCCGTTAACAAGAAAATAAATAAACAAAACAAAATCCGCCTATCACATGAAGGATGGAGTCCGAGTCTACAGACACGCACATACTCATGAATGAAAACACGTACACACACACATGACCTTGCCCCCCTAGTATACCCCCTCCCCCTTATTGGTTTGTCGCGAAAATGTTCTCAACCCAGACCCACCGCCACCCCCACCCCCTATATCAGTGATAATTTTTTCGAGGGAATTAAAGTCTACACTAAGACACACATACACACACTTATTGGTTTGTCGCTAAAATGTTCCCAGCCCCACCCACCCTAGGTCAGTAACCTTTTTTGGAGAAAATCGGTAGGGTTTCTTTAACGCGATTTGAATGTTCATGTATTGTCCCGTATTAGTATAACAGTGGAGTTGCCACATAACTTTTTACAATTGTCCGTCTACTTACCATCTTTCAAATCATTTGTCACTAAACCTCTCTGTGTATCTTATGTTCTAAGATGATCCTCCATCCACACCGTATCACACCCAGAGTTAGTAAATATTTTTCACCCGAATATATGTGTGGATCGGATTATAAATTTGGCCCAGACTACTCATCTACGGTTGATTTCTTCGATCATCTTCATCGAGTTATTCATGAAGACACATTTGATCGGATTGAATTTATGTATAGTAGGTCGGTCCAACCACCTTTCAACTACAATAACGAAAACAAAGTACTTGAACATTTCCAGTTTATGGATTTGAAGATTTAATCTTCGGTGAAAAATTAAAAACGAGCTTATGGATCAGTTTTCTTTGTAGGTCTATCCGATCCTCACAGTACATGAAGGGATAAGTTTTATGCGTATTACATTCTAACATGGTGAATGGTGGTGAGAAAGTGGTGAACATCGCTATATTTGACACCAAACCCTTGTTATTTCGCTTTCTCTCATGATATTCCCATCAGCTCACTGATATGAGGAAAATCAAGATTGAAGAGGCAAGGATAAAAGAATTTTCCTATTCACAAGATCAAAAGAATGTGATGAGTTATTTTGTAGACAAATTAAAAAAATGGTAGTATAACGCGTATTATTTCATCTTTATTTTATTCAGATTAATCAGATAATATTATAAATGATTAAAAAAATTATATACATAAAGTGTTCATAATTTCTGACAGGGATTCAATGTATAGTAACTTTTTTTTTTAAATGTCATGTAAAATCCTTTTGAAACGAAAAGTATGGTTCGATAACTCCCTGGGAGTTCAACTCGTTTTCGAAAAGTCATTCTCAAAACCTTTTTCTCTCTCACCTCTTTTACTCCACCCTGTTCCTCGGCTCTCAAATCCATAAATCATACAGGTTATGACTATCAGCATTCTTTCTATCACAATCGGTTTAAACTAGGCGTTTCATCGTATCGTAGATTATATCCTTCGTCTGAGTGTTAATGGTTAATACTTTAGCACGAAGGATATACTTCACCCCACTCGTTGTTTGGATACGTACCGATTAGGATTTGGGACCCGTATAGCAGAATGAATCTACATACGCATCGGAACCGTACACATTTTTTATCTCATCGAGGAGATCAGCTAGGAATTCTACAAGTCGAGGTTGTGGGTCATCTTTCCTAGCAATGAAGATAGCACTGTGTGTGTCACAGTAGAACAAACGTTCACCCAACGAGTCTAAGAGACCATAGAGATTGATTCGAGAATAGACGGTTGTGAATGTTGCAATTGGAATATTGTTTACGTAGGAGTCAACTTCTACATGTTCAGCATTCTCCACTTTCGCAATGTATGTATTGCCAACTACATCCAACGAGTTCACAATGTAATCGTCGTTTTTAATCAGGTCGATTACATCATGGCCCGAACCACAGATGACCGTTTTCAAACCGCGAATCCTTTAAACGAACTTTCCCCAGAGACTGTAAAGGAATAAAATATTATCAGGATTAATGGGCTTTTATTATTATTATTATTACTTTCGTTGTACAATGTGTTAATATTTATAACAAGGTCTGCTGACCAAAAAGTCGTGTGCTCTCACTTATTCTGATTTATGACCTTACGACCTTCAAAACTTTCAATAATTCCTGGACTAATCTTGGGATGACCTTGGCAATTATATCATTTGAAAGAGAATGTAAAACAACATAAAGGGTTTTAAATTTCGTTAGAATCAGCCGAATAGTTACAGTGTTATTACAAAAAAACAAACAAAAAAAAAGCAAAATGGGGACCAACCGACCGACATAGTAAGATGTAGAGTAATCCGCGACTAGACTCACACGCGACTAAAAATTATACTTTGAATGTAATATATCAATGCAGAAACAAACTAATCGCAGGAAGAAATCTTTACCTGTTTAGGCAGAGCTTTGCCCTAAAATGCTTTCCAGGATTCCCTTCGATGTTGTTTATTTGTATGTTTATCCCCTCATCCCCTCAGCCTGATTCACCCTCTTCACATATTCCAGTTTCTCCTTATCCCCCCACCCCTGGAATCTAGAAGCTTCTATTTTTTTTCTAGAAAGGTTTTTATATACTCTGCGAACAACCCATCCCTCTTTTCAAACTCCTCAAACACGTAAATTATCTTTTCCAGGGCAAGTTTCAGTTCCGGGGTTGTGTACACTCCGCAAATCATACATTGCTTTTCCGAGTGAGTTTTGCTGAGCGCATGTGGTACAGAGTGTGAAAGTAAGTTTATCACCTATCTATGGATTGAGGGAGAACTTGAATATACAAATCATTAGGAGGCAGAACATCAACTTTCAGGATGCCGGAATATGTCTCATTCACACCCTCGGTGAATTCTTGAATAGACGGAATTTCTCGCACAGATACGTAACGTCGAGGTGATCCTACGGGATATGGATTGTTTTTCATGCGGTACGGATATAATGAGCAAAAATTGGCGTAATGGATTTTCACACTTTCGGTTGATGGGTAGTATAATATAAAGGGGTTACATCTGCCTCCAAAAGTGCACTCCCACATTCAATACACCATTCACTACATTGACGGAGATTCTATTAATTGCCTCACGTCATTCTGGAATATTTTGCATCACGGTTTCAAATTCACACTCTCAGAGAATAATAACCTTGTATTTTCTACCAAGAACTCAATCACTCTCTATGGCAACATCTTGTTTGAGACTAGAGTCCTCTTTCTGACAACCATGCCCAGGGCCGGATTGCCCATATAGGCTTTCTAGGTTAGAACCTAGGGCGGCAGGATGATAGGGGCGGCAGTTTATGAAAATTGTAACATAATTTGGTTGTATCGTTACAAATGGCCGAAAAAGAACCAACCTAATATTCTCGAATTTCGCTGACGCAATACTTTTGTTTACAAGTCAGATGGCCATCAGCATTTTGTAATATTTTGTGATTTTATATTCTTTTTCAAGGTAAATATTATTATTTAGTATTCTAAATGATTTGGCAGGCTTTATATAGTTTATTTATTCAAGCACTTCAATCAAATTTGCTTTAACTAATATTAAACTAAAAGTTTTGCTACATTGTTTCAGAATACATTATTTTTGTATTTTATTTTTATCATTCCCTAACTTTGCTATATTCATAAAAAGTAATTATCTCTATTTTATTTTCAGATATATAGGAGAGAAATAGGTTGTAACTTAAATTCTTACTCTTTCTTTTGTATAGTCAGTTGCTATAACATAATCCTATCCTTGACCTACCTTTGCCAATTCAAGTTCAAGGTAATCATAATTTCAATCCAATAACTATACCAATTTTTCTACATTTATTCAATTTATTGTTGTTTTTTATTTCTTATAAAATTAAAATTTACTCAAAAGTTATATTCATTTCCATTTATGAGTTTATGTAAACTGTACTCTATAAACAATTTATTATTATAGAATGTGGTTGTTTTAAAACCATAAACTAGATAGTATTTTGAAATTTTCAACTTTCCTAGTTTTGGTGGCGCCACTAGCACTTTTTTTTACAGTTATTTCACGTTATTTCCCTGTGGTTTATGATTGGTGGTTTTGTTTTTCTCCGCAGATTAAAGATGTCGGAAAAAAAACTAAGTGGACATGCCTAGAGAGAACTTGCCAAGAAAAAAGCAAAGCGTCTGGGAGAACAATTGGACAGTACACCAAAGTTAAATACTTTCTTCGCTCCTTGTCAGTCCACTGCTAATCAGTGTAAGCCCATCAATGATGTACATTCAGAGGATTCAGTAGAAACAAAAAATGAATTTGAATCTGATGAATGTGGTGCCGAGTAAAAGAGGTGAAAGAGGTATCCCTCAAAAAAAGCCTAGCATCTGATAATCCAGCTGAATGGGAAATAAACAATGAACTAATAGATCCTATTGCCTTCAATGGAATTCTTCAGAATGCTGAAGCAGATTTTGCACCATCAGCACGAAAGTATAGTGATCAGACAAGATATATGTCCAAATCATTTTTTTATCGGAAACTGAAGAATGGTGAAGTCAGTCACAGGATCTGGCTGACATATTAAAAGAAAACTGTTGCTTAAAAAAAGATCTGCTTTAGGGAACAAGTGAGGGCCATACTTATGTTTTAACTCTGGTCGATTTTGCCACCAGGTTCCCCGAGGCTGTGCCACTTAAGAAGATTGACATCTCTTGTGCCGAAGCACTCATCACGATTTTCTCTCGTGTTGGGCTACTGAAAGAGATATTGTCGGATCGTGGAGCATTTTGAAGGGGCTATTTACAAATCAAAAACTGGATCAGGAAATCCAATCTTCGTACTCGTATCTGCTCGAATTACGACAGAGGTTGGAGAAATGCGCCGAAATAGCGTATCAAAATGCAGATGTTAACCTGGATAAATATACAACTTACTTCGACTACAAATCTGAAGATAGAAAATTTAAGCCAAGTGAGGAAGTTTTGTTGTTGCCCCTAACTGAAAACAACAAATTACTGAGCCAATAGAAGGGCCCCTATCAAGTGATCGAGAAACACGGCCCCGTAAAATTATTTGATTGAAACGTCAACAGAAAGGAAGCTTTTCCACGTAAATCTTCTCGAGAAGTATCACCGACGCGCCTGGGCTAACCAGATTGTGGCTATAGATGAGGAATCGCCTATGGAGGCTAATTATCCCATGGAACACTAAGTGTATTACAAGTTGCCTGCCTAGAGCAAGACAGCAAATACCCCCTACACATCTTGCCAGACGCAAAGGAATCCTCATCGGCCGAACTAAAAGTGAGCGACCAGCTGTCGCCTCTTTAGAAAATCCATCTACAAGCGACCAAGAAGCAATTAAGATCCTTTATGGGTTCCGTGTCCTTTTACAGACACTTTATTCAGAATTACGCCTCACTCTCCGCTCTCTTGTGTGAACTTTTTTTAAAAAAAAGGCCCGAGCGCCTCGTATGGAACCCGCTGTCGGTTAAGAGTTTTAATCAACTTAGGAGAACATTCGCGTCGGTGCTCATATTACGTTTGCCCAATCCCGATGAACCGTTTGACATTCGAACAGATGACAGCAACGAGGGAATAGGCTGTGTTCTAGTCCAGTACGGGAAAAATGCTGAAAGCTTTCCCATCGCATATGCAAGTCAGAAATTGCTATCCCGCGAAAAGAACTAAACTGAGATTGAGCGAGAGGGCCTTCACGATAAATTGGGAAATTTAAAAGTTTAAAATAAGAACATAAGAACATAAGAAAAGAAGGAGACTGCAAAAGACCATTCATGGCCTACACTTGGCAGCTCCTGTTCTAGTCAACACACAAAAGATTTCTTACCAGAGAAAAGTCATCAACATTGTCACCCTTTACAGGAGTTCGTCAGATCTAATCTACAATATACATAAAATGCATCCAGAGGATTATGTCCATTCATGCAACCGCAAAATATAATCTTCCCAATCCTTAGAAAAATATATACATATGTACATAAAAAAAAGTCAGTCCCATCTAGCAGCTTCATCCATATATTTATCTAATCTATTCTTAAAACTACCCAGAGAGGAGGCTTCTATCACATGTCTAGTGAGCCTATTCCATTCATCTACCACACAATTTGTAAACCAATTCCTCCCAATCTCCTTCCTAAACCTATACTTATCAAGCTTAAACCCATTGCTACGTGTCCTGTCATGTTCACTAAGTATAAGAACCTTACCCAGATCCCCTTTATTATATCCTTTTACCCATTTGAAGACTTCAATCAATTCCCCTCTGACTCTTCTCCTTTCCAATGTATGTAGATTTAGTTTTCTGAGCCTTTCACCATAAGGTAAGTTCCTTAGCCCACCAATCATCTTTGTCATCCTTCTCTGCACAGACTCAAGCAAATCAATATCCTTCCTATAATATGGTGACCAAAATTGTACTGCATAGTCTAGATGAGGCCTAACTAGCGCCAGATACAGTTTTAGAATGACTTCAGCACTCTTATTGCTTACACTCCTCCTAATGAATCCCAATATCCTATTAGCTTTATTCTTAGCATTCAGGCATTGCTTTCTAGGACGAAGGTCTGAACTTACCAAAATACCCAAGTCCCTCTCACAATCGGTCCTCCCTAAAATTCTCCCATTTAATTTATAACTATTCAATGGAATTTTTCTACCTATACTAAGTACACTACATTTGTCTATGTTAAACTTCATTTGCCATTTCTCGGCCCAATTGGACAGAATGGTCAATTCCTCCTGAATTACAACAGCATCAGAATCAGCCCTAATGGCCCTACCTAGCTTAGTATCATCAGCAAATTTACTCAGGTCACTACTTATACCTATGTCAAGATCATTAATATAAATTAAGAATAGCAAGGGACCCAAAACAGATCCTTGCGGAACTCCACTGCTAACACACCCCCACCACTCAGATTTAACTCCATCTATACTAACTCTTTGCCCTCTGTCACCAAGCCATGACTGAATCCACCTGAATATACTGCCATCGATCCCGTGTGCTTTAACTTTGCTCAGAAGCCGTAAGTGTGGCACTCGATCAAAAACCTTACTAAAGTCCAAGTATAAAATATCATAGTTTTCATCATTAAATACTGCTTCATACACCTTACTATAAAAAGACAGCAAATTAGTCAGACAGGATTTACCCTTACTAAAGCCATGCTGTGATTCTTTTATCAACTTATGCTTATCCAAGTGATCTCTAATATTCTTTGCTATAATAGATTCCATCATTTTCTCTACCACTGATGTCAAACTTACTGGTCTGTAATTAGACATATTTGTTTTATCTCCTTTCTTAAATATAGGTATCAGCTTGGCTTTCTTCCATGCCACTGGCACAATGCTACTCTCCAATGATTTTCTAAAGATGCATGCTAGGGGCTCACTTAACACATCCTTACATTCTTTCAAAATTCTAGGAAATACCTCATCAAGACCGGGTGCTTTACTACTTTTTATTTTATCAATTTCTTTTGTCACTATCTCCTTTTAGTATGGAAAGAGTTTGTAATAGAAACTGACCATAAGCCCTTGTCCTACCTCCGAAATGTAAAAAACAATAATGGTGACCTGATGCACTGGAGTTTGTTTTTACAAGAATTTCAATTTAGGATCCTGTATATTAAAGGCTCCGATAACTGTATTGGTAATAGCTTAAGCAGGAATATATTGAATTCCTCTTCGAACTGATCCTAATTGAGAGCAAATTTTTCTAATTTTTAAGATTGATTTTTTTTTTACATATGCTCAGGCAATATTTCCATTAGGTTTATTGAACATGTACCCCTTTTTTTCTTCTTTTTTTTTGTATAGTAGACTGATTGTGCTAACTTTATATTGATATGGACCCGAGGGAGGTGAGCCTCCTTCTTAAATGTATTTGTTGATAACTGTGGTTATTGTCAATTATTTTTTTATAATGATAATCCTTATACATATGTACTCCCGAGTCCATCTATGTGGATTTTTTTTTTGTTTTTTTAATTTAGTGCCATGCTGTTCGAAATTACGATGTATTCCCCCTTTTGGTAAGTATTGGATGTCACTTCGTTCCGGAAGTTCCATCTTGAGGGGGAAGGAGATGTCAAAGATGAGAGAAATGGAGATCAGAGAGAGAGAGAGAGAGAGAGAGAGAGAAAGAAAGAGAAAGAGAGTGAGAGAGACGGGTAGGACGGAAAGAACCCACGATCGGCTTTTTTTTAGGTAACTTCTGTTTGATAAGAAAATCACAGATCTCCATTAGAAAAACTCGAAAAATTCCTGTAGATGGTAGATATGTTAAATACGGTCTAGACCATGGGTGGGGAACCTTTTTGTGCATAAAGGCCATCTTACAATTCATCATCACTCATAAAGGCTGCATAGAAAAAAAAATTAAAGTTATTTTATCCCCTCAGTTTTATAGAAATCGAAAGCATAATAATTTCAAATATTTCTATTTAGGTATGTACTTTTTATACAAGTAATATGTAAATGAAAAATATTGAAAACAGAATTTTCAAATATTTTATTTATGTGAGAAGTTTTCAAAATAATAAGTAAATGAATAATATCGAAAGCATGACAATTTCAAAGTATTTTAATTATGAAAGAAGGTTCTTTGTATTCAAGGATAAGTAAAGGAACAATAATCTTATAAAAAGATAGCATATAAACATCGAGAATATAACATTTTCAAATATTCAATATACAGTAGACAAGCATGTACATTTTTTATACAAATTAATGACTTCTTTGAGTTTGCTTCTTTTGAGAAAGCATTTTGACATCAGACTCTAACATAGTGGTTCTTAGTCTCAATAGGTCCTCGAAATGCTCGTCTGTCAACTGTGCTCTCAGTGAATTCCTGATTTGTGCCAAGTACGAAAATATGGATTCACAACAGTATATTGAAGAAAAACAGGAAATCAGTCGTCGTGCATGTTTACGAAGACGAGGATATTCTATCGCGTTTTTTCAAATTTCTACGAGATTTTCTCTCTTGTCAAACAGAGACTTCAGGATATTATCCTCAGAAATTTAAATAAGCTGTATTTGTAACTCTTCAGGAGCCTCTGATACACCAACTAAGTGAGTTTGAAATGCAAGTTTCAGAGTGATATTCTGCTTTTCAAAATCATTGAATATTTTATTGTATTTCTCTATCAATGTGTCTAAGCCGACTCATATTCTTCAAAATATCCATAGATATCTTAATTTTCACTCATTACCTTCGTAAACTGGGGAAACTGTTCTTCTGAAAGTTTTGATTGAGCCAAAAGGGACTTGAAATACAACAGTTTCTTTCTAAATGCCGGAATTCTTTTGCCACATATCATAAATACATTTATTTCTGCCTTGCAATGAAATGTTTAACTCATTTTGTTTTGACATCATTGTAATGAAATGTTTAACTCATTTTGTTTTGATATCACATCACATAAAAAGGCGACATCTCTGTAAAAATTTGGATTGAATAAATCACAATACTTGTTGTTTTCTTTGAAAAGGTCAATAATTTGCCTTCGTAAAGACAAAATTTGGACCAATACTTTCCCTTGCGACAACCAGCGTACTTTTGAGTGATATGGCAAATCTACACTAATTACTTCGTCATCCATCATCAGAATGTTTCGAAATTGACGATGCTTTTAAGCATTCACTCGAATATAATTAACAATGCTTATAACCTTTTGCAAATTGTCATTTAAAGTTACAGATTTTGCACATAATTCAAAATCATCTGTTATGGCACGAATAAAATACAATAATTGTGCTGAATCAGTGGAATCTGTTGATTCATCCAAAGCTACTGAGTAATATATATTCTCTTTTTTTATTATATTTTTTCAATTGTTTTGTTACATTGCAGGCCAATTCATGTTGTCGATCTGTGTTAGTTCTTCTTGAAAGAGGCACCTCATTATACTTATTAACTTTATCGGGATCTATACATCCTACCACTTCTAAAATACATTTCTTTATGAGTTCTGCATCGCTGAATGGCTTACCTTTTTTCAAAGCAAATATGCAACTTTATAGCTTGCTTCTGTCGTAGCATTCATTCCCTTGATGTAACACAGACTGGAAAAATTGTCTTTGCTTCTGTTTTCCATCTTTCAGTTTCTGCAGTGCTATCTTTCGAGGCTCACCTTCTAATTTGGCATATTTATTGTCTTTGATGAAGAGCATAGTGTTGCTGTTCATTGAATTTGATAACTGTTACAATTGCAGTATCACAAAGCAAGCAAGACATTTTGCCTCCAGTATTTACTAAAAAATATTGCAGTTCCCATTCTTGATTAAAGATCCTGTTTTCTTCTTTCAAAGTCCGTTTTAATTTTTTTGACATAATTATGGGCCAAAAAGAAATGTATTTATTCTGAAAAACCATAAAAAGGTTAATAATGAATTAGTAAGGCCAGCTGCACACTGACCCAGACAAAACAGTCTTAGACAAGACATCGATAAACCTGCATCCACAACCATGTTATAATAATTATAATAATTATTATTATTATAACAACAACAACAATATAGATTAGTTATATTTTTTCTGTGATTATTATTATTATTTATCATTACCTAATTGTTGCAGGAAACTAACTCAGTCTCACAAAACAAGTCGGTAGGAAGTAAGTCACGACAACACAATTACTGAGTAGAGTACGTAGATATTCGGAGTAGCACAGACCACAGTGAGGAGGCGGACGAGACAGGAACTCTTCCTGTATCATACGTGAAATCACTCACTCCCACTAGGCTAGTTTAGCTTACACGGAAACATTGCCTTTATATAGCAGTTACCTTAAGTTTAGATTCACTGAATTTAAAAAAAATGCTTCCAATCTCTGGGAGCGACATAACTAAACACATAACTTTCCTTTTGTCGGCTGTGTGTGCATAATGATTTTTGACAAAATGTTCAATATCAAAAAAGAAATATATATCAAAAGGCCATAGGAGGCCGCAGGTTCCCCATCCCTGGTCTAGAAATTATAATCTTTTGATTAATCTTCCGATAGTTACTAATGTCGAATGTGTCACAGACGGCAGTAACGATTTCTTGATAAAAAAAAGGTCACTAAAATGTTTGAATATCGATAACCAACTCATCGCTCATTAAATTACCGGGAGGGAAGGGGAAGCTGGGAAAATTTTGGCGACAAACAAATAAGTGTGTGTGTGTAAGTAAAGTAACTAAGTAAGTAATGTTTATTGCTAAAATTATAATACAATGATGCAGTGATTCTTATATATTTGAAGGAATGGAAGTTAGATTAGAAATACCAAGCTTACCTAAATTTACACAGTTTTACATAAAATATGAGTAGACCTAGACTGAAGACAAATATTTATAGGGTAATTTAGTTAGAGTAGGAAAACAATGACAAATTTTTTTGATAAATTAAATAGTTTCATATTTCCTTTTGTATCTAATACAATTGGTAGGTTGAAGAAGTTTCTTATCCATAGGCGTTTTGTTGAAAATTTTCGGACCAACAGAAATTACGCTGTTCATAAATAATTTTGTTCTAAAGATTGGACAAATAAGATGTTTGTAGTATATTAAATTTCCTTGAATATTGAACGTCTTCCCCAACTTTTATAGATTAGCGGCAATGTGAAGTATTGGTGTATAAAAGTAAGTTTTAGAATTCTCCAATCAGAGTAGAAATTGGCAGTAGAATCAAACTTTTTAAGAAAAAATATACATCGCATGACTTTATTTCGAAAAATTGTTAATTTATTTAAGAAAGTGGGCAACGTACTTGTCCATATAGATACACAGTAGGCAAACTGAGGTGAGGGTAACATAAGGTGTAGTATATGCCGATCATTGCCTCTGAGGTCAGGTTATATGTTTATGTAGAGAATACCGATGATTTTAGACAGCTTTGTGCATGTTTGGTCAATATGGTACTGTGAGAACTCAAAATAATTATTGATTGATAATTTCAATTAAATTTTCTTAATATATGTATTTTAAATATTTTGAATTGGTTTCGATCGCTTCAAAAAAAAGGGTCCAGCAGCTCTGGCCAGGTAAGTGCGCAGGCGCTGTATGCAGGAGCGTGGATAGCTCAGACTGCTTTGGGTGTTCGTCTTGAAGGCACCACCCTTTATGATCTTTCTTCGTGAATCGAAATTCACTATTATTAATCGTATTTAATCAAATTATCCCCTACTGTTACTCTCGAATGTTGCAACCTCTTAACTGGGCTGACGAACCTCGAGTTGAATCTTTTTTGTAAACCCTCAAGACCAACGTAATTGAAAAATTCTGGACAAACGCTGTATACAAAAAATGGAATCGCTTTCAATTTTTAATGGTTAATTTAATATTAACATTTTTGTGTGGTTTCATAGTTTCCCTCTCCCTTTAGGGACTTCACATTAAATTTGAACAATTGAAAAGGTCAATTTTGTTTCTCCGTCATATCTCTTAAATTAACCCAAATTTTCCTATATTAATAATCTATCCGTCTGAAAGTCGTCGATTTGCATTTTCCAAAAAGCGCAGCTAATTAACTCTTTCGAAAGAAAAGAAAAGAAAAATCGAACACGGAACAACCAACCTCAAACTAATTTACGACCAAGAAAATAAAATAAAAGGAGGACACTTTTCATTTAGCCGCCATTACGCCAGCATTCGGCGAAGAAGTGAGGAGCGACAACTCTCCCATCCGCTCATTTTTTTTTTTTTTTCAATTGGTGACTAAATTAAAGTTTTTGGACAGTGCACAAAAAGATTGATGAAGTGTCTTTAAGTGTTTAACAGCGCCACGCCTGCAACCTGAACCTCGAGGGGAATCGAGAACGCTTTCCTCAAACCTTCGTTGAAGAAAAATAGAGGGATCTGCTTGCGAGGGACTACGGCCGGTCAGTTGGTTCCAGAGCAAACGACTCCGGCATCAACAAATTTATTATATTTCATTCAGGACATGACTGGCATATATTTCATAAATTTATAAATTTTTCGTTTCTCTCCTTAGGTTGTTCTGTGCAGAGATGAGAACGGAGGAGAAGGGAACCCGCCCTTTGTACCTATCAGTTAAGAGGCCTTCTCCAACAATATTCGAAATCGCCCCCAAAAAGAGTTTCTCTTTTTTTTTACATTGTTTTTTTTTTCTGTCCATGCAAATCATTGCTAAATATTTTTTTTTCATTAGCGTGTCGAGGTACACCCCCTCTCCGCAAAATTTATAGAACATGGCATCCCCATCGGAATGGCTGCATGACTTTCTTTGGCGATTTTGAGGTTGTTCGTTCCCTTCGATTCTTTAGGTTGCTGGGCGTGACGCAAACTTTCATACTTTAAACTTATTTTTGTTAAATGAAATTACTTTTGCTCAGTCATTCGTATGTAGCTGATATTTCATCATTGAATTTTAGCTCTATTTATATAAACTGTACCAACTGTGAAATTAAATACCCCTACAAAAGAGGAGGAACATTTACTTCCATTTTCCAAAACAACAATATTTTGGACGAAGCTGTTGCATTCAAACCAGATTTAATTATTGTCATTTTGGATGGCAACGACCTTGTTAATGATTATAAGAATTCTAGAGTTTATGAGCAATATATAAACATTTACAAACTTATAAAGGAAAGCTTACCTAACTCTATCATCTGCGCCACACATATTGAACAAAGGTTTTATTCTGCCCTGAAGAAGAAACTTATAACTATAGAAGAAAATACTTGAATAATTCTCTAAAGAGACTGAAAATTAAACATTGTATATTTCAACTTCAAGGGGCGAACAGGTTAGATAATAAGCATTATTATAGGGATCAGGTTCGTCTTAATAGTTTAGGTTTAAGAACTTATTTTGATTTCATTCGAAATTTTATTTCTTATTGCATTTCTAAGTACCAGGCAATGGCTTCGCGACTCCCCCAGTAGGGGGGGGGAGCTTGCGCTTCGCTATTAAGATTAGAATTTAAAATCTAAAAAAAGCAGCCATGGTTAAATTTTTATAAATTTTCTGAACTTCGCCAATTATAATAATTTTAAAAAGGAACTCGAAACTAAATTTCCCCCCTTTCAAAATATCACGTTGCTAAAATATAGTTATAGAAGAAGATATACAAAAATAAATTTTCGGAACTTCACCATTTATAAGTCTTTGGGTTTTAAAAAAATTCACGAAATCTCGATACTTATATTTATTTCTGAACTTCACCATTTTGTTTTTTGATGTTATAAAAGAATTATTAGAAATAACTTTGATAAAAAATAAGTCATAACCAAACTAAGATCAAATTATTATTCAAATACTAAAAAAAATCCCCTTCTTAAATTATAGAGTTAGTGATGATGATGATGATATTTAATAACTTTTCAAATAATACTAGAAGTAATATATTTTTTGTCTTGTCTTGTATGTATGTGGGAGTGGGGAGGAGAATTGTTATGCTACTTTGGCACAAAAGTTTCTGGCAACACTGTGTCTGAGCTTTGTCTCTCAGATTTAGGTTCCTCATTGGTTGCGGTGCGAATATCATTGCAGCTTACTTCTAACCTAAATTCGGACCCTTGTGACGTACGGTACCCCCATTTGACCTGGCCTACCGGTAGTTTGTGCAATTGCCAGCATGCTAGCTTATCTTAGGCTGTGAAGATTGGCAGGTCTGCCTATACTTGGGTAATTTGACCTGTATAATTTTGTATGTATCAGGTAGGTTAGCCTAAGCCTGGGATGTTTTGTTTTGTTTTGTTGAATGCTAAGGGCCTAGGTTACTCAGAGGTAATCATGTAGGTAGTCTAGTAGTATTTTTGGTCGCTGTTTGTTGCGCTCGGTCGCGTTGGCGAGTGCGTTGTACTGTGATAAATGTGTACCAGTATCGTGCGCGTTGTTTTTTTTTGTATAGCGTTGATTTATGCTTAGGCGATTTTCAGTAACTTTGGTTGACGCTTGAACTCGATTTGTGATTTTTTTGTGATTATTTTATTTTATTTTATTTTTTTGTGCTTTTTGTTATATTGATTAGTGCTGACTTTTATTTGGCACTCATTGCCACATGTATTTTGTGCTTTTTTTGTATAACATTCATGACTTTAACATTGTTGTGTAAATGAAAATGTAGGTTTCGTTTACTGTGTAACATATATGTATGTTGATTGCATCATGTAAATTTATGAGTTTTGTTATTGTAAATTTCAATGTACTCTATGTAGCCTTCTCCTTGTTTTTGCGTGATTCATGTAGGATCATTTACCCTTCGTGATGATGGGGTTAGAGAAAGATTTGGAGCCTCCTAAGAGGAGGCGTGCAAGGTTTAGATCACGCGTTACTGTTGAAATAAAAGCTTGAAAACGTTCCGGTCGATCAGTCGACTTCAGAGTTGTTTGAGCTCAGGCAAGGTTCAATTAATGAGTATTTGCAGAAAATAGAAGAAATTAACATAGAGATTCTTGAGTTTTTCATAGTTCATGATGTTGATGATGAGGATCCCAAGAAAATTGATGAGATTAAATCGCAGGGAGATTATTATATGGCAATAGGAGATAGGTTGGCTGCGGTTTCCAAGCGCTTACATGATAAAGTTAAGCCTCCAAAAGCCCTCGACTCCCAACCTAATGAAAATTCCGTTAAGTTGTCGCGGTTCGAATGTGGCAAATTTGATGGCCAATCCGAGGATAAGTTGGCATTTAAGGATTTCTTGCAGCAGTTTAATAACTGTATTGACGCCTGCGGTTAGTTGTCTAACTCGAGTAAGCTCACTTATTTGAGAAGTTATTTGTCAGGATGCGCTTCCAGGGTTATTTCCCATCTTTTTCTGCCTGACGATAATTATGACGCGGCTATTGAGTTGCTAAAGGAAGAATTTTTTGATAAAGAATTCATTGTTGATGAAACATTCAAGATTTTGTTAAGCGAATCTCCTAAATTTGACCCCTCATTTTCTGATGTAAAGTGTTACATTAATGATCGGCGGTCCATGCTTCATGAATTGAAATTGTATGGAGCAGATCTTCTTGAAGATGGCTACTCTAGATGTAAGCTTTTGAGTCATATTATGGGGGGCTCAATTCACCACTTTATGGCACGCAAGGTAAAGGTAACTGTCACCAGTTTATGGGGGGGAATGAGGAAACCTAGTTTATGGGAGATGAAGGACGTCACTAGTTTGAAGGTTAAAATGAGGGGGATATTTTGGAAAGCTCCTTTAAGTCACACAAGTGAGGTGATAGGTGGTGTTAATCTCGCATCTGACTCCAAAGATATTCAAATAATATTCCTGCTTGGCTGGGCTTACCGAAGGCTTGTGATCGAGAAAGAACTGAGAGGAATTACGTAAAAAAAATAAATGTTTACTTCGAACAAACAAAACAAGCAAAACAAACGGGAGGCTCGCGTTTACACGATTACGGTCCGGAAAAATTCACTACCGGTCAGGGAAGCGAGTGTTATGAGAATAAGACTTAGGCGGGTACAACGGAGGCTTCGCTACGCTAAACGACCCGTAATTAGTTCTTTGCTATCGATCGTCCATCTGACTTAACTGTCTACCCAAATGTGAATGAATCTCCTTCCATTCTCCCTTTTTCTTTTATAAATGGTACAGGAGGCGTGGCCTCTGGGATCACAATGGGCGGGATATTCCTTATCCCATGGTCTTCGAAGGTCATCGATTCATGGCGCCTATAAATTTATACTTTCTCGATATAATTTTATCATTCCTGAGACAGAGACAGCTGTCTCGGCTTAAACCTTTCTGACACATCCGTGCCTGGTGGATTTAATTCAATAGTATTTTTGTGTACATTATTAGTTCTGTCCAGAAGAGAGTTTATGGTTTTCTACTGTTTTTTTTCGGTTTCCTTGATTCTCATTCAGTTGGGTTTTGTAATACAAGTTCCTGGCTTCTCTTAACAGTGATGTTAGTTTATTCCTATATTGATAGAAATGCGTTCATACGTTACCATGTTTTTGAAAGTCTTTCTGAGCTATGTTTTTCTCTTATGCTGGTTTTTAAAGCATTTGTAATATTTGGGTTGCATTTATCTTTCTTATTTAAGCTAATTTTTTTAATCGGAAAGTGTTTCTGAAAAAGTACGTTAAACTTTTCGTAAAAGAGAGTCTAACCTTCGTGAGAACAATTTGAATTTAGTATATTTATTCCAATTTACAACAAAAAGATTAAAAAAAGAATTTCCATTGAAAATTTGTAACAGCTCTTCTATAAATAATCTGAAGTTCCTATTTAGCTTGTTGAAGCTTAAACCGAGATGATGTGGGATAATGGTCCGAGATATCAGTTTCAATTATATACATAGTTACCAAAATTTACATCCAAATGAGTTACCCATGTGTGATCTATGAGTGTGGCTGAGGTGCTGGTGACTCTGGTCGGCTTTGTTATAAATGGGTGGAGTGAAAAGGAAAACATTAAATTAATAAATTCAAGGACATTAGTTCCATTACATTTCAGTAAGTCTAGATTTCAAGTCCCCTATAATAAAAATACTCTGACATTTCTTTTCATACACTGAAGAAAGAATGTCAGACATGAAAATTATGAACATTCGCATTTGGAGGCCGGTAAATACATAAAATTAAATACTTGTCGGTCCAATCGTCGCCTCCACACCAATTGTTTCAATAAAAGAGTCTGAAATGGTAAGGTGATTCACAATAGACGAGTCGTATTCATTTGACACATATAAGGCCACACTACCACCATGAACATCTCTACAGTTATTAAACATGTAATATCTAGGCATTTCATACAGAGACACAATGTTTGGATCTAGTCTAATTTCAATGAAACCAAAAACATGAATGTTTGAAGTTGTGTTATACATAACTGTATCTTTAAAATATTGGAGGTTCTTTGGAATGGATCGTATATTCATATTACATATTGTCAAAATGTTGTTACTACTTAAGTTAATTCTATCAGGAAACACAGATTCTGTTTTAAGAACACAAACGAACCTATCACGCACAAAGAACTTATTTACATCTAAATCACTGTTATGTTTAGAGTCATCTATATATAAGGGATCAAATTCTAAATTTCTATAATGACCTCCGTTACCAAAGGATGCAAGAACGAACACTAGGGATTCATCACTTAATAAGGAAATGGGCAATTCGTCACATAATAATCCTCTAGATACCATTAGAGCTATAAAAAAAGTGGAACTGATACGGGGAAGTTCATCTATTTCTTACGGTTTCGTAGATTTTTTGCTGTCGCTGCACAACACCGCTACCGACTTGAATGTCACCAAGGGATGAGGCCGCAGCATCCGCCCCAGCACCAGCACCTGCAGGAGACATGGCCATAACACCCACCCTGGCACCAGCGGGAGACATACCACAGCACCAGCAGTAACCCAGAAACTGGCGCCCGCAGGAGCAGTTAGAGAAACGTCTCTGCCCCCTACATCTTCAGCACCACTGCCAGCCGGCTGGCCACGACCAGCAACCCCGGCCACTGTGACTTCACCACCAGCTCTCCTCGTCGGTTCGTACCTGGCAGTCTCAGGTCGTTGAGTCATTCGTTCATGATAATAGGTTTTGTGTATTTGAAGAAAGCAATCTTCCCTTGGTTTCTGCCCTCCTTCAGTAAGGGAAGTCGTTTATTCCTGATATCCCGTGAAGCCTGGCACGGGTCTTCGTTGATGTAGATTCCTGTGCCCTTAAGTTTTCTTGCGTTCCTGAGTACTGTCTCTCGATCACCAAGCTTCTCGAAACTTGAGGGATTGGCTTGGCCTGTCCGGTGTGTCCTTTCTAGTTTCATGGGTGGTATTTGGAGCTTATCCTTGAGGAGCTTTGTTACAATTTGAGCTGGCTTTTCCCATGAATGATTCCCTACCGGTTTGTTCTTGAATCCTGGTGAAACGAAGGTTGTTCCGCCGGTTATAATCCTCTTCGTAATTTGTTCTTCTTTCTAACTCTTCAATCTGAGACTTCATATTTTCTATAGTTGCCTTATTATCATTATTTAGGGGGGTTTTCAGCACTACCACTTCACATTGTAGCTCCTTCACTTTCTCTTGCGTAAACTCAAGGCCCTTCACCAAGTCTGCTGTGGTTTCGTCTGAATAGTGAATTATGGACCTCAGTTGTTCCACAATAACGTCCAAGACAGTCCTGAAGGTTTTGTCCTGTTCCTCAAGGAGCACCTTAACAGCTTCAAGGTTCATGGCGAGGGACCTTGGCGACAAACCAATAAGGGGGGAAGGGGTAGACTCGGGGTGCAAGGTCATGTGTGTGTGTACTTGTTTGAATGTGCTCATGAGTGTGTGCGTGTGTTTAGACTCGGACTCCACCCTGCAATAATACTCAAGAGTAATTAATACCTATAATTCTCTTGCTGGCAAGAAAGAACTCAATTAGGGAAAGAAGGCTGCAAGGGACTTATAGACAACTTCATCATTAAATGTTCGCATCGAGAGCGCAAGTACTGAAAAATACGAATTTTGGGCCCGAGTGAGTATACCCTTGTTTGTGTGCGCCAGTTTCTTTCTTGGTATAATTAATTAAATGAGTCGAGGAAAGAACTCGTGAAAATCTGACCTGTAAAATTGAAATTATAATACGCGCTTCGGTGCGGTATTTGTGCCCTTTAGTTGATCGGTTCTAACTAATCTTAATCCTGAATGTGAATCGCGATGTCTTGTTTTATTATTATATTAATATAACCACTTCCTAAATGGCTTTCCAAGAAGAAAACCTACCTTCATTGCGGAACAAGACAGGTACAGAGTGTTGTACTTCCTAACGGTTGCTAAAGTCCTAAGTAGGTTCCTTTTTTGTTAGATCGTCAAAATACCATCATACATTATTACTTTTTCTAACTTCACTAGTTTCTTTACGAAGTTTCAAACAATTTTGATGGGAACTCCCGTTTGTTTGCATTTGTTGTTTATAGCAAATAGAAAATCTCTTTATATCTTTCCAGATACGTCCATCTACATTGGATTCTCGAGGTCTGACTCCGTTATTTCAGAGTCAAGTATTCGAAGAAAATATGGTTCATAATAAAGTGAAGTGGAGGAAATACTAAAGTTAGTTGAATATATTATGTGTTAATCTTGCATCATGAATTGTGGTCATCACAGGAAATAATCCCGTTTCGATCAAATATTGACATTGTTGAAATATCTTCTTAAGGAACGAATACAAAAGGACCCGAGGATCTATAGGTGGGTAGCTTGGGCATTATTTATTGACAAATTACCGCCGAACAATATTCCCTCCAGGTTCGATTTTCTTCATTTATTCTCTTGTGCGGCTTTTCTGATTTTTTTAAAATTCGCCCATCTGGCGACTGCCTTTAAGGGCATAAGTTACTGTAATTAAAATTCTAGCCTAGTGTGAGGCTAATCTAAAATTCGCCAAAAAAAACCTTCCAAAATACAAGTGAACAAAAGAAACCAACAAGAAGGAAGTACGTCGGGAAAAACCCACCCTCCCACCGGCGCAGGAGCATGCGACCTACCGCAAAGAGAGTCAAATAAAATGGAGGAGGCCAGCCTCCTCCAAGAAGTCAGATCGTCCACAAGTCTGTGTACACGACCCCGTCCCGAGTACAAGGGACAAGGGGTAGCGATCCCGCTCGCCCCGGTACCAGGACAGGTAACGTGCGCTAATATCACGCAGACTGGGACATTCAACAAGAACGTACCGATCAGTTTGGGGAACAACGCAGTCTTCACAGTAGGGCGCGGGCGAGGGATCCATCAAATGGCGGTGCGTCCCCGCGAGTGTGTATCCGATTCGGAGAAGACAGAAAGCAACCTGAAGCCTTCGGGGCATTGAGGAATAGGTCCACGGGAACAGTCGCAGCGCAATGGGGGGCTTTTCTGGGGGATCAGAGATCCCAAGTATGTTTTGGGAAGAGTTCAGAGAAGGGATTCATTCTGCTGTTTTGTGTACAATGGCGCGGTCCAAAGCGCCACTCATTTTACCTGCTAGTACTTCATCCAGAACAATTAATTCTTATTTAAATTTGCGGAAACTATTTCAATATATTTAAAACAAACGGTTGCATCTCCGCCAGAATGCTTCCGGTGGGGGGGAAATAGTGAAAGTGGTGAATTTAGGGAAAGTGAAAATTTGTCGAAGGAATGTGACTCGAAGTTCCCACTCTTGTTCTTTAAAAAGGCCAAACTTTGTGTGATTTATTACATAATATTTACATCATTATCTTAAATCACAGTCACTTATTCTTTTACTCTTTAAGTTTATACATTAGAATATAAATTGTCCCTCTCTACATTTATTTCCTCTCGAATAATAATGTTTTAAAACTAAAATTTAATGACAATTATGTTTAATAAATTTCTAAGTTAATTTCGGAAAGTACGATAGATCAAAATACATAATTTCCGAGAAGAATCCAGATAAAATGAATATGATTAGCAAATCTGATATTTCAAACAAACCCGTTGCCAAATCGACTGGCTTGCCAGATTTCCAATATTGCGCGTGTGCCGAGTTTTAGCTTTATTTTTTCTCTATTGTTGGTTATATCTAATTATACATTATATACTCATTCCTTCATTTACATTTTAAATTGACCGAAGTGACTTTAGCCACAGAAGATTTGAATAAGCGTTTTCAGGGAGAGGAACGATAGGCCACCGCGTTATGTACAATACCAATCCTTTTCCAAATCTTCCCCCATTTTAGACTGATATTATTATGATTAATAACAGTAGTAAATATACTTAAAATTAAGTCACAGGGATAAACTTTTCGAGGAGGTGCTGATATTAGGGCATGTAAAAATATGTTGAAAGTTCGTTGCTGGGATCCGGAAGGGTGCAACTATCCTGAATCTGTTCGATCTCAGCAATGAACAGAGGGTCGAGCGAGAGGAAGGCGGTGGTTCAATCTCCAAGACCAACCAGAATGAAACCTTTTAAGTCTAAACGACTGCGGCACCAATGTGGCAGATCAACCCACAGGGAAAACTCCATTTATTTTGGGCGAAAGAAGAGAGAAATGATCCATTTTCTCCAAAGCCCCCCCTTCCCCTATTCCCCAAACGGGAGAGTGTACTCGTGACGTTAAACAAATCAGTCAAGCAGCATTTCCGAACAGTCCGAAATGATGTCACCATTCGTAAATTTCTCTTTAGATTTTTTTTTTTAACATTTGAAGCAATTTTTCGATCTGTGAAGTAAACACACACTCGCATAAACAAGCGGTATTTTAGGACATTTCGTTTTCAGTTTATTACACCTTCAAATTAATTAAAATTCCCGTTTTCACGGTGCATTCCCAAACACGTTATCAGTTCCAGCAGTGGATCCCAAGAACCAGGGTTCAGGGTTAGGTTTACACCTGCAAAAAGACCTGTCTCCGCTTCCAACTTGGGCCTGGTTTAGAAGAGTTGCGCGGCCTAATGGTGGGTAGCGCCCCAAGTAGTCTCTTCTGTTCACAACTCTGCTGCGTACCTACAACGCCAGTTTCCATAAATCCAGTTAATTTCTCCGTCCACAGCAAAACATTCCATCATCTTTATGATTTTTTTCATAATTATTTCTTATATAATTGATTATATAATGGCTCTTTTTTATCATTTTATCGTCGATTAAGAAAACTAATCTTTGGGAAATTCTTTTTCTCACGGCTGTATTTTTTTCATCCTAATTTCGCTTAGGAAAAACTTCGGAAATTTTTAATTATTCATCGAATTGTGGGGCGCAGTGATAAGAGCCGATTGATTGACTCAGAAGGTTAGGGGAGGGGGGGGGGGGGTCATCGTCAACCTCAGGACCTCAAAGGTAAAAAGAAACGACCCCGTTTTAAGTTAGGACAAAAGTTCGCACGTGTCTAACAAACGCCGATTCTGTTTCCGCGTCGCTGATTTACCCGAGAGACACCGGAAGTCGGGAAGGGGTCCTCATTGGCACTCTCCAATATAAACGTTGAAGAAAATGAATGCAAAGAGAGTGAAAGATAAAGAAAATTGGAACATGATTTCAACCCAATAAAATGATAAATTAAATACTGTTAAGGATGCGAAAACACGTCAAGGAATCGCGCGACACGCATCAATATTGGTCGAAAGTCACAAAATTAAAACTCTAAAGTACACTGATCTTATGAGCCACTGTCCAAGTCTCCCTGTTTGCCCCGTCTCCCAAATTGCCCCGTCTTCCGATTTCCCTATTTGCCCCGTCTCCCTATTTGCCCCTTCTCCTAATTTACCCCTTATGTGCCTTCAATGGTAGCCAGATCTCGCTGCAATCACCATCTGAGTGGCCGGCCGCTCCGTCCCGGCCGGGCTTCCTACAAACCTCACTGACGCCACCCAGTCCATCTGGCACACGGCGTGGAGGAGGGTACCGTTTACAGGGTGTCCTGAGCGACTTGTTCCGGGTACACACATGTGAAGGGCGGTGTAATAATTTATCGGTTTGATGCGATTCGTTAATAATAGTTAGCGTGTGAATTAGACATGGGGGGAAGTGGAGGAATTTGGAGAGTCCTCGCGACGTGGGTCAATAATGAGATTACCTTAATTGTCCAAGTAGTGTCAATTCAGCCGGTGGCAAAGGGACGAGGATTGTCATTCAAGGTAAGGTCCCTTCAATTTCAACTCTCTGCCCCTGCCACTTCGAGTTTGCTTTGGTTGTAGTGGTTTTCTCTTCTCCACTTGGACTCTCCTTCAAGTCGCCGTATCGGGTGACGTCCGAGACTTTGCCACGAGCGCACCCACGCTAGAATGTTCTTCAAAAAAGGTTTCTACAGAAAAATGGTGTAGTTAGGATAAGTGTAAGATACATAGCGAAAAGAATAGTCAAAGAGGAGACTACTGGGATGAGTCGGGACCTGAGAATGCGCACTTCTCCTGAACCTACAACCATTCCGTAATGGGGTCCGACGCTCGATCCCTTCTTCGGCCAAAAGCCTAAAGAGGACATGCCCTTCCTGGTAGTGGCCATTCCAATCCTAAAGTTCCCTCCTGGGATCGAACCCAGTAGGAGAGGCTGGCGTCACGCAGCGGGCCAGGAGCACCCCCCCCCCTCCCTCACGATACACTTGCTTCTCGGTCCTGAGTCTGGGCTTCCCTTTCGGATAGCTTGGCCCCCTGGAGGAATCTACCCCCTTCGCCGAGAGTAGGAAATCTCGGGAGAGTGGTGCACCCACAGCGTCTCGAATGCCTTGAGTAGTCTCCTCTTTTAACTGCTCTGGTGACCTCCCATCCACGCCTTTCCCTTTACTCTAAATTCCTTCCTTTATTTACTACGACAAAATATTTGAGCGAAAATGCCCGCGTTTAGTTATCACACAATATTATTAAGAATAGTATTAATACTAATAGTAATAATAATAATAGTATTAATACCAATAGTAATAATACTAATATAATTCATGATACTACTATTCCGAATGCTACTACTAATAATAATAGTACCTAATAATAATAATTATAATGGTAATAATAATAACAATAATATTGATAATAATAGTAATAATAATGACGCAGACTAAGTTCAGGTGTCGTCTCCTCGCCGCTTTTCCTTTGACCTTTGCCATTGGCGCATTCGTCGTGTCCACCCGAAGAAGAAAGTCCCTGTGGCAAAATGCCTTCGCCAGGGGCGGATTTAAGAGGGTTCACGCCCTCCTTTTGGCCCTAGCACTCTACTGGAGATGCCCCCGTTAATTTTCGCTTTAAAAACAAATACATTAAATCAGCTTTTCTGCATACAAACGATTTGGGGGGGGGAGGCATTGAAATTCCATTTTGATTCAGCTCTAATGTTACGACCCCCTCGCCTTTGGTGTGGGAGAAGTCAACTGAAGAGCGTCCGGTGGTTCTTTTCGAGAAAACTTCAACTTGCCTTCAACCATATCATCTTCTTTCATTCGTAAACATTCCACCAATTGGTATCTATTCAGTGTAGTGGCCATGAATGAGAAGAGAGTAAACATTCCACCAATTACGATTCATTCAGTCCGGTGGCCATGAATGAGAAAGCAGCTAAGTGGACTCGTTTGCCTTTTCTCTCCCCAAAAAGGGGATTCGAAACTTGTCCTTTCGACGGGCTTTTGACCCTTTTGGGAGGGGGGGGGGGTATCTGCGCCCCGGTACCGGCCGTCGCCTTCCTCGGGAGCTCGGGACTCTTCCGCCAGATGGCCTAGAGCTAATAACAACGACAACAACAACGACGACTCTTAGAGGTGATATTTATCTCCTTTCCGACCAGTTCCTGGGCACCATTCGCGTTCTAGATCATTGGATCTCGCTAGAGGACCTGCTGCCTCCATTGGGAACCGAGCCGTGTTTAGGACAGTGGCGCGGCTTCCAGTCTTATAGCGACCAAGTAATCAGTTCAGATGTAAAACTTGTAACGATCTTCGCTTCTCTTTACCGCAGAATGTTCTTTTACGAGCCAATATTCTAAATTCCCTCGGGGGGGGGGGGCTCGTTGTTTTAGAGGCGTCATTAACCGCTTTTCCACAAAGTGGGGTCATGGCCTATCAACACCTACACAAACTACCCACTCTTCACATCCCTTTTTGCCACCATTTTATCACACGAATTCGCTCTTCATAGCGATGGGTACGAAGTGCAGTAACATCAAAGCCATGCAGCCCTTTCATACATCTACATCATTCACTTGCTCCTCACTTTAACCTTTCTCTACCAAAGACTCTTCAAGTCATTCATCCACTTAATACGTGGTCTTCAAACACCCCCACACTCTGACACTCTCGTATATTTTCTTTTTTACAAGTGCACTTCAACCCATTTTTCTTACATACCCATACAGCCTCGTTCATCCTCTTCTGCACACCATGAGTACTTCTTATACAGTTCTTCACTTTATCAGCCCTTTGCACACCAAGTATCCTCCTTCCATACTAGAGTTTTATTCCCACATACCAACGTTCACACTACCATATTCTCACGCAAACCTTGAATACCCACTCACGTCCTGATCTCTTCAGACTTCCCTACCTTGTCAAACTTTGCGGTCGCATGCACTACATCTACACTACCATCATTCTCGATTTGACCTCGATACTTCAAACATTGCACTTGTTTAAGCTTAGCAACTCGCTCTAATATTACACATCCACCCCCATCTTGACCACCAAACCCGACAAACGCTTAGATCAACATTTCTGAATCCCTCCTGCCACAACACCAGGTCATCAACCTATACCAACATAGGGAAACTCATCTCTCACCCTCCCTCATCAATTTAAATCCCCTTTTCCCCCCTCCCTTTCCCTACTTCTCTCAGTACCCGATCCATACACAGCAATAACAACCTTACACATTTGCTTTACAGCTCCAAAGTATATAAAAACACTCTTTCTTGCCCATCTTCCACCAGAACGCACGTCTTATTTCAAACATAAATATTTTTCACACAATCCAACATTTTACGACCCTATTCACTCATTTTAGATAGCCACAATATTTTCATATCTGCATGATCTTACACTTTCTCTACACCCTTAACCCAGCATGTACCTCAAATCACCCCTTGTAGTTTAGGTAACCTGTGCAAATGATCTCCAGACTCCTGATCACAGGGACAGCCAATAATACTTTAGGCAGAGGGCCACATTGAAGCTTGTAAAGCTTTGCGGGCCGCACTTAAATCGTTAGATGCAAATTTCGAATACAGAGAAGTTAATTGCATTTTTTGCCTCCATGTGGCTCTTTTGGTTGTTCTGAAAAAGCTGTTTCGCTTCTTCTGTTGGAGTCAGTAAAATCGCTACGGTGATTTCCACCTGTAAAACATAATAGGTTTTATCTCCCATTGAAATTGTCAAGGTGTTCTGCCTAATTGGAAAGAACTTAAGGTTCTATTTTTCTAATTTTGACCCTCTGTGCTTTGTCTGCGCCTGACGAGGCTGCAGAACAGGCTGAAGTGTCTATTCTAGTATCAACATCTCGCTATTGTACATACCTTCTTCTCCGTCCGTAAGCTCTACAAGCCATAACCCGGGGGTAATTTCCCCCCAAAGTATTTAACTGTTTTGAACGCGTCCATCTGTGACGCTGCTGAGTGCATCATTCTAAAACGTAGTCTCTGGGACTTCGGTTTCACCACTGAGCTTTCAGCTACTCTTTTACCTCTTCGTCTTATATTTACTAGTTTGTTTAAAATTCATTGTTGTTGCTTTTTTTTCGTTTCTTCTCTTTCTATTTTAGGTTATTTAAAATTTATTGTTGATTTTTTCTTTTTTTCTCTTTCAATTTTAGTTTGTTTAAAAAGGGTTAGATTGGGTGGCATGAATGTTTTTATTTACCTTAAATCATTTCCTCAACACTCATACATCTAACATTTCCGCTACGCAAGAGAGTACCCCGTTATGATTGGAAGAGCGTCACACAATCGCCCTAGTACTCTCAGTAATCTCAAACAGATCGAGACTACCTGGGCTTTATCCCGTCTAGAGATTTCTATGTTACCTCCTTTGGCCATGTTTCGTTACCTCTTCTTACCTATTTTCTTGGCCATCGGTTAATTTCACGGATCGGCCTTCGTCCATTCATCCCATTATATTTTCACACATATGGAGTAACTTTCACCATTCCTCCCTCGCATCATGGCTGAGATCTTCCAACCAAATAATAAATACACATAAAGATCAGAATGACATTTGTTGGCAAGCCCGAAGGTACTAGGGCCCGGTCCTCGTTGGGGAGGTGTCAGGTAATATTGAATTTCGGGACCAACCAGTGGGTATAGAACTCTTTGTGGGTCCGGGTCAAGAGTATGTGGATATGAGTACTCCTATAGGGGACACCTAGTACTCCAACGGCAGGGTATGTGGACATGAGTGTCTTCATAGGGGATCTTAGCTCTCCATTGGTATGGTTTCGCAACGGAAGATGAAATGTGTTGGGAAGACAGGATGAGAAAGATAGCGCTTATATTGGTTATATTGCGTGTTTGTGCTTATGGAGATACCCTGGCGTCGATAGAACTTAGGGTATCCGCCAATGGGCCGCCACCTAGTAACGCCGTTGCAAGTTTTGTGTGTTCGCTTGCTGGCATCTAACCCTTATCTAGACGCTAGAAAGCCATTGTTGTATCCATTAAGCTACCAAAGGCGAGAAGGTGAGGTGAAGGGTATGGGAGAGATGTCAAGAGCACGTATGGATCCAAACTAGCATCTTAGGGGCATCACTTCATACAGTCATGTTCAAATATAGGAGTACAGAAACAGCCCCAACTCTGTCAAGAATTGGAATAAAGCCCAAATTATCACCGACTAATAGCTGTAACATTGTAAGAAAGGTAAACTCCACCTACAGTCCCCGAAGAAGCAAATATGCAAGGTTTGGCGGCAACTGGAATGTTTCAGAGACCACAGTGAAAGGGCTTCCTACATCAAAATGAACTCCACGGCTACTAGGCTGGACCGAAACCATGTCTAAGAAAACCTTCTAGCTTCAGCAATGAAACGAACGTTTGGTAGGCAGTTTTACATTCAACTGGTTGAAAACCTATATAATTTCTATAGTAAAGGATTGCTTTGAAAATTCCAAGATTAGAAAATGCGTATGGAATTAAAGAAGTTCGTTCAGCAAAGAAACCGAACATATAAGGACGAGTTGTAGATAAATTGTAAGGATGATTGGAGCAAAATTTCTAGAGTGAAAACTGTTTACAATTAATAAGAATTATACCAAACGTTTTCCAGCTCTGAGTGTAAACAAAGATCATGAAACAAAATAGCAATTATTCTTTACCCTTTGTGTATACGCTTCGTCCTCATTGACTCTTGATAATAATTTTAAAAAGGAACTCTAAACTAAATTTCGATACTTATATTTGTTTCTGAACTTAACCATTTGGGTTTTTTTTATATCTTTTAAGAATTATTAGAAATAAGTTTGATAAAAAACATAAGTCATTTGTCAACTCAGGAAAAAAATATTAACCCATTAGCGCCCACGATCCCCATTTAAGGATTACTTATTATATTTTTAAGTATTTCTTTAATGTGAAATGTTATTACATTATTTTTTGATATTGCATTTAGTAGTTTAATGCATTTTCTGTAACATTACACCAATTTTCGGTAATGATGGTACTCTTGGTGGCGGGAAGTTAGTAAACATTGTTACTATCTTCGAGGTAAGTCGACATTCAATTCAAGCATGATTTCAAGTTATAATTTTTTCGAAATTTTTCAATATTTTTTTATTCAAATTGATTTATGTGATGTTATAAGTTCCCTCTCTAATAAGAAGTGAGTTTGAACATAAATTATCTTTTAGATGTTTATTTACGGTAATTTAAATGTGTATCTCCAAATAGGGATTCTGGGCATTGAAAGATTATATGAAACTTTGTTATAAGGTTAACTAAAATATATTTAACTTCCCCATATTTGCAGTTTTTCCCTCTCTCTCTCTCTCTCTCTCTCTCTCTAATTATCCCCCTCATATATATATATATATATATATATATATATATATATATATATATATATATATATATATATATATATATATATATGTATAACTGAATCACGAAAATAAGGAACGTGAGGAATTTATGAATAACGTTACAGCCACGAGGAAAATGAAACAACGGAGAACTGCGAGGCCTTTCGACTAATGGTCCTTTACTGAGCAGACTAAAAGACAGGGAAAAAGAGAAAGATATTTATACACCGGATTAATGAAAATATGGGATATAAAGATTAAAAGGGGTGGGATTAACAGATACCTGGAAAAAACCTATTAACAAGATGAGCCGTCAGGGTTAAAAAAAAAAATATATATATTTTTTACGGGTTACAAAAGAAAGGGGGAGGCAATGCTTGGGAATCACATATGCAATATGAAAAAAAAAAAAGTTTACACATGATAACTAGAAAATATGACAAAAGAAAAATATGAGGAAAGGTTTTTTTTTATATAAATAAGCTAAAATAACTTCTATGTGGTAATCATTAATTCAGAAATTTTATCTTTAAAGTCATTCTTAAACATTCTTTTGATACAAGGGTCCAAAAAATACATTCCAGGGCTGAGATTAAAATTCGAAGTCAGTTGTATAAATGCCGATTCTAAAAGATTTCGTGAAAAAAAGTCATTTGATTTGGCAATCACAGAACTCTCCTTCCAATTAATACGATGGGAATTTTCACTCAAATGGATAAAAATGGCATTTGATGTTTGCCCAGTGCTTACAGAGTACTTATGTTGCTTAATACGCACATTCAGATCCTTGCTAGTTTGCACAATATAAAATGAAGGGCAATCCAAACAAGGGATTTTATAAATTACGTTATTTGTTTCATTAGGGCAATTTTTTATTAACATTCTTTTTAAAGTATTTGTATAAGAGGAAACAAGATTTACATTAAGTGTTTTTAACAATGTTTTTACGGTTTCAAAGCCATTAAAATAAGGTAAAATGAGGATATTCTTGGGCGCTTCCTTCTCAATAGTACTTTCGTTATAAAACTTTTTTTTGGCTTTATTATAACAAAATATCAAGTATATTTGCTGGATAACACAAGTCTGCACCGATTTTTCTTATAGATTAAATTTCCTGATCCAAATATTGAGGACTGACAATGCGCAAAGCACGTAAAAACATAGAGGAAAAAATTGATATCTTAATATTAAGATGGTGGCCTGAATAAAAATGGACATAGGTTAAGTTGTTGGTTGGTTTCCTATAAATACTAAAATTGCAATTGAATGATTCCCTATGTATTAAGACATAGGGTTGTTTTCTTTGTGTGTTTTTACCAAGTCATATTATTTCACTCATTAAGTTGTGCATTTGTGACTGTAAGTTCGTTTTTAATGGTGAATATTACCAACAAATATTTGGTATGGCAATGGGCAACCCCTTATCTCCCCTACTCTCAAATTTGTATATGGAATTCTTCGAAAAACAATACTTACCTAATATCATTGATATCCCCTTAAAGTGGTATAGATATGTTGATGACATTTTAATTATTTTGCCTTTTAATATTGATGTAAATAATTTGCTTTCCAATTTAAATAACCAGGTACCTTCCATAAAATTTACTGTTGAATTAGAGAAAGACAATTGCCTTCCATTCTTAGATGTCTTAATACATAGGGAATCATTTAATTGCAATTTTAGTATTTATAGGAAACCAACCAACAACTTAACCTATGTCCATTTTTATTCAGGCCACAATCTTAATATTAAGATATCAATTTTTTCCTCTATGTTTTTACGTGTGTTGCGCATTGTCAGTCCTCAATATTTGGATCAGGAAATTGAATCTATAAGAAAAATCGGTGCAGACTTGTGTTATCCAGAAAATATACTTGATATTTGTTATAATAAAGCCAAAAAAAAGTTTTATAACGAAAGTACTATTGAGAAGGAAGCGCCCAAGAATATCCTCATTTTACCTTATTTTAATGGCTTTGAAACCGTAAAAACATTGTTAAAAACACTTAATGTAAATCTTGTTTCCTCTTATACAAATACTTTAAAAAGAATGTTAATAAAAAATTGCCCTAATGAAACAAATAACGTAATTTATAAAATCCCTTGTTTGGATTGCCCTTCATTTTATATTGTGCAAACTAGCAAGGATCTGAATGTGCGTATTAAGCAACATAAGTACTCTGTAAGCACTGGGCAAACATCAAATGCCATTTTTATCCATTTGAGTGAAAATTCCCATCGTATTAATTGGAAGGAGAGTTCTGTGATTGCCAAATCAAATGACTTTTTTTCACGAAATCTTTTAGAATCAGCATTTATACAACTGACTTCGAATTTTAATCTCAGCCCTGGAATGTATTTTTTGGACACTTGTATCAAAAGAATGTTTAAGAATGACTTTAAAGATAAAATTTCTGAATTAATGATTACCACATAGAAGTTATTTTAGCTTATTTATATAAAAAAAAACCTTTCCTCATATTTTTCTTTTGTCATATTTTCTAGTTATCATGTGTAAACTTTTTTTTTTTTTTTCATATTGCATATGTGATTCCCAAGCATTGCCTCCCCCTTTCTTTTGTAACCCGTAAAAAATATATATATTTTTTTTTTTTAACCCTGACGGCTCATCTTGTTAATAGGTTTTTTCCAGGTATCTGTTAATCCCACCCCTTTTAATCTTTATATCCCATATTTTCATTAATCCGGTGTATAAATATCTTTCTCTTTTTCCCTGTCTTTTAGTCTGCTCAGTAAAGGACCATTAGTCGAAAGGCCTCGCAGTTCTCCGTTGTTTCATTTTCCTCGTGGCTGTAACGTTATTCATATATATATATATATATATATATATATATATATATATATATATATATATATATATATATATATATATATATATATATATATATATATATATATATATATATATATATATATATATATATATATATATATTTATACTGTTTATTTTATTTTTCAGAATATAATGGATCCACCTCTTATATCCGTAAAGTATTTTTATAAAGCAAGTCATGCCCGAGAATATCTGAAAGAAAATCCACCTGGTGATGACGTTAGCGTTGTTGATATAGTTGAAATGCCTCTCAGTGAATTAACAGATGAAGCAGACTTCGGTGATGATGCATTAGATAATGAAAACTCCGATCCAACTTACATTCTGTCAGGTGTGGTTGGAACCATTGAGATTCACCATGAAAATATAACAGAAATTGATGCACCCAAACTTCATATCTGAAAATAACACACGAAAAAAACTAGACCTTTCTTCACGAAATTAGGTGCACCAACGGATGGAGCTTCTACGAGAGCAAATGATATAAAAGACATCCTTGTAGTTAACAACCCATTAGAACTGTTTGAACTGTTTTATTCTGAAGAACTTTTGTTAAATATTTGCAAACAGTCGGTTTTATATGCTACGCAAAAAAACAAGCATGACTTTACTCTTAGCACAAACTGTTTGAGAAATTTTATAGGGATTTTGTTTTTTCACTGGTTATCACAGACTGCCAAGTGAGCGGCAGTACTGGGCCTTGGATGAAGATATGTCTTTACCAGTTATAGGAAATGTTATGTCCCGTAATAGATTCATTGAAATAAAACGTTATCTGAACTTAGTTGACAACACAGAAGCTCAAAACAACCTTGAGGACAGAGCATTCAAAGTAAGACCTGTTATGAATTACTTGAATCATAAATTCAAACAGTTTGACATATTTTCCAAAGAGCTTTCAGTTGATGAGAAGATTGCTCGATATTTTGGGAGAAACAGTTGGAAACAATTGATTAGAAGTAACCATTCAGATTTGGATTCAAACAGTGGGTAATGTGCTGTGAGACAACTGGCTATTGTTACTGCATGGAATTATATCAAGGAAGAGCTAAAGGTATTTGTGAACAAGGTAGAATGGACGGTCTTGGAACAACAGTAGTGAAGAAAATGGTAACCTATCATCAACATCCCAGTGATCAATTTACATTGACAATTTCTTCACCAGTCATAAATTGCTCACGAAGATGGTAGATATCGGCATGCGAGTTACAGGAAAGACTCGTGCAAATCGTACAGGATGATGTCCTCTCACTCATGACAAAACAATGAAAGAGGATGTTAGGGGGTCGTATGATTATAGATTCGATCACAAGAAAGAGGTTTTGTTCGTCAAATGGTATGACAATAGTTTAGTAACAATAGGAACCAATCACCAGGAAATAGATCCGATTTTTTCAACCAAAAGGTGGTCGGCTGCAATGAAGAAGGAAATAAATGTGCCTCAGCCTCAGGTAATTGCTTCTTACAACAAGTACAAAGGAGGCGTTGATCACCTTGATTAATTTATTCAAAAGTACAGAATTGCAGTGCGATCAAAACAATGGTGTTTTCCTCTTTTATCAAACTGCCTTGATATAGCTGCTATAAATGCATGGATTCTGTACAATGCATCTAATAGAAGCAAAGTATCATTGTTTGATTCCAAGCGTTCAGTCACAAGAGCCTACTTGCAAACTGAATCTTCATCTGCACCAAAGTCTTCAGAACGCCTCAAAATTTATTCAAAAGTGTTTCCTACCCTACGATTCTCTCCCATATGGCACAGGATAGAAAGAACAGATGACGGAAAACAAATAAAATGTGCAGTGTGTAAAAAGAATTCCAGAAAACAATGTATAAAATTTAATGTTGGATTACATCTTGGTGAATGTGAAAAACAATGGAACAGAAAGTAACCAACAAAGTAATCTGTAGTAAATCCTGAATAAAACTAAAATTGAATAATTTTATTATCCTATTCCTGTTGCTACTAATCTATAAGATCTGCAAAATGAAATTCAACTGCTTTTAAAAAAATTCACATTATCATTGAAATTTCACATCTAGTGCCCACGATCCCCAAATGGGGATAAAACAAATAGCTATTATTCCTATATTAACTATATTAGATTTCTTTCATTTATACATTTATCCTTATAATGAAATAAAATGAACACATTTACACAAAAAAATCTTAAAACAAAATTTGAGCGATAATGGGTTAATTTTTCACCCATCTTCAAAAGTTCTGTTATACAATTATAGAGTTAGTGATGATTAATCAAGCAAATAATTAAGAAGCAGACCGCAGTGGCATGTTTTTAAACTACTTGTCCATGCTGTAGATATTGACTACAAAAATTAGGTATTTGAACTCACAAATGATAAGAAGTTTTCTGTTTGTGTCGATGAAGAAACTTGGATTGATCAGTGGTTTTTGAAACCGAGTCAAATATGAAGTTCGATTTTTAACTTTTATGCATAGTAGAAAGAAAAGATGATTTTGATTAGGAACTAAAGGGATTTTTGCTCTCTTCTACAGGACAGGAAACGAATTTAGGAATGGTAGTAATAACATTAACAGCTACAGAAATTTGATAGAATAGAGGAATAAGGCAACTAGGATGTTGGAGGTTATAAAGAGAAATGCAAGTTATAGAAGTAAACATGATATTATTACTAAGTTGTATAATGCTTAGACTCGACCACACCTTGAGTATTGTATGTATACACGAATATATCTTTCAAGGTTTTACATAGATGTGTTGTGCAAGATCCAGAAAAGAGCTAAACAAGTTCTGCTGACCAAAGTCGCGTTCTCTCATTTATCTGATTTATGACCTTACGACCTTCAAGACTTTCAATAGTTCTCGGATTAACTTTGAGAGGACCTTGGCAATTATATCATTCGAAATTGAATGTAAAACAACATATGGGTTTCAGATTTCGTTAGAATCGGCAGAATAGTTATAATGTTATTACAAAAAAAGAAAAACCGGGACCGATCAACCGATTTACATAGTGAGATATAGAGTCGCATGCGACTAAAAAAAAAAAAAAAACATTTCTGGAATATAATGACTTATGATGAGAGATTACACCAGATGGATGTGTTTTCGGGCAAGAAAAAGTGGTTTAGCAGGGGGGGAAGGTTGAACCAGCTGTTATAAATGTCTTCAGGCAAGAAAAGGTGGTTTAGCAGGAAGGACGGGGAGGGGGGGGGGTGAACCATCTATTATAAATGTCTTCAGGCTTAGATGACATTGATCCAGATAATTTCTTTGAAAGGGAATTGAAGTCGCATTATTCATATAACCTACCCAGTTAAAGCTAAAGAAACAATTTGCACAGAATGATATGTTGAAATACCTGGTTGGAACGAAAGTAATGTCCAATTTTCTAGAATAAAGTTTAAACAGTATTTATTAAAGTAGTGCCTCATGTTATCGTTTAGGAATAATACAATGAGTAATTTCTACCTTTTTCTATCAGATTATAAAACTAGTGCTCATAATCTTCTTCGGTATTCACCACTATGTCCTCCAATCTAAAGATCACTATAAGGGAATCGATCTCCCATCCTCACAATTAAGCCCCTGGTCTGTAACCACAACGTCCTGGCAGTGGAGGTGGGATAGCCTGACCACTTAACCACCTCCCCTTTCCCCCCTCGTCTCGAAGAGAAGATGAACGGCCGCCCCAGACCACATGATGCACTAATCAGCTCAGGTCGGACCCGTGACCCTAACATGGGTTAAAACGGCAAGATTTACCCTAAGAGGTGATATTCAATTTAACCGCATATGCGAAATTAGAGGAGCGTCGTTCTAAAGCCAGAAGCTCCGCTTTAGGGTTTGCTGAAAGACGCTCTGAGAAAAACCGTTAGATGAGGAGACTTAATACAGCCAGTCTACGCATCCCTCCCCCCATTTTCCCCTACCCCCAGTTGGGGTGGAGAAGTATAAAATCAAATAACTTTGGAAAAACGAGGTAGATTACGTTAGTCATTAAGGCGACGAAAATCGTCAAGAGGCCCGGCTACCAACAAAAGGGACGTTGAAGAAGCTCATCCGGAGCTAGTTCCTGGTGGTCCCACCGAATTTAGAAGCCTGTCAGAGGTAGATCGTTAAAGAGATTTAGATCGCGAAGACCGGTATAAGTGCCCGGCAAACCAACGAGAGGAACTAAGAAGAAGCTCTTCCTCGAGCCAGTTCCTGGTAGTCACACCGAACTTTAAGTTAACTTGATTTAAGAAGCAAGTTTAACTAACTCTCGTCAGCGAAACCCCCTATCCTGGTGTATCCCGAAACACAGAGATAGTTCTCGCCCTTGAGGAATTTTCCTAAGTGAACTCCCTCAAGCACTCCCCTGAGTGCCGAAGTCTTCTGTGGCTTTAAAGAATTTTCCCCTTGAGCACCCCCGCTGTAACCGCCGATCCACGCGTCGTCCCGGAAACAACATTCTTGGGTGACAATAATTGAGTTCAAAGTCAGACTCAAATCCGATTCTCGTGGAATCTCGTAAGGTATTTAATGCCCTGGTATGTTTCGTTGGGGTCAGTTGCATTCCATATTAAAGTAAGCTATGGGTCAACCATTACTATAAATTCAAGTATGTAATTTAGAAAGCCTCACTTAAAATTTGTTTAATTCATTTATGTGTATTTAGTGTGTTAAATTTCATTGTTTCATATTTTTAATTAAAGTTCTAATTTTCTTAGAAACAATTTTTTTATTCAATCCTCGAAACGCTGAGCAAGGCACTAGGAACCCTCAAAGATTAACATAATAATAATAATCATAAGAATATAATCACATATAGGACTCTTAGAGAGAAAACCTAATCACGGAGTTTTGTAGTACGTAACCATCCCATACGTACGAACTCCATCAATCACTCGGTCCTTCCTATACCACGACAATCACATTAGACATATTTTACTCTATGATTTGTATAGAGGCGACAATGCAAGTACAGCAGGAAAATCCAATTAGAAAACTTATAGAGATGGAGGAGGTGGACTGCCTGTTTCCGAAGTGGGGATTTCAGTCTAAAAGACGGACCAAAAAAAGGTCCCCCAAAAGTACTTGCGTCCGAAGTGTTGAAATCTGTTGTAAAAGCAAATCCTGCTACAACTTCCAAGGACCTCGCAGAATAATTTAAAGTAATCTCTACGACTTCCTTACACCAAATGTAAAGGATTGGAAAGACTCCAGTGATTGGGAAATGAGTCCCAATCGAACTGACCATTGCAAATCTGCAACAGCGTGTTGCTCACTGTGAGCCATTGCTTTCACGACACTTTCAGGCACCATTTTGGGGCATGTTTGTTACTGGTAATAAGAAAGAGATCCTTTATCATAACGTTCGTGGATCAATCGAGGAATCAGAAGTTAGATTGCAGCAGGACAATGCCCCATGCCATACATGCAACCACACAGAGAAGTGGTTTGGAGATATGGGAATCACCCCAATGGAGGAGCCACTACACAGCCCAGACTATAATCCAATAGAACCATTGTAGAGTTCTTGGAAAAGAAATAAGAAGTACCACAAATACAAATGAAACAGAAATGCATGAAAAATTATAAACTGAGTGGAGAAAGATGGCGTCAGAAATTTGGGAAAATTTGGAGAAATCCATACCAGGAAGAATTATGTCTGTAATTAAAGTCAAAGTATTAGAATATTAAAAATAAATTAATAAATATATAATATACTGAAATCATCTACCACAAAGGTCTAATTACATTATATGAATGACAAGCCGCTGTTCTCTTCCTTAACAGGAAGAGCTTGGTTACACAGGCACCCCTGCGGGCTGTGGCCTACGGCATTATTTGCTAATCTTAACCGCTTTTTTTAATCCCCTTTATAGACTCTTTATTTTAAAACCCTGAACACCCTTTTCTTCTTCTTCTTCTTCTTCTTTTTCTTCTTCTTCTTCTTGATCTTTTTAACTATTTCAATCCTTTGAATTTCCATATACTCGAAGTCATTTGTCAACTAAGCAAAAAAAAAAACATTTATAAATTTTGAAAAATCCCCATCTTAAATTATAGAGTTATGGATTACATAGGGTACTTTATAATTTTGCCAAGGGTATATAAGTAATGAGGGTGCACAGCTCTCCTGGTCTTGTTCTTGTTCCTTCCTGCGTCAGAAAGGTAGACGAAATGGACCTGCTTTTCATAGAAAACCGTTAGCTATGAGGTCAGCTGACTGGAGGCTTTAAACCACTCTTTGGGATTCAATACAGTAAATTTCAGTGGAACTTTCGTCCTTGGTGAGAACTGAACTCAAGACCGCGATGAGAATTGAGACCCTCCTCCCCCCTCCCTAATTTCAAAGCGAATATTTGCCCTAATTCACATACATGAGGTTGGGCAGAGTGCTCTTATTGCAGCATATTTACAACCTATCGAATCCTCGCCCTTTTCTTTGATATTATGAATAGCGACAAGCGCTTCTCCAACCAAGCTCGAGTTGTAAAATGGCACAGTCAAAGCAAATTTATGACGTCATTCCATTACGTCACAAATCTGCTCTCAATGTGCCACAATCACAACATACACACATAGGCACGCACATATTCGCACGTGTGTATGCACATACATAAACACACGCAAACACACACCTACCCACTTACGCACGCACATATTCTGATATACGCATACACGCAAGTACATTTTCGTCATGTACACATGCGCATACACACATATACACTCAAATACGCACGGACATATTTGCGCCGACAATTGCATGCTACATATATATATATATATATATATATATATATATATATATATATATATATATATATATATATATATATATATATATATATATATATATATATATATATATACTAGGCACATATATTCACACAAAAACGAATCGCACATATTTGCGCGTACGCTAGCATGCGCGCTTAAACACAAATGTATACACTCTAGGCCAGTACTAGGCAAACTATGGCCCGCCGATACTTAAAATATGGCCCGCCGATAATCAAACTATGGCCTGCTACCGTTGTGAATAAAATAGCTAAAATTAAATAATGAATCAAATGATGTCACGGGAATGTTTTTATGCGCGACGATTCCATCAAACCTAAAGTCGGAAGCGTACCTCAACTCCAACTTTGTCCTGGAGCCAGACGTTGCCATTTAGGATACTTATAATTTACTATTCATAACAAAATTAAGAATTTAACATTATTAAAATCACTTCTTTGTTTACAAATATTCATAATTTTTTTCAGTATTCATCCGTTATCACGGGCACTAGCAATGAAATTAGGAGGGGAAAAAAATGTTGTGGTGATAAGATTTGAAAATGAGGTGAAAAAAAAAGTCTGGTCAATTATTGCGCTGGTGATGAAGGATACGCTTTTATGTTGTCTTTCTTACCTGGGGCTAAGTTTCCAAACGTGCAAACCTTGAAGAAATTCTAGGAATTGGCACCTCAAAAATAGAGCCTGGCTAAAAGTTGCTGGCAACCACTCAAAAACATTTGTATCAATCTCACTGATGCGATTTAAAGTTTACCAAGGAAAAGGTAAAGAGTCTTTTTTTTTAACTTCGGCATCGATATTTGTTATATGGCCCTCGATATTTTAGGAAAGTCGAAAAGTGGTCCTCTGAATCATAAGGTTTGCCCGACTCTCCTCTAAGCGCATATACACACACAAACGAGACTATCATATCTTTCCATAACTGGCAATGCGCACATGCATGCACACACATATTACAAATAACTATAATACATTTCCATAACTGTCTATGTCCACATATACACTACACACCAGTACCGCAATGCAAAAATCTCTTGGTTTCGTACAAATGCTCACGCACGATCACACATACACTCACTAAAGCACGTACATATTCCCACATACAGGCATATGCGCACGCACATATGTGCACCTGCACTAAAAGGCGAACATGCACATAAATGTATACACTCTAGGCGCGCATATACCCACGTACGGAGTATGATACATGTTCATAACTCCTTATACACAAACACCACCACCACATTACAAGAATCTTTTGGTTTCGTTCACAAACTTTGTATGCGTACATACACGCACACAACTACAATACAGTAATCTTCTGGTTTCGAAAAACACACAAGAACCTTCTGTATTAGTACTCGCTCGTACATAAAAAACGCTCTCGCAAACATTCATACATCATTTCAGCCTTTTCAGATTTTGTTATGATAGTGGAAAATAAAGAAGTGATTTCAAGAAACGTTCAGGAGAGATTTTAAATTGTGATGAATTCGCTTATTGAATTACATTCCGCTATGCATTTATATATATATATATATATATATATATATATATATATATATATATATATATATATATATATATATATATATATATATATATATATATAAGTAATGATAAACCACAATATATGAATCTGAATTTATTTTAAAGCACACAACTAGTTCCAGCTGTCCTTCAAGATGAAATTAAACACCTCATCCGCAATTTCATCGAAGAAAAATACTCAATTTACTTCATAAACAAATGCCATTATAAAGCGCCAAAAGATTTCTAGGCCATCTCCACACCCCAAAAGGATGAATTAAAAAAAATGTATTAGTTTCTCATATGCGCCAGCCTTGGTCGCCTTAAAATCGTATGCGATTCAAACGACATAAATATTATCTTTAAATATCCAAATACCATTAAAAAATTGTTGACCAAACTGCATCCTACCAACCAATAAATGTCAGCGTATATCTTATACCCTGCCAGAATTGCAACTTATCATATATCGTTGAGTCCGGTCACTTCAACAAGAGAATAAAAGAACATCAAGCTGATATAACGAGATGTGCAATTTCTTCCAGTCTCTTTGCGCACATGGAAAATTACGACCATAGAATTTACTTTAACCATTCAAAAATTATTTATAGATCAAACGATTATATTGTGAGGAAAATCGCTGAATCAATACTCATCAACAAAGTCAATAATTTCAATTTATCTGAAGGGCAATACAAATTTATCAAATATATCTCGAATTATGTCGTCAAACTTATTTATAAACCGCCCGAACCATCTTAGCATCTTTGCCCCGGAGCCAGGCGTAATATTTATATTTATGTTTTCCCGTTTTGCTTCCTCTGGTTTCATTTTGTTTAGGCTTTTAATTCGGTCCGGAACCACGCCAAATGCCTATGTTTTTCCCATTTTGTTTTCTCTGATTTCTTTTTCTTTCGTCTTTTAATTCGCCTTTATATACTGGATAGTGCAAGCTTCATATTTCATTACACAGTTGAGAATAGCTGCTGTGACCCCTGAAACTAGTTCTGTGCTTTAAAATAAATTCAGATTCATTTATTTTAGTTTATCCTTACTCATTTGCATTGCTATATAAATGCGATGTCTTTTAATATATATATATATATATATATATATATATATATATATATATATATATATATATATATATATATATATATATATATATATGCAGGTACTATTGAAGTCCACACCTGTGGTAGCGTTATTAATTTTAACTTGTTTTTCTTAATATTTCTTACAAGTCTTTTTACCCGAGAAAAAAACATCCGCGAATGACATTCTTTATTCCTAGACGGCTTTCAACCGTGTAAGGTTATCTTCAGGAAATGAACAGAAATGGATTTTTTCTTTTTTTTGATGAGCTAGGTGGTGAAATGGGTGGAAGGTGTGATAGGGGTGAAGAAGTTTATTAGTTTTTGTTACCTTGGTTGTGAAGGCATCGCCTTCCCTTTACTACCATATTTTTCCTCTTTTGTTGTCTTTTTAAAATGTTTTTGCCTCTAGTGTTCCCACTGTTGGCATTTTATATCGGCAGAGCAGGTCTGAATCTTCCTTTTAAATATATGTATATATTTACTTAATTTTATTTTTTCCGACCCAGCCAGGATCATAGAGGAAACTAACACCAGTCTCTATGTAGTTGGATGCAGTTATGGCGCAAGTACCCGAGAGAAGGTGGCAAAACTTTAGCGGCCATTGATTCGACCGTTACTGCATCAAGTCCACCATAATTCACTCCTCCTGAGGTTCCCACTCGAGATCCACCCCATCTATCCAGAACCCATCATCCTGGCAGCAAACGAGTTGGGTCGGTGAAAACTCGACCAAAGTCCTGAAAGAAAAGATTCAGAGGAGCAACACGTGGGCGAAATTCCAGTATGTAATCAAATTCCGTGAACACACCCACGTATTCAAAGTAACGTTCTCCACCACTGACATGTCCAGAAAAGCGACGACGGAGGGGATCTTGGTTTTCAATATGAGAATCCCAGGAGAGAACATCCAACAAGAGAAATTTAATAGCATACAAATGTGCTTTGTATGCTATAAACTCGAGGATTACACAACGACGACATGGCCGGACAAAAATAAACTGTGCTGCAGTGAATGCGTCACAGGGAAACACTGATTCGATAAGTACGAGAAAACTAAAAAGAAATGTCTCAATTGTAGAGGGGAACACAGGACCATGGTTATGAACTTTCCAAAGCGCTGAGACATCATCAAAAGGAAGGAGGAAGAAAAGAAGAAAGCTAAGGAGGTGACATACGCAAACGCCACCAAGAAGAATGGGGAAATAAAGATTGCACCTGCACCTGCACAAATGAATATTACAGGAGATCTAAGGGCAAAGATACTGATATGCATTACCCACGCAAATGTTGCTAATTCAGTGAAGCCTGGCTGTTACAACCAGGTATTTAATTCACTCTTAAAAGCCAACAATCTCCCGTCAGTAATCATGCCTGCAGACCCTGAATGCTCCAAGGTATTCAATGAATCAGTCATAAGAAACAACAATGTCAAATCTGGCCTGGAGGAGATCGTCGAAGCTCCCTCATCGGAAAAATCGGAGGAGGACGATGAAGAAGAAGATGAAAAGGCTGAAGATGAGGAGGGATCCTCCTCTTCTGACAACGACGAGGGCCCTTGCACTCGTACACGAGCTACGAAGAGCAGGCTCAAAACCCCAAGTCCACCTCCGAAGAAGGAAAACCCTGGGCACAGAAAAAACGCCCAGCCAGCCCCCAAGAAGAAATAGAATAATAAGAAGAAGCATAGGTAAAAAAAACTCACCATGTTACGGAACGCACTGAAGATACTGGAAATTAATACCAACGGCTGGAGGACGAAGGAAATTCTTTACGGAAATGTATTCAGAGAAATTGATGCAGACATCATCTTAATTTCTGAACACGGGTTTGACACGCGTAGTGCAGAAATGAAAATCTGGAACTACGATGTGTTGATCACGAATTATTCGCAAGGATTAAATACAAACAAATAAGAAATCTAGAAAAATCCTACCTCGCGATTGAGGTCGAACTCGACATAGGAAAGTTGGTCATTGCTACCGGATATCAACCGCTAAGGAGAGACGTGTTACCAATTCACACTCTCACTGGCCTATTTGGCAGAAGAACCCCCACTATATTAATGGGGGATCTGAACGCAAGATGCCGAGAATCCGGCTGCATGACCTTCAACGGTATAGGAAGAAGTCTGGAACTATTGCTGGACAGAAATATTGCCCAGCGAATAGGTTCTGACTTCCCCACCTTTGTCAGAGCAGGAAGTGCCACAAAACCAGACATCTGTCTGGCAAATCGTCAGCTTCCGTTTAATTACTACATGGAACCAGTCCAAGTACCATGTAGTGACCATATAGGGATCCTACTCACTATAACAGGAAACCTATACAAGTCCCAGCTGTAGTCAGAAAGAACTACAGAAAAGCAGACTGGACACGGTACGCGTGCCTTCTCGAGGCCTACGATCCGCCCAAATTGGACAAGGCAATTCTCGAGGAGATTGACGAGGCACTCGACGACCTCGACAACCATCTCATCAACGCAGAAAGGGCTTGTATCCCTAAATCCGAGTATAGGACCATCTCTATCTACAGATGGACTGAATACATGGAGGATTTATACGGTGAGCTGAAATTATTGTATGCAATCAACATCAGAAATGCATAAGTTCACTGAATGCAACGAAGTAAAGAAATCGAAGAAGAACTCAACCAGTTTATCGTCGAAAAACAATGAAGACGATAGGAAGCAACTCCCAAAGATTATTGGAAAAAGATCAGAAATCTTAAAGGATCAACCGGGAAGAAGAAGATCGAATTACAAAAAGAAGATTGAAACATCGAAACCGAAGAAGGAAGAATTGAAGACCTATTCCGAAGTTATTGGGAAAAATCTTCAATATAACTAAGGAGGAAAACGAAGACTATGACCTAGAGTTTGAAAGCAACATCATAGACGAGCTTAGTGAACAAATACACAAGGTGCACCCTCACAACCAGGGGGATAGACAGCGCAACGGAGACGCCGAGATTACAGAAGAAGAACTACTCGGCGCGCTCCGCTCATTCCAAAAAAAAAGCCCCAGGGCAATCGGGGCTTACAAAATTAATCTTTAAAAAGGCACCAGTCAATGTCATCGAAGGGATGAAAGGGATATATAACGCCTTTCTGAACATGGGATACTTTCCAGATGCTTACAAAACGGCTAAGATGATTTTCTTGCCTAAGCATGGAAAGGACCCAACGTTGAAGGAGAGCTACCTGCCAATTTCACTTCTAGAATTTGGCGAGAAGCTCTTCGAGAAGATCATCAACCGAAGACTGGTGTCTCACCTGGAGGAGAACTCCCTCTCCAACCCACATCAATTCGGGTTTAGGCGGAAGTGAAGTACGGAGATGGCAATTAATGTCATCACGGAAAAGCTAGCCCAAGCAAAAATGGGAAAGAAGATACGTGGACATTGTTTGTCGGGATATATCAAAAGCGTTTGATAAGGTATGGCAACGGGGAATTCAATACAAGATTTTACGACTGAGCCTAAGTGAAAACTTATAAAGAACTCTCTGTTACTATGTCATAGAGAGAGCGGCGTACATCAGTTTAGGGGGCACGGACAGACCAATGTTTCCGCTCACGGGGGGCCTCCCACAGCGGGGGGGGGGTCCCCCACTCTCTACTTGATTTACACCGCTGATGTTCCAGCCCCTGTAAGCCCCACTTGCCTCAACATTCAATTCGCCGATGATTTCACCCATATAATCACTTGTCCATGGAGGAATGCGCCTTGGCAAGCTTGTATGACAGCAGCAGAAATTGAAAACCTTAACACATACGAGGCCCCGTGGAAGATCCGCGCGAGCCAGGAAAAGTTCAAAGTAGTCTTCATAGGCAGGAGACTACTTTACGACATCAGGGTAGAGGATAGATGTTATCCCTACACCACTTAGTGAAATGTACTCGGAATGAAGATTACTTCAATACGGTACAAGAAGCACGCCCAAGAGAGAATCACCAAGGCCACTGCTGCAGACAAAACTCTATACATGTTCAGAAATCTCCGTGAAAGCAATAAGAAAAAATCTACAATGCACTTGTAAGATCGACGCTGCTATACCGCGCTTCCACCCTCTCATGTGGCTGGAAGCCACAAAAGAGGAAACTACAAGTGATGCAGAACAAATGTGTGTACCTAATTACAGGTACATTCAGGCAAGAGAAAAGACGCCAGGACGAGCTGCAACGGAAGGCGGGGATAAGTCCCATTAACGTTGTCATAGAAGAACGGACAAGGAATATGCAGGAAATGGTTAATCGAGAACGCGACGATGGTATCGTCTAAATGATTAACCAGAACAGAAGAGGCATAAGTCGCGCCAGATTTCCGAACTCCGCTGGGCTTTTAGCTGGCGGAGCAGAAGTGCCGTTCTACACATTAAAATAAGAATGTTTTTACCCAGACCAAAGAAACCGACCAAGAAAATGATTACCCAATTATGAAACATCCCGATATCTACAAGAATTCTCCGATGAAGACCCCAAAATCCCGTAGAAGACATCCAAGAAAAAACAAAAGACACGATTTTCACTCACTACATAATATACAAAAAACAAAAACACTAAGCACAACACTAAAGTAATTAAAGTCATTTATTACCACAACAGCAAATGCGCATATCATACCCAATAACATTAATTTTTTAACACAAATGGCTTGAACGCCATATTATATAAACTACCCTTTCACTAAGGATCTGTCTTTCATTCTATTTTCATTTCACTTTTCTATTATTTCCCCTAAGTTTCCCCACTATTTTTCTCCTACTAAACACCTCTAATACTATATTCCTCACTTATATATGTCCAATGTCTGACTATTTGGATTTACTCAGTCTGTACGCTTTCTCTCTCGCTGCGAACTGGTAAAGGCTATCTCAGGTAAAGGAGGAAAAGTTCTAGGAGGACCTAAAAACGCCTTTCTCAAGAAAACTTCTAAGAAGAAATGTATGCGCTCCTGGGTCTTATAGTCTTATTGGAGATTCCTCTTTTTCTTCTTGAGCGAAGTGCCCCCTCCCCTGCCCGAAGGGGTTGCTCTTCTTTATTCTAAATTCTTGGCCCTTTATTCATACTTTTTACCTCAAACTTACTTCTCACTAGCACTACATAACTTGGTCACCAGCAAGGTCTGAGTTGCAGTTGGTAGTAAAGTATAGTGAACCCCTGCAGGAGACCCTCTTAGGGGGACAGAAAAGGGGGGCTGATTCTCGGTCACGTGCCAGAACCCAACTGGGAACTGCTGTTAGGGCTAAGCCCAGATAGGTAGAGTTGACCAAGGAGATTGCGAAAGTTGGGAGGTAGGCGAGATAGAACTAGGACAGATAGATGGGCTACTTCCATTAGTGGAGACTGGATAAAGTCTCCACAGCTGAAGATCGACAAAAGAACCCCTCTCGTCGGAGACGAGACGACTCCCAGGGAAGATGGATCCACCGGACTTCAAAAGGTTTCCCCTTAAACTCTTACACAACGGAAGGAAAAGATCACCACAAGAAGTAGTGCAATGCATATTTACTGATCTGGAAATACAACTAATCAAATGTATTGACACACCATATGGATTCACAGTTATTTGCCAAAAAAATAAAGACGTAGAACAGCTACTATCATCTGCTGGGAGCATTACGCTAAGGAAGTTGGATTTGGAAGCAAGCGTACCCCCACAAATCACGGCTAACAGAAGTGTCATCTGCCCCAAAATCGAGTCATGGGTAAGATATCACGCATGCCAAGAAATAAAAGAAGAACTACAGGAGAGGAAGAAATGGCTCAAGATAGCAGAGGTGGTCATATTTAAAGATCACACTCACGTTTTCAAGGTAATTTGCGAATCTACCGAAATGGCTTCAAGGATCATCGAACAGGGACTTCTCGGTTTCAACATGAGAATCCCATCCACCCACATACAAATAAACGTCTTCACAAGCATACAGATATGCTTCAGACCGTGGACGAACTCAATGGGGAGATCGAAAGGACATAACCCTTCCACTTTATCGAGGAAAGGAGAAACAACAACGACGGAATAGACGTAATCATTACATCTGAGGAATTAAAAGAAACGCTAAAGAACTTCCGACAGAGAGCCCCTGGCTGATAGGGACTCACCAGATTAAATTACCTTGAAGCTCCCCCGAACATACTGGAGGGAGTGTGAAACGTCTTTAATGCGTGCTTGAATACGGGAATCTTTCTTGATGAAGTGAAAGAGGCGAAGATGATATTCATACCCAAGGCGGGAAAAAAACCCGGTAAGGTATCGGAAAAAATAATTAATAACAGACTGTCCAAATTACTCGATGATAATGGTCGAAGAAACAGCTGCCAATTTGGCTTCCGGAAAAACAGAAGCACGGAGATGGCCCTTGGGGTCATCTTTGAAAAGATAGCGAAAGCAAAGATAGAAAAAATGAGCGTAGACATCGTATGTTGGGACGTATCCAAGGCATTCGACAAAGTATGACAGAGGAATATGCAACTCAGAATACTCAGATTAGGAATGAACAACAAGATCGAAAGGATTTTATGTGTTTATGTAATGGAGAGACGTGCCTATGTGGAAATAGGACGACATCAGGGAGAAATATTCGAGCTCAATGCGGGTTTGCCCTAAGGCGGATATCTGAATCCGTCTCTCTATTTAATCTACACTGCAAATATACCACCACCAAGAAATGAGAGCTGCTTAAACATACAATTTGCCGACGACGTCACCCAGATCATAGTTTACCCTTACAGGAACGGCCCAATGCAAGCTATGATGGCTACAGAAGAGAAAAGAAGCATTAATAGATACGAAGAGAAATGGAAAATTAAAACCAACAGGGATAAATTTCTAATGGTACCCGTGTACAGGAGCAGCATCTCAGATGTATATGTAGAAGGACAGCGCTTCAGGTCCGACACAGAATGTAAGGTGCTTGGACTAACCATCACGAAATCAGGTTATAAAAAGCACGTAACTGAGAGGGTAAATCGAGGGAAGAGCGGCCTAGTTAACCTAAGCATGAAAAACAAGAAGAAATTTATAAGGCCATAGTACAGTCCGCGATTATTTATCCAACCATCGCGATGTGCACGATCTTGATAAGTAACCTATTAAGACTCTAAAAACTCGGAAGCAAATGTATATACTTAATAACAAACATTAGAATAGGAGAAAGAAGAAGACTACGAGACCTGCACAGGGAGGCAAAGATAAAGCCATTTAACAGAATAATTGTAAAAAAAGTAAGGAGAGTCATAGAAAAGACACAGAATGAAGTAGGAGTTGAATTAACCAACCAAGTTGCCCAAAGAGAAGGATGTCGATCACACAGATTATTCCCAAATTTCCCAAGGATAGTAGAAAGAGGAGAAGAGGACGAAGAAGAAATCTACACCTAGAGAAAGAGAATAATACTCGATGACTAAGAATAATTAAATAACCGAAGCAAAACCAGAGAATAGCATATAGTCAATTATAACTAGGATAGGAATACGAAAGAATAGATAGAGAGATAGAAACTTACAACAGTTTTTAGTAAGAATAATTACTAATAACGGTTTGAACGCCTAATAAATACCAACGCTACTTAGACATATTAAAAGTAGATACATATAAAAAATAAATAAATAAAAAAATAACACAGCCATGCGAGACACTCACGCAAATACTAATTTTCTAACTTTATAACGGTAGTTATAACTACCTATAATGGACAGAGATAAGCCTGACCTCCAGGCAAATAGCATCTCTTTGCAAACCTCTTACTTCCTTCAGCCTTCAACATCTATTCTTTTTTACTATCACATTCGCACACCGTACTCACAGTAGATACGTGGGACAGTTGTCACGATAAACTGCAAAGTTATATTTAGAGACAAGCGACACATCGTGGTTCGGATTCCACGTTAAGCAGTACGTTCCATGACTAATTAAGTCCACTTTTGTCTCCTACTATTTTCTTCGTTGTCCTATCCTAAAACCTTCTTCTTCCTCTCCCTCTCACTCCTACCCGCCGTGCTTACTGTGCTTGGAGCCTACTTTGGCTCTAGACAGTGTGACTATGGGGTCTACAAAGGACTACCTGACCTACCCCCCTCCCTCCTCGGCCGCTCCATGAGGGCCAAGTGGGGCGGGGGAGGGTCGGAAGAGCTGTTCTTTATCTCTCACTTCTCTTTTCGTTTCATTTCATTTCTGACTATTTGTCGCTCTGATCTAGTTCTCTGGCAAAGGAGGCAAAGGAAAACGAGCTTCTTTTAACGGCAGTCAACTTGGAGACGCCGAAATGTCGGGAGTATGGTTTTCGGCTGAAGTTGCGCGTTAATTGCCGGTTTCTTCATTTGAATAATGACGGCTTCGACCATCCGCAATCTTCTGCAGTTTTGGAGTCTCAGGATGATGGAGGTGTCCTTATTCAGCTTTTCATGGGTTAGGGTAGTGCGATGAGAGTGGGCGTGTTTTTTAATTGCGCCATCTTGAAGGTGAGCTGTCAGTCGCCTTAACAGGGTTGTGGAGGTTACGTCGATGTACTTTGAATTGCGGTGTTGGCAGTCACCGACTTTGCACGAATATTCGTACACGACATTATTATTATTATCATTATTATTATTATTATATCCACTTGTGTGCGAGGTGTTTGCAATCATTGTGCACAGAAGTCGATTTACATATTCGCACAATGAAAGGCCTTTGGTATATAATCCAGCGCGGTTTATTTTTTTTTTATTTTCTCTTTTTTTTTTACAAAAAATTCCTTCACATTTCAAATTACCTTTAAACGGAATGATGATTCCAACTGAGTGTTTCTAAACCTTAATAAACATAATAGTAAAAGGTAGTATGACAACGTATATCAATAACTATCCTACTCCTTTTTTTCTTGCGAAAAATAAAATGCGTCATCGTGATAGACGAATTTGATGCTGGTGTATATAGATTACGTTTGAACATTTCTACATCATAAGTAAAATCATGACGTAATTCTACACATACTTTTATCCCCAAATAAGCAAAGAGATAATTCTGGCATTTTTCATCTCATATTCATATTCTGAATGAAGATTGCAATCCACATCCTTCATGTCTTCTTCAATCTATTGGACACATTCATTATATACGGTCCTAAAAATTGGACCGTTTTTGAGAAGCAATATCTCAATAACCCTTGCAGCTAAGGACGCGAAATGAAAACAAATGAAAGATGAATCCTTCATCTATAAATACTTATTCTTTGTAAAAATAGACTTAAAGTCATTTAATGAGTCAATTAACCTTTAAAAAAATAATGTAAGAAACTTTTCTTTTTTTCTCTAAATTGCAAATCTTAAAAATAATTCAAAATTTTAAACTAAATTTAAATTTTAATCAATGATTCAATATGCCCTCCTTTATGGTCAACCACAGCCTGTAATCTTGACTTCCATTCCTTAAAATTTAAATTAATTTTTAATTTTTTTAAAAAAATTTCAAAGATAATTTAGAACATAAAAAAACATGTTTCCCATTATTTTTTAAGGCTAATTTACTCATTAAATGACTTTAAGACAATTTTTACAAATCATTTTAATGTTCAAACACGAATATTGTGTGTTGTAGGTGACTTGGCCAGTGAAAAACTTATTATCCCTCCAGGGAACTGGAGGTTGCGAGTCATCAAGGACCCGCTGGAGGAGTAGTTTTGCTCGTCCAATTCTCTCCTCTTTGGTGGAGTTGGAAAACAGATGTCATTTAGATATCTTTGAATGGACCAAGTTTCAGATCATCTTTCCGCAAGTTTTGCATCACTATATGACTCCTTTTGGCATCCAAAGCAACTTGTCTGGCACTCCTTGGCTTTTTGCCTGACCTTGTTAATCGTGTTCTTGATGAAGATTGGTATCCTTACTAATCGGAGCGGTGATCCTCACTCTTGGAAGACAACTTCCTTTCTTTATAAGCCGTTTGATAGCTTAAAAAAAAACCAGATCTGGTCACAGTGGGGTTCAACATTTTGAAAATATCCCTCACTGTCTTCCCGCTTCTCCACAGATACACGATTGCTTGACATTTTCCAGTCATATTTGTAAATGTGTGTAAATTAATGGTATGTAAATATATTTAAAATGATTTGTTAAAAGCAGTGTACACTTCGTATTTCCACCCTGTATCTTACGAACCCGCCACCCCAGCCTCACCATTTACGGCCATAGATTCCTGAAACATATTACATATAATCATCACTAACTCTATAATTTAATGAGGGGATTTTTTTGAGTATTTGAATAATAATTTCATCTTAATTTGGTTATGATTTTTTTAACAAAGTTATTTCTAATAATTCTTTTGTTTATAATATCAAAAAAACAAAATGGTGAAGTTCAGAAATAAATATAAGTATCGAAATGGTGTGAATTTTTTAAAACCCAAAGAATTACAAATGGTGAAGTTCAGAAAATTAATTTTTGTATATCTTCTTCTATAACTATATTTTAGCAACGTGATATTTTGAAAGGGGAGAAATTTAGCTTAGAGTTCTTTTTTAAAATTATTATAATTGGCGAAGTTCAGAAATTTAACCATGGCTGCATTTTTTTAGATTTTAAATTTGAATCTTAGTAGCGAAGCGCAAGCTCCCCAGTGGCGAAGCCATTGCCTAGTAATTTTAAAAAGAAATTCTAAACTAAATTTTCTGAACTTCACCATTTGTAATTCTTTGGGTTTTAAAAAATCACAAAATTTCGATACTTTTATTTATTTCTGAACTTTACCATTTTGTTTTTTGATATTATAAAAGAATTATTAGAAATAACTTTGATAAAAAAGTCATAACCAAATTAAGATGAAATTATTATTCAAATACTCAAAAAAAAATCCCCTTCTTAAATTATAGAGTTAGTGATGATGATGATGATGATGATGATGATTAGCAATGGCGTGGAGTTGAAATAATACATTAAAAATTCGGTTATTGTTAGGATTATGCCCACCCGCAAATTTTGTGGCCGCTTTGTTATAAATATCTCTATTTAAAATAAAAGAAAACGCAATTTCTTAATTAGCTTATGCTACAGTAAGCCTAATCTCGTTAGGCCTCTATTTGTGTATAGAGTGTTACGTAACCCGTTCGCACCCATATGTACACAATTAGAGCATCTTAATTAAAAAATAAATATTTAAACTGTTTTACAAAAATTAAAAAAACTAAACTATTTAAACCTCTAAGTAACCGATTCTTTTGAAGCGAAGACTTTATAGTCTATATCTATATAGCATTTGCGTATTTTTTTTTTAAATAGAGATATTTATAACAAAGCGATAACGTGGTAGGAGGCCATGTTGTATGCAGGATTTGTTAAAGTAGACAGTGATGATGGCTGCTTGATTAAGTTTACGCTGCAGCTTTTTAACCTTTTCAATGTTCATCTTTTCAGAAAGAGAAAGGTGGGAATAAATGCTGGTAATGGTATTTTTTAACTTTTTCATCTTTTAATTTTCATAAGTGACTCTTCCTTGAGCGGAAAAAGGGATTGTAGAAAATCATCGTAATATATTTTTTACTCGAGGTACCTTTCGACTTAATGGCCATCTTCTGGGGCTACACTGATGAATATTGGGATTGGGACAGTAAAAGTGGTGAATGTTGGAGAGGAGTATAAGATAGTTAAGAAATATTGTGTATGGTTTGTGTGTGTTGATGGAATGGTTATGAGTAGAGTGATATATATGGAGATGATACCATGAGGGTGATGATGAATTGTGCCGGGTTGCCTGGCAAACGCTTGTTTGTTTTTTTTGTTTTTTTAATTTACTTTGCCTTTTTTGCAATTAGAATTTGTATTCTTAGCCTTCGAGCCTTTGTTTTCGCATTTGTATTTTTGTTTTTTTTATACTTTTGATTTAGTTTATATATATATATATATATATATATATATATATATATATATAATTAGTTAGAAGGCCATGTTATATGCATGTACTATCGAAGTCGACAGCTGTGGCAGCGTTATTAATTTTAACTTGTATTTTCTTAATATTTCTTACAATTTTTTTAACGGGGTCTTTAAGGCGAGAAAAGACATCCGCGAATGACATTCTTTATTCCTAGACGTCTTTCGACTGTGTTAGGTCATCTTCAGGGAATAAACAGAAATGGAATTATTCAAGATTCAAGATAGCATAAAGTTAGAATGTGGAGACAAGGATAGGATAGATAGAAAACATTGTGTAAAACGTGTGTGTGTTGATGAGATGGTAATGAGTGTAGGATGAACGATGAGGGTGATAAAGTGAGGATGATAATGATTAGTACCAGGTTGCCTGTCTAACGCTTTCCTTTTTCTTTTTTGCTTTTTGATGTGCGATTCTAAGTGAATATTTAGCATTCGAGCCTTTGTTTTCTTTTGCTCTCTTGAGCATCTGTGTTTAAAATAAAATGTGTCTGTGTGTGCTTATTTCGCTTTTTTTACAGTATTTTTTTTAAATATATATTTATTAAATTTTTATGTGGTTTTCTTCTTTATTACTATTATCAATAATTCTCTTACTTACTCATCGGGTTTCTCATTTTGTTTGTATAATCGGTAGTCTTATTCGGTTGATTCTATTTCGGTTTCTCATATTGATTGATCTAAGTCGGTAGTTTTCTTCAGTTGATTCTATTTCGGTGTGTTTATCCTTTAAGTAATCTTGCATTTTATCTATAGATCGGGTTGATGTTATATAACGTTTTTTTCAGGCTTCCGTATTATTATTCGGTTCATTTCATTTGGGAGAATTATGTTTTTTATATTTCCATACACTTTCGTTGCTCGTTTTTGCAGGGTTATATTTACGAGTTCTATGGCAGTTCTTCGATGGAGTTCCTCTGATGGTATGCGATCCTGTCTTTTTGAGTTTGTGATGAATCTTGTGGCTCGATTTTAAATACGTTGACCTTTTTTAATTGTGAGTTACTTAACCTATTCATCGGTACTATTGGGTAAAGGAGCATGGGACAAACTAAGGCTATGTATAATTTTCTTTTGTTTTTATTGGATACTCATAGATTTATGAATCTGTACAGCGCCGACATGGTAATTTTTGTTTCGATGATTTTCTGCTTTATGTGGTAGGTGTACCCTTTTGTTGTTAGTTTTAGACCGAGGACGCGCCCTTCCGTGGAGTATGGAAAGGCTTCTCCATCGACCCGGACTGCAGCTGTTTTCCGTCTGTTTACGGATATTCATTTGGATTTTTCTTTGTTTGTTTTGATTTTGTTTCATTTTTCATAGTCATTCAGGTTCTTTATTTCCCTCGCTGTTCTTTGAGCTACGTCTCGGGGGTTCTTCCTGTCGCTGGTTATTATTTGTGTGATGTCATCCGCTAGTTGGATGTGCATCGCACATTCGTGGTTTGATTGTGGAAGGTTCCTGGTGTAAACTGTGTACAGCTTTGGAGAGTGGCATCCTCCCTGGGGGACACCCAGGTCGATATGGCCGCCTATTTGGCCATTTATTTGTAGTACGCCTTTTTTTCATCCAGGTAGTTGCATAATGTTTTGCAAACATTTATCCGCAGGTTAAGGCTGCAGATCTTGGCTTTTAGGCCGGGCAACCACTCCTTATCGAAGGCTTTAGCAACGTCGCGGAGTACTATGTCTACTCTGTTGCCTCGCGCTGTTTCTGTGGCAATTTTCTCTCTTATAATCGCCAGCGCGGTATCCGTTCCTCGCTTGCCCCTGAACCCGTGTTGTTGTGGGTTGTGCAGGTTATTTTCAGTAAGTTTTTTAATTAACCTGTCGTTTAGGAGTTTTTCTAGGATTTTACCCAGAAATTCCAAGAGCGAGATCGGGCGGTAGCTTCCAACTTGGTGTTTTGGTTTGCCCGGCTTTGGTAGGATGATCATCTTTGCCGTTTTAAAGGTTTGGGCAAAGTACCCAATATTAAGGCAAGCATTGAAAATCTTCACTATCGATTCATGCACATTTTCAGGAGCATTTATTAGATGTGCCTTCGTTATGCCGCTTTGACCTGCTGCTTTTTGTTTGAATGATTTTATGACTGTTTGGTATTCGGCCATTGAGAAGGGCATTCCCTCCCTAAGGGGTGGCGTCTCTCGTTGACGTATCTGTATAATGCAGGGCGCTCTTGTTGCGCCTCTAGGGTTTGTAAGATTTCCTCTTCGTGCTCCATGTCATATTCTTGGTTCTCCTCTGGTGATATTGAGAATATTTGTTTCCAGTGATTTTGGAAGTGCTCCTGGAGTTCTTCGGGGGGTTTTTTGCACTTCCCGGTCCTGTATTTTCAGTTTTTTTTTCTTTTGGTTACGATCCTCGTAGTTTTCTCTAATCTCTCCAGAATTTCCTCAGATCTTTTTCGACATCCATTTTGCCTATTATTTGTTCCATACAAGATTTGACTTTCCTTTAATAGGAGTACCTATCTGCCTTCTGATTATGATTAGCCTTCTGTACCTCTCCATATTATTACCCATTTCTGTAACTTCCTTTGTTAAATTCTGAAATTCTTCCATCTTTTCCTGTATTTCATGGTTTCATCTGGGAGCATGTAGGGTGCTGTATTCTATTATTGAGGTGTGAATATTTTCCGCTTCAACGATTTTCTCAGTGATTAGTTTTAATTGGCTTTCTATTTCTTCTGTTCCTTGGTTGTTTAGGGATCCATTTTCTAATGTACTTAAGTATTATTTGTAACCATTCCAGTTTGTTCTGCTGATAGCTTTCCTTCGTGAAGTTGAAATGGGTGAAGTTGAAATGGTGTTTATCATACTTAAATGGTCGGATGGGGTTGCTGGGCCTGATTCTGTGTGGTGGTTTAAGTTAAAATTTTGATTGGTAAGTAAGATGCCTGGGGCAGTTGAGGCTCGGGCTGTTAAGTAAGTCGGAAAGTCTGGTCCTTCCCTACTTACTATTTCTCTTTGTATTAAGGGTTGGAGAGATTTACCTGTTCCGTTTGTATGTGTATCCTGCCTCCCTGTATCTTGCATTGAGGTCTTTGGTTAGTATGGTTAAGGCCTGGCGTCAGAAGAGCTTGAAAAAATTAGGAATTGGAAGGTAGGAGCGTCTTGGGAGTTGGCATGCCACCGCTATGACCAGATCTTCTGTGGTCATTTTTATTTATACGGCTAGATAGGACTCTTCTCGTTGATTTCAGTGAAGTCGATTCCGGTTTTAACGCCAATTGATACACCGTCGTATAATAACTCTATAGTTTGGGATTCCTATGGTCTCCGTTTCTGTGTTAATACCGTGTTCGGTTATAATAATTATGTCTGGGCTAAATTGAGAACAAGATTTTCAAAAGCAATATAGCGCCCAAGCCTCCCATCTACGCGCGCTATATCGATGACATAATTTTGAATACGGATAACCTCGTACAAGTGAACGGCCTAGTTCAAACATTCAAGAACAACTCGTGTTTGAATTTCATCCACGAAACGAAAGATGAAGGATCCCTTCCTTTCCTTGATATCCTCATAAGTGCCCAGGACTCCAAATTTATGACTTGGGCTTCTGCTTAAACGGTTCTCCTGAGTGTCCTGAACGCTACGAGAGATCAGTCATCAATGCTTTAATCAACAGCGCAATTTGCCGACAACCAGAAATATCCTGACTGCTGTTCAATCCACTCCTGGACGGCGAGCTGGACATCTTCATCCTCCCCAAACCGGTGCCCACGCAGTGCAGCCTTGAGCTGGCGGAATAAAAAGTAGTCACTAGGAGCCAGATCTGGACTGTAGGGGAGGTGGTTGAGCTCCTCAAATCCGCACTCGCGCAGGGCAGCATATGCAACTCTGGCCTTGGGGACTTTAACGACGTTGAAGTCGATCATGGGGCGTGAGGTTTCGTGAGGTTTCTAGGGACCCAACGGGCAGAGACCTTGGTCATGGTCAAATTATCGTGGATGGTGTTGATAATACTTCCATGTGATATTCCAAGTTCTCGCTCGATTTCTTCGACCTTCACCCGTCGATTTTCGAGAATCATCCTCTCCACACGGCCACATTGTCCTCGTTGGTCACATCTGACGGGCATCCTGGACGGGGGTCATCAAGGGACTCACGACCATGGCGAAACTCCCTATTCCAGCGAGCAATGGTTGTATAGGAAGGGGCGATGTCGGTGTACACTGCAACCATGCGTTCATGGATCTCTTTTGCATTCTTGCCTTCCTTGGTCAAAAATTTGACCACTGCGCCGTGCTCAACTTTCTCCATTGTTGAAAAATTTGTGACTGACGATCTGCAATCAGCTACTACTTCTTAAATATACGAGGCAGGAGCGTGCGGCTGCAGGTCCTGACTTGTCATAACTTGTCCTAACACCCCCACAAACAGCCATCCCCCTTCCTCTGTTTTGCCTTACCGATTCGCAAAACTTATTAACCGCCCCTCGTATACTACAAGACCAAGAAACCAAGTAGTTGCATCATGAAGAACAGCTATCTCCCTCCGACGAGTGAACTCCGGGAGACTAACGTCATGTATGAATATTTGTGCAAAGTCGGTGACTGCGAACACCGCAATTCAAAGTACATCGACGTAACCTCCACAACCCTGTCACAGCGACTGACAGCTCACCTTCAAGATGGCGCGATTAAAAAACACGCCCACTCTCATCGCACTACCCTGACCCGTGAAAAGCTGAATAAGGACACCTCCATCACCTTGAGACTCCAAAACCGCAGAAGATTGCGGATGGCAGAAGCCGTCATTATTCAAATGAAGAAACCGGCAATTAACGTGCAACTTCAGCCGAAAACTATACTCCCGACATATCGGCGTCTCCGAGTTGACCGCCCTTAAAAAAAAACAAGTTTTCAAACCTAAATTTTCCTTTGCCTCCTCTGCCAGAGTACTAGATCGGACCAACAAATAGTCAGATTTTTTATTTGATTTGATGTGCTAGGTGGTGAAATGTGTTGTAGGTGTGATAAGGCTGAAGGTGTTTATTAGTTTTTGTTACCCTGGTTGCGAGGGCATGGCCTTCGTTTTACTACCATATTTTTCCTCTTTGTTGTCTTTTTTTGCCTCTAGTGTTCCCACTGTTGGCATTTTTATTTTGTTTCTCTTTCTTTTTGTGGGCACTTCGCCTCTTTTGTTCATTTTTTATTTTATTCTTAAATTAGTTTGTACTTTTTTATTTCGTTTTCCCTTGATGGGCTCTTTGCCTCTTTTATTTATTTTTATTTTATTTTATATTAGTTTGTTTAGTTTGGTTTGGTTTTCTTGTTATGTTGTTGTTGTTTTTTCCCATTGATGGGCTCTTCGCCTCTTTTGTTTAGTTTTATTTTAAAAGGAAGTATTTCGCCTCTTTTTATTGTTTGTCCTTTTATTTATTTCTTTTATATGGTCTTATTCGTTATCTCTTTGTTCGGTTTTCGTTTTGGTTGTTCTTCTGTCTTTATGTTCATATTTCTCGATCTTGGTTATTTATATATTGGGTTTATTGCCTCTCCCGCGCAGTTTCTTCCGCTTGTGAATAATGCTGTCCTTGCAACTTTGTGTCGCTTCTGCTGTGGGATTTCAATGTTGAGGTTGTCGAGTGTTGGTATAATAGTTTGCTCTCTCTTATCCCAAGTCCTTCCTCCTAGCCTTTGAGCTTCCGTATTAATTGGCTTAAGCCCTGCTTTTGCGTGCAGGTCTATTTGCCTAATACGGTCGCATATTCTAGCTCCAGCTATTAGCAGGGTGGCTTTATTCTGTACTCTCTGCATCATCCTGAGGGAAGTAAAACTTGCTATCTGCGTTATCACTGCCCGGTACACCAGGACGGAATGTACCGAGGCAGTGTATAGATTTTTCTTATTTGGAGCGTTAAGGTTCCGGAACCTGTATAGTTTCCGAAGTTGCCTTTTGGCTAGGGAGACTCTGGTGTTGATGTAGGTTTTGTACCCAGACTTGGTGAACCGTAAACCCGGGACGTTACCTTCTTCCGATTATGGGTATAGGTCGTCGTTCACGATGACGTCATCTATTTTCCGGCGGTTCATTGGAATTATTTTGAATTTTTGGCGGTTGGCTTCAATTTTCCACTTCCTTTCATATCTATTAATGTTGTTTATTTCGGCAGCTGTATCCCTTGCTTGAACTCCGGCGTTCCTATAAGAGCTGAGAACGATTTGTGTGATGTCATCTGCAAATTGCAGATACATCGTGTGGTCCCGCAACGGAGCAGGAAGGTCTATTGTGTACACGAGGTACAGCAACGGACTCAGATAGCTGCCCTGTAAAACTCCCGCCATGAGTTCGAATTCGGGTCCTGAAAAGCCCTCGATGGAGATTTGGACTCTTCTCTCTATAAAATAGTCACAGAGGACCCTTTCAGGGACTGGGTTCAGATGTAGGTTTAGGATCTTGAATTGGAGACCCCTCAGCCAAACCTTACCAAAGGTCTTTTGTACATCCCGCAGCACCACATCTACGTATTTCCCCTCTGCTTTCCAGTGGGCTATTTTCTCCGTTAGAAGGGCGAGGGCAGTTTCCATTCCCCAACCTTTCGGAACACGTGTTGCAGGGGGTTTGTGAGCTCCCAGTTCGACTATTCGTTCTTGTAGCCGGTTTGCTAGGATTTTTTCGTAGATTTTAGCCACGAACTCGAGAAGGGAGATTGGCCTGTAATTCACCAGTTGATCTGGGGGCTTTGCATCCTTGGGTATAAAGATGATTTTGGCCACCTTTATACCGTCGGGGAAGTAGACCGTGTTCACGGAACCGTTAAAGGTGTTGGTGATTCCCTGAATGATCTGTTGTGGGGCATTTTCCAGATTGCTTTTGGTGATGCCCGTACAGCCTGGTGCCTTTTGTTCGAAGGATTTCACAGTGGCCATGACGTCCTCTGTTGTTATTGGACGACCATGGTTAACCATTTCCCTTCCCATGTCCGCGTGGTGGTGTGGATGCGTGGGGTATATTATCTGATTCAGATCGTCAATCAGGCGGCCTTCGAACTCCTGATCGAACTCTTCGTTATCTTCTTTGGTGATAAAGAAGACTTTCTCCCAGTATGTTCTGAATCTTCCATCCAGAACCACCGGTTCCTCTATATATTTCCCGTCCTCTTCGATCCGAACCTTTTCCTTTCTTTTTAAACCTTCCAGTTTCCTGATTTGGTGCAAGAATTAGGCCGGGCTCTGCTCACTGTATATTCCGGCTATAAAGCTGTCTCTGATCTCAGCCTGTTGGATGTTTATTGCATCCTTTAGTTCGGAGCTTAGCCGGCGTAGTAGCGCGCTTCTTTCCCGGTTTGGACCTTCCCGTCTAATCTCCCTGTACACTTCTCTATGCATATGTTCGATCCTCTTCATATCCTCTGTCCATCTGGGCTGAAGAGTGTTTTGTATTCATTTCTAGGAACACACTCGCGGTCAGCTTCGATGATAGAAGTCGTTACTCTTTCAAGTTCATCGTCGATCTCCTCCAATGTAGCCTTGCTCAGGTCGGCTGGAGCGTATTGTCGGAGTAGAGACTTGTATCGCTCTCACTCGGTGGCGCCGTAGTTCTTACGTGGTATGACTGACAGCTGAATCGACGTGAGTGAAATTGTTGTTAATATTGCAATGTGGTCGCTGGGAGTTGTTGAGCCCGGCTCGCTAGGGTGGTTGAAGGTGAAGCCTCCGCTTGTCATAATAATGCCGGGTTTATTGGCTGATCTGCATGTGATGTATGTCAGGAAGTCCGGCCGTATCCTCTGGATGTTTTTCCTGTCCATTATCATTTCCAAGTTTCGGCCTCTTTCGTTGGTTCTACCATAGTAGTCTGACATTTGGCATCTGACATTGAGGTCGCCGCCTAAGAATGCCATTCTCCGGTGCCCGAAAAGTGCACAGAAGTTTGTGACGGGTAGATAGGTTTGGCGAGAGGGTTGATAGGCTGCAGCTATCGTGAGATTCCCCATCAATGTGGAAAATTGTATCGCCACAAAGGATTCGTCCAATTCTGGGAGACGTTTGAACGTGTGGTTACCTCTAACAGCTATTGCAGTGCCATCGAACCCTTCCTCTGAGTGATTCTTCATAAGCACTCTGTATCCCGGTATTTTGAGTGACCCCTTGTGGTGTCAATACCGTGCTCCGTTATCAGTATTATGTCAGGGTCAACCACACGGAATATGTTTCCATATGCCTTTGCTTTCCCATCCCATCCATTAACGTTGAGTGTCAGAATCCTCAATCTATTGTTTACGTCTCCATGCTGGTCTTTCTGGGTGGTTTCTTTTTCTTCCGTTCCTCTTTTTTAGAAATTCTGTGTTGGAGACTTGCTCACATGAATCCTCGTATAGAGTAACATTATGGCGTAGTGGGGCCTCCTTAACCACTTCAACCTCGATCGATGCGTCGTACTCTTATTTGTATATTTTATTATTTACTCCATTTAGAATTTTTGTTTCGCTCATATTTTCAGGCAAGGGGAATTTCTCTGACGCATAAATAGTGAGATTAATCCTATCACGTCGAGTGGGTTTTTGGTTTCTTCCATTTTTTTGTTTTTTTTAGGGTCTTCTGAGTCGGAAGACTCCGAGGAGTCAGTGGTTTGCCTTTGATGCCAGGCCCACCGTTTCGCTTCTCTTTGTGAATTTTCTCTTTGGTTGAACCTGTGTGGGTTTTGAGGCAACAGCTTTAAGTTCCTGGGTTTCATTCTCTATTTCTTCCTTGTTGGTGTCCCTCTCATTTACACTATTATGAATCATCTGCAGCTGGATGACGTCTCCTGATGGAGGGTCGTCCGGGAACCACGTTTAGCTCATTCCTGTTTGGCCAGCATTTGGTTGAGTTCTTTTGCGAAGCAACCAGGTTGGTTTAGATTCCTAACGTGAGCATAGAGGATGCACGTCAGAATTTTTGTGGACTCTTCGTTCTCTATCTTCAAGTATGTTTTCTTTGTTTCTGTTTCTTTGTGCACAGCTTTAGCTACCGGTGCATAATTAGTGTTTGATATGTGTACCACCTCTTCCTGTTTCTTGTCATTTTGATTTATGTTTATTATTTCCTTTTTAACCGGGCATGCCATAAAGATTGGTTTGTGGCCTTGCGCGCAGTTCGTGCATATCTCGTAGTTGTTACGACACTCCTTCCAGTGGTGTCCCTTTTCGATGCACTTGGAGCATGTTTCTTGAGGCTCTTTACAGGCTTTCGTAGCGTGCTGCTCCATTTTGTAGCAGCGAAAGCAAAATTGGACTGGAAAGAATTCCTTTCGCTCTATCTGGTCTCGACTCACCTTGGCGTTGAACATAAGCAAGCCTTATTCTTTCGCCTTTTGGGCCATCGAGGTTTCTGGGAATAAAACCTTAAATACATGGGTGTATTCGCTGTTGTCCCGCCTGTTCTTAAATTTGATGATATCTGCTACTTTAGCCCATTTTTGTCTAATCTCGATTTCTTCTTTTATTTCTTCTCTATTATGTTGTCCAATCAAAGGATCGAGTCTCCTGCAAACGACACTGCGACGAGCTTGTATTTGTGGAGGGATAGAAGGCTGTAGTCCACTGGTTCTTAGGACTTCCAGAGCTTCTTCTTTCATAATAGCTTCTACGTCCTTTTCTCGTTCGCAGATCGCGACGTTCCCAGAGGGGACGTCTAGAAGCCTTACAAGATCGATGTTTAGTTTAACGACACTAGTTCAAATACCTTATCCCTGTTGGGCTTGTTCTGCCCGTTGATCACCCGCAGGGGGATTCTTGTGGTATTCTCTTGGTCCATTTTGCACTCAGTGAGGCCCCACGGGGCCTTTCTGATTTTTGCCTCTTCTTTTTTCCTGCTGGTGTTTAGACGATGGTTGAATATCTTGAGTCTTCTTCTTTGAGGCTGTGATTTCTCATTAAATGGGTTGAATCAGTGACTAAACCCTCCTCGTAGCAGCGCAGCGTTAGTGAACATAGATTGCCGGATGAGAAGATGATGATGATGGGTGAACCCGGGGGAGGGGGGGGGGCTCACGAGGTGTGATAGTATGGCGGACTTTTTGTTGGTTAGTGTGGAATCAACCAGCGCTAATCGGGGATGCCGCCCCTCGCAGGGTTGGGTATCAGAACTGCATCCGGCATACACAAAGATGGGTGTAACTTTCCTCTATGGTCCTGGCTGAGACCCCCGGGGTTTACCCCGGAGGTTGCAGTTCTGCCCCTTGTCTGGGTGCTTCAGACGCCGAGTTCCACAATGGGCTACTCCTCAAACCTGCTTTCCTTGGCGCCCCTAATCATGTATATCACATAGAACGACATAGTTGGGGAGAGACAAAATGAATGGCAATCCAGTTCACGACCGCTTAGCTACCCATCAGAGGGGGGTTTAGGCAGACATGTGTCACCTATTCACATTTCAAAATGGATTTTTCTCTTTTTAAATTCCATGTAGAGAAAGTGAAAATAAATTCCACGTTTGTGAATTCGCCTCCCTCTCCTCTACCTCCTTTATGGGGTATGAACTTTCTTCTGAGTTAACGTTGTTTATTCAATGAAGTCTGGGCAGTCAATAGTCAGACGGTTCACGGTTCACGGTTTATTAAGAGATAAATTACAAAGAGAGATTACATAAATGTAAATATATAGCGGACAGTGTGGAAAATAGAATTTAACTGAGAAGAGATAGTTATAAGTATAAGTAGGAAGATAAAGCTTCCCGGAGACGTGGAAATCAATTTTTTTAGCTCTATACAATACAAATTTCACATTTACTCATAAGAGTTAATAGTTTATAGTTATAACAAAATTATTCCTAAAAAAATACATATATATTTACACATTATTATATATTTCTAACGTTAAATACACATTATTTTAATTACTTTACATTATTTCTACGCGTTTGTTGTAAAAACCTTTTTAGTATTCTATTTCAGTCTAGCTGATGATTTTAATCTAATTTTAAGTCACTTATTTGATACTAGATATATTTCGTAAATTAATTAACACACACTTTCTATGTACACTCTTCCAAATCACTGATATTGGAAGAGGATTATCGTTATATTATATACACTTGTATTTTGTACTTTCACCTCATTTCGGACGTTTTTTGTCCACTTTTTATGGCTTTGAATGTTGACGGCGTTCACGTCCGATGGTGGGATGAACACCGGCCCCTTCAACATCATCCGAAGTTTCTTCCATTATATTTGGTTCTTCGGTAGGGGGACTGCGTCGGCTCCTCATTTGGTTGATGTTCCCGTTGGGATTCGTCGGTAAACTGGATATTTAGTATTGCCGCCGAGTCTGGATTTTCGGGAAACCAGAGTTTTTTGGTAACTCCGTTCTTCTTCAGAAAACGGTTAAGTTCTTCGTAAAAGGAGCCGGGGTTAGCCAAGTTAGCCATGTAAGCAAAGATGATCATTGTCATGATATCTTTACCCTCCTCTGGCATCACCAGCTTTGGGGCACTTGTTGTGACGAAGTTCTTCGGAGCCACCGCTTGAGCGTAGTGGTCTTAGTTCTTGCATCTTTTTCCTTTCTTATATCCTCCCTTTTTGTACGGATGGCTTCTTTGCATATGGGGGACCACATGGCCAAGACCCTATGGTCTCCTCCACAGTTGACGCACATTTGCTTCCCTTCCGTGCAATGTTTCTAACCGTGCCCGGATTTGGCGCAGTTGGAGCATGCAACTATGGGGGGGGGGTGCCTCTTTCTTATATTTGTTTATTTCTTGACTGAAGTGCCCCTCGAAACATTGTCTTGAATTCATTTATTTATCTGACTCTTGTAGGCTGATATTCTTTCTTCTTAAGTTGGCTGGGTTAATCCTTGATCTTCTTTTTCTTGATGTATCTTCCTTTTAACGACGATGTGATGATTCCTTCCAATTCTGTTGACGTGATGACTTCTTCTGCTTCATGATGACGTGATGATTTCTTGAGACGAGTTAGCCCTTGAAGTCGTTTTCTGTCCGTTTTCCTTGACATCGGTTTTCTCTTGAGTCGATTTCTTGAGTTGTCCATAAAGCGTTTTCTGTTTTTTTCTGGGATTTTTCTCCGTAAAAATTGTGGACTTTGGGGATCGATCGTGGGTCTTTTGAATCTAGAGGCTAGCACTCTACCGTTACGCTACGGCGAAGTCCGTCTTGACTTGGTAATTTAATGGGCTATTTATATTCTCTTTTTGGAAGGAAGTTTTTCTCTTATACATCTTCGCACCCCTACACAACTACCGTCGCCTTGTAGTCCTTTGTTGAATGCTTTTCGACTGTATAGCATTTGTAGCAGCAGTCGATCGGTATGTAGTCTTCTGTTTCGATTTGTTCAGATGATAACCTTAGGAAACCCAAGCAGTCCATCTTTCTTGGCTCTTCTCACTATACTGTTTCCTTTGCCGAATTTTCCACCTTTAAAATGTTGGCTTATGTCTTTTTCGCTAACAGATCTGCCTTGATTTCCTCTCAGGTGTTGTCAGGGAAGAGTGGGTCCAACCACTGGAGAATAACAATACGTTGCACTCATATTTATCGTGGGATGTTTGCCTCTAGTCCGATTTTTTGGAGGTGGACCTTGGCCTCGTTCGAGACCAGCCGTTCCACATCCTCCATGGTGTGGTAGATTGACACATAGCCAGTCCCGGGGTGTCAATTAGCCTGATGGGGACTACATTGATATGATTATAGATAGCCTCAACCACGGCTGTTCTTGACAGTTTAGCCCCCCCCCCCTTATAGTGCGGAGGGGAACTCTCCTACAGTACTGGGGGGCCGACCCCATGGAGCCCCACTAGGGTAGTGGGCTCCCCCTCCTTGGGACACCCTCCTTCTACTCGCGAATAAAGAGATTTCGATCCCACGAGTGAAGGAAAAGATTCTCTTGTTAAAATGTCTTCCTAAAGTAAACCGCCTTTACCACGACGAGACTTAATGAAAGCTTCAGCTGAACTCCTTTTCAATCAGCATGGCCAATAGTCAGAACAACGGTTCAACGGTTTATTAAGTAAATAAATACAAAAAGTAATTACATACATTGCAACATAATTAAAATATCAATTACAAACATTGCAGTAATAATGATAGAAAATAGTGGTGAAAATAGATTTTAGCAGAGGAGGTAAAAGCACTGAGTAGAAGTAGGAAATGATAGCTTGCCGGAGACATGGAAATCATTACCAATTGAATTTTCGAAGTTAACTACAATTCAAATACTATAGAAAGAATAAGGATAATTTACTATACATTCTTAAAATTACTGTTATTATACACTTGTTATAGTTCATTTAATTTGTTAGTTTATTATATTTCACTTTATATTTACTACACATTAGATTTACGGTAGCTTTTAATGCTTAGTAAATCTGTTTGTTGTATTTCGCTAATATAATTTTACATTAAATCGATTAACACTAAAATTTGATTTATTATCACTGTATAAATTTATCATTTTTGCTTATTTTATTTACTACATTATTTCCATTAGATTTGTTTTCACTAAATTAATTTAGTTACACTTTAATTGTTCATTACTTTACGTTAAAACTAGATTTTCTGTCACTGTTTATAATTTATTAATTATTCACTTTTTGCTTTATTTGTACTATTTTATTTACTTTACTATTTTCACTATATTAATTTTCAATGAATTTGATTTGTTTCACTAAATATGATTAGTGACTGCGCTTCATTCTGAATAGATTTTCTCCAGCCGCATTCGAAGAATTCTCAAGATTTGCAAAGGTGAAAATTGTCCTTACGCGTCAAGACCGCTGATTTACTGCTACTCGATTGTAGTGTCGCGGGCGTAAACGCGCACCCGCGCGCGAGCGGGCGTGCACGCAAGAGCACCCGTTGGACGCCGACGCATCTCGTTTTGGATTTTCTTCCATTACACAGCAGCACACCTCGTTCCTCGTAACTTGACTGCTGGTTGGTTGAGGCTTGTAGAGACCACCGGTTTCTGTCATGTCCGAACCCCGGAAGGAAGCCCTACAGGAGAGCGAAGAAGGGGGCCCCAGTAGGGGGCGGAGTGGACAGGACCGGCAGGTGGGCCCTGCTAGACATTTTAGTATAGGTAGGGCAGTACAAGGTGAAACGAGTCTGTAAATTAGGTAAACATCCTTAATAGACTGGTAGGTCCCGTGGAGAAGACACCCCCTCAGCGGGCCGTTATGGACGACCCCAGGGGTGAGAAAAGAATCCCGCTCTGGGTCATGGAGCGGCACGCCAAACCGACGAGGGAGACTGTCTTCCAGACCATCTTCTCAGACATTAAAGTCGCATTATGCAGACTTGTTGATCAGTCATACGGCTACTTGGCCAAATGCGACAGCAACCTTGACGTAGACAAGTTGCAGGGCGTGGACTCCCGCACGAAACTGCAGAACATTGGCCTGTCACCCAGGGTTCCGCCCCACGTATCGGCGCAAAGGTCGATCATCTGCCGCCGCCTCGACACCTGGGTCGGGACACACAGTGCAGAGGAAATCAAAGACGAGATCGAAGACAAGCAATCCTGGGTTAAAGTTGATGAGATCTACAAATTTAGGAACCGCGAGGGTGGTAAGTACTCCTACCTGTTCAAGGCCATGTGGTAGACAACGGAGATGGCTGCCAAGGCATCGGAAGCAGGGCTAATCTTGTTCTGCACCAGGATAGCGACATCGTGCATAGAAAGGGAAACGTTTGTTTTTGTACAGGTATGCTTCTCCTGCTATGCTCTGGAGCAGCATACAACGAAGGAATGTACGTTCCAGGGTAAAGTGTGTTCTGAGTGCGCCGGAGCAGGGCACACCTGGAAGGAATGTACTAACGGGTGTACAAAGAAATGCCTGAATTGTGGAGGCCCCCACCGAACGTTGTATATGTCGTGCCCCAAGAAAAAGTCACTGGTCGCCGAGAAGAAGAAGAACTTGCATGAAGAAAAGGCCCGTAAGGCAAGCACCTCGTATGCCCAGGCAGCACAGAGCCAAGACAAAGGAAAAACCCTGCTGCAGTTAGACCCGTCTATGAATCTAGATCTGGTCATGTGCGTGATTCACGCACATTTCGTTAATATCGCGAAGCCTTGGAGCTATGCCACTGAGCTCAATAAGATGTTGACACAAAACGGGATGAAGCCTATGTGGTTCCCCGACAATCCCCCCTCGAACGAACTTTACCAGACACAAACGGGTAGCAAACCCAGAACCGCCTCGAGAACCCGATCGAAATCTAGAGATCCTCGTCTGACCAGACAAGCGGAGAGTACGACACCCGGGGTGATGGAAACTGACCTGCCACCCCAAAAGACGGACGCCCAGAAAGGAGCGGTTCCTCGTACCAAACCTACCAAAGAAGATAAGAACACACCACCCTCGAGAAAGACCACAGACGTGAACATGAAAATTTATGCCTCACCATCGTCACCGCTCCCAAGGTTGGCTAAAGTTAAAGATATAGTTGAGGGCGTACTAAGGGGCAGATTCAAATATGAGTACGACAGCGAAGACACAGAGGAAGAAATGCTATCGGCTCTCAAAGCAGGTAGCATCGTAGTCTGTCCCAAATCGTGTTACAATTTGTCTCACGATCAATTTAAGAAAAAAATTTCAGGGAGAGTGAGGTCACCAGCTCGCGACGAAAAGGCAAAGATACAGAACGTCCAATCTGAATAACATGGCTCATAATATCAAGTTCGTAAATAAAATCAAGATCTTCTCGCTGAATGTCAATAGATGGGGAACCAAAAAATTCGCGTAACAATAACATCATACGCGAAGTGGACCCTGACATTGTACTGATCTCAGAACATGGCATCGGTTCGGACGCGAGTCCCCTGAATATATATAACCACGATGTTATATCGGCTAACCACTCTAACTAAAGATTCGACGGCGTCGCAATAGCGATTCGCAATGGCATCAAATTCAGGGAAATCACAGATTTAGAAGAGTCATATCTGGCCATCAAGATTAAGATAATCTTCGACGACCTTGCCATCGCAGTGGGCTATCAACCCCCAAGACGCCCGTACCATCTTGATCGGCGATCTCAATGTCAGGTGCAGAGAGGCTGGCTACACCTCTGGTTTCAATGGATCGGGAACCACTCTGAGCATGCTCATCAACTGAGACCTGGTACGTAGAGTCGGTCCGGACTTTCCGACGTACTTGACGAGGAGATCCTCGACGACCCCGGATATCGTCCTTGTGAATTCCAACTTTGTGCTTAACCAGTTGACAGTTCATGGCCCATACACCCCATCGGACCATATAAGCATGGTCACTACCGTCTCTACGTCCCCTATACAGGTGGAGATTCCATTTCGGAGGTGCATGCCTAAAGCAAACTGGGAGGAGTACAAAGGACTTCTACAGGACTACCAATTGGATCATCTGGACGGGTCGTCACTAGAAGATCTTGATAGTCACCTAGACGAAATCATGACAAGGCTGGTGGAGGCGGACAGAACAACCATCCCCAGAGTCGAGTACAGGACTCTCCCAGCGCCACGCTGGAACGAAAGGACAGGCTGGTTGGTGAAATAGGTCGCATTGGATTTACGGCAGACCGCTACCGGGAGCTCCGGAACCTCCGTCTGGAGTTGAAATTGCTCATAGCGGAACAATCGAGAACAATCTGGGACGGGTTGATAGATCGGATAGATGAGGAAGGAGATCCCAGGAGATTTTGGAGCCAACTTAGGAAGCTGAGCGGCACTCTCTCGCCACCAGAACTAACATTAATATCAGAGTCAACGTGGAGAAAATCTCGGATGACCAAGAGATCGAGCGTCACTTCAGGAACCATTGGCAAAACAGGTTCACGATCACAGGTTCGACTCCCTTCGGTTTCGTCGATACCACCAGACAAACGGAGGAAGAGGGTAGACCATTTACCCATGACGAATTTGAGGCTGCTCTCAGGAGCTTCAAACAAAAGGCCCCGGCATTTCGGGCATCACCAAGGCTCACCTGATCAATGCTCCCATGAATATCAGAATGGCGGTTCTGAACCTATTTAACGCTTGTCTTAACGCTGGTTACTTCCCCGATCGACTCAAAAGGGTCAGGATGATTTTTTTATTGAAGCCGGGAAAGCCCAAAGGGGAAATAAAGAGCTACAGGCCCATATCACTCCTGGAGTTCTTGGGAAATCTCCTTGAAAAGTTAATAAACGACAGGCTGAGAGACTTCCTAGAAGAAAACGGAGGATACAATGAACAACAACATGGATTCCGGAGGCACCTGGGAACCGAAACGGCCATAGCCCTGCTGACGGAGAACATCGCCGTCGCTAAGGCTGATGACAGGAGGGTTGATTTGGTACTCAGGGATGTATCATCTGCCTTTGATAAAGTATGGATCCCCGGACTTAAAAAGAAGCTCTGTGACCTGAACATGGACACCAATATTACCAGACTTCTTTGCGACTACCTTGAGGACCGCGAGGCGACCATTAAAATCAACAGCATCGAAGGTCAGCCATTCCCTATGGAAACCGGGGTGCCTCAAAGAGGTTGCCTGAGTCCGACCCTGTACACAGTCTACACCAGCGATCTTCCCCAACCTACCCAAGATTACGCGAAGTATATTCAACTAGCAGACAATATATCGCAATAAATCACCAGCGATTACCTCAACTCTATCGACATTGCAAACAGGACGGCGGGGGAAATAGACCACCTTAATGCCTATGAAGCCCGGAATAAAATACGCACCAATGAGGAGAAGTTTAAGGTTCTTCCCATAGGACGCAGAAAGACGGCAGAGATCTTAGTGTGGGACGAATTTTACCCGTATTCACGCGAAGCCCGCGTTCTCGGGTTAATTATGACGTCATCGGGATACGGTACACACGTCAACTCGAAAGTCGCACAGGCCAACCTTCGTTTACGCCAACTATATAGGTTTAAGAGACTCTCCCTCCGGAATAAGAGAAAATTATACCTAGCCCTAGTGAGACCTATCTTGCTGTATCCCGCTCTTTCGTTGCACCTGGAGTGAAATACCCAATTAAGTAAAATGCAAGCGATACAAAATCAGGCACTCCGCTTCATCCTTGGTGCGTCCAAAATGGACTTCATACCTTCGACCAGACTCTACGCCCTCGCGGAGGTAGAACCCCTAAATATGATCCTTCACAATAGGGCAAAATCAATTTGGACGAAAATCGACGAGTGGACGAATAAAGAAGTACGACAAGCAGATTATGAAAACCGATTACGACTCTACAAACGTGGATTTAAGAGCAGCCGCCTGCGTACGCAGGAGGATGTTTTACCTTTATCCAGATAAAGATTTACCGGAAAAAACAAAAATTTGCAAAGTAAGGACAATGGGAACCATAGTTCACATGTTTTATATATAAAAAAGTAACAAAAAAGATCCGTAGTGGACATACAACCAATGTAAAGTAACGTGACTTTAACAAATTATAAATGAGATCGTTATATACGATCAGATGTGCAAAAAAAAAGGACAAACAAACACTCAAATAAAGAGGGATCCTTAAATCAACAAAGTATAAATGCAGTCAATATAAAAGATCCGAAGTGGACAAAGTAAAATAGGAAACGATCTAACATGTGTAAATGCTTAGTTACGAGTAAACTCTAGGCCACAAGCTCTAAGCCGTACGTTTACAAAGGCTTGAACGCTTTATTATTCTCATCAGAAATGCTTACGAACAAAGAAGACGACGTGAAGACAATGCCAGGAAAGCTGGCACACATATTCTTCTACTGTTACACCTTTTCTCTCTATAACCTCTCCTACTATCTCACACCCATTTTTTCCATCTTTTATTATCTCACTATTATTATTCACTTTGATTGCTCTCTTTTCCGCATTCACTATTTAATTTGCGATGTTTTTTGTCCACTACGTATAGCTTTAAATGTCGTCATGTTTACGTTATGTACGTCTCTAGGGTTTATGTAAACTAGGGATTTCAGGAGAAGAGCCGACACTTCTTTCCTGGAGTATGGTCCCTCGTACGTCCATTTGTACTCACCCGCAGCTAGACCGATGATAAGTAGTTCCAAGTCGTCTTTGACGGCAGGGGACAGGAGGGAGCCGAAAACACGTAGACCCACGTCTTTCCCGTCGAAAAGGAGGCTTCTTTCGAGGATTTCCTTTTTCTTGGTGAGAGGGAACCCTTCGGTGTTTTCCATCCTCCTCTTCTTCCTCGTCTGAAGTGTATTGTTGTTTCTGCGGCGTTTTCTCGGGAGTCTTCTTAATCTTCTTCCTTTTCTTCTTTGCGCCTTTTTTCTCTTCTTCTCCATCCGAAGGCGTTTGTATTTTCCCTTCTTCTTCTTTTTCAGTTTCCTTTACCCAATTACTTGAAGGTGCCCTCTTTTCTTCTTCGAAGAACTCGAGATTAAAAAGGCCCGCCGAGTCTGGGTTTTCGGGAAACCAAACCTTTTTGTTACAACCATTCTTCTCAAGAAGAAGGTTGAGGTGGGATGAGAAGGAACCGGGGTTTGTAAGGTTTGCCAGGTGGGCAACCATGACCATGGCCATGATTTCTTGCCCTTCCTTAGGCATGACCAACCTCGTAGTGTTTGTTCGTGTCGGAGTGGTAGTTCTTGCCGCTGTATCCGCGTACGTGTTTTTTTTCCTCTCTTCTTTTTATTTCTTTATCCTTTCTCGTTTTTTGCGCATCGCCTCTTTCCGAATTGGGCACCTCATGGCCAGGGCCCTGTGGTCACCCCCACAATTTATGCACTTTTGCACCCTTTCCCTGCACTCTTTCCAACCGTGCCCGGTTTTAGCGCAGTTGGAGCATGCAGAGTCGGCGGTTGTGCAGTCTTTAGTAGCGTGTTGTTCGCCTGCATAGCACTTGAAGCAGCATTGATTTGTATGTAATCTCCTTTTTCAATTTGTTCAGGGCTAACTTTCAGGTAAAAGCCGAGCAGCCCATCGTTTTTGGCTCGGTTTGCCATATCGATGGTACTGAAGACTACCTTCACCATGCCGTTTCCTTTTCCAAATTTGTAGACTGCTGTGATGCAGGCCCACTCTTATTTCGCCGTGAGTTGGTTTTTGATTTATTCACAGGAATTTCTGTAAAGATTGGGTCCAGTCTCGTTAGTATGATGGTTTGTTGGGCCAGGATTTCTTGCGGTATACTGGCTTCAAGCCCAATCTTTTTGAGATGAGCTTGAGCCTCATCGGAGACCAGCCTCTCGACGTCCCCCATTGTGCTGCAAATGGTTGCATATCCATTGGGAGTGTCTAGGAGTCTGATCAGCACCACGTTGATCTTTTTATATATCGTTTGAATCACTTCCATTTTTTTCAGGTTTTGATGCCCTCCCCCCATCCCTATGGTACGGAGGGAGATCCTCTTGCAGTCATGAGGGGCTTTTCCCATGTTGAGGCCCCTCTTCTTGTAACTCTTTATTGAAAGAAGATGTGTAAATAAAGTTTTTGCACGAATAAAATTAACACTTATGGCGGACCGCCTTTATCTGCGTCCGTCTTTTCACTCGATTTTTTACACTGCCTTCGTGGCCAATTGCTTACGCGGAGCTTTACTTCCGGTAGACTTGCGAGCTGTCTGCTTGGTACGAGCCATGACGACAAAACAAAAATAGTCAGACAATCTGAGCCTTCCAATTTTATGTTTCTTGTAGCGCTTACTTTGCCTTTAAAAAGTTCCCGCGCCATGATTGGCCAATTTTTGTAATACTTATGTTCACGTAGAAAGACTATATATAGTGTAGCAATTTGTGAATAATTCCATTCGACCTTTGATAGCAGACGTTGGTAGATTTTCTTACAAAGATTTTCAAACAGCGATTCAAACCTCATAACTGATTGAAGCTCAGTGCATCGTTTCCTCCTGGAAAAGAAAATTTTGAGACTGATTGACAAGACTTCACTCTACTAAGACTTGACCACCTCTTTTTAAGGCGTGTCAGTTAGGGAAGCTGATCCTCCATGGATACTCTTAAGGACAGGAGCCATCTCTTAACCGGGCAGCTTACTCGGTGCAGGCCGAAGCTTAGCCCGGTCCGTGTGAGCGGCGGATCCTTTTGAGTGGAGCGAACACTGTTAGGACTAGGCACCAGGCAAGTTGGTAGAGTTCAATGACACGCTAGCGGAATAAACCAGACGAATAACTGGATTTTAGCCGCACCTTCTAATTTTCTGTTTTCTCGCCTTTTTCTTGCTTTTTTCACCTTAGAACGCTAAATGAAGAAAAGGAAGAAGCTCGATTAGAAGAATGGAAGGAACAAAAAAGGTCCCTTTGCGAACCATAAAAAGAGCACAAAAATCGGAACGCACTTTTGTATTCAACGTGATATATGAGGAACTAGGAATAGTACTCATCCGACTCCTAGACTACTCAACCAGCTATGTGGCCATTTGTCAAACGGAAAAAGTTATGGATAAATTACTCAGTGAGAAAGCCACACCAAGCTTCCAGAAAATCGGACTAGAAGCTAAAGTTCCTCCACAAATGGAGGCGCAAAAGGCCATATACTGTCGACAGATAAATCCATGGATAGGGGAGCATACGGCAACGGAAATAAAAGAAGAGATCGAAAAATGACAAGAATGGGCTAAAGTCAAGGAAGTTGTGAAATTCAGGAACAAAACTAACAATGAAGAGTACACCCATGTTTATAAAGTTTTGTTCAGAGAAACAGGCATGGCACCTAAAGATAACCCAGGACCAAATCAAAATCGATGAGTTCATAAATGTTCTCACTTGTTTCTGCTTCTTCGCTTTAGATCAAAATACGTCTAGGGACTGATCCCCAAAAGGAGAAACAAAATGCTCAGAATGCAGTTCAACTTTACACACATGGAAAGATTGTAAAAGCCAAGAAAAGAAGTGCGCGAATTGTGGCGTGACCCATTGCACGATGGTGATGGCTTGTCCCATTAAGAGGGAGATTATCGAGAGGAAGAGGAGAGAGAAGATATGGCTTGAGGAGGAAAAGAAGAACCAAACATATGCCAAAGTAGCTAAGGCAACAGCGGAACAAATAGTACCGGCAAAAAATATAATAGAGCTCAAACAGGAAAAATCTTTAAACATACTGGCGTGCACACTACATGCTCACGTAATCAACGTTGCGAACGCTGGAACCTATTCCAAGGAACTTAACAAAATGCTAAGTAATAACGGGTTGGAACCTGTGTGGTTCCCGGAGAACCCGCCATCGGGGGACGTATCAAATACACCACCCCGACACCCGAAACCCAAACAGAAGCAGGTGAAAATGAGCCCTCCATCCAATTGACTAGTATCAACCCAGGGTTACAAAAAGATCCAAGACTTAGGAACAAGCAAGCACAGGAAGAGGAAGAGGGAATGGAAGTGGAATTACCTGTAGCCAAGGCAGGCTGGCTGCTCCGAAACTCAACAGGAAAAAAAAGCAATAGAAGAAGCAGGAAACGAGGAATCCCACCACCAAACCCAGAAGGAAAATAAGGAAAAAAGCGCATTAATCTGAGAGTATACATACGCCCCTGAAGATAGACCCATCCCCATAGAAAACAATAAGGAAATCATCATAGGGATTAAAAAAGGGCATTTTAAGTACGAATTCGAAGGGCCGTATTCAGATAACGAAGTCCACAAATCTCTAATTAGTGGAGGAATAATAATCCCGAAAGAGATATTCTTTAATATAAAGAGAGAAGAATTTAAAAAGAAAAGAAGCGGTTGAACAAAGTCTCTCTACGAAAGAGAGCTAAAGAAAGCTGAGAGAAGAACTTCACTGGAAGAATAAGATTCAAAATGGAAAGGAAAAGAAAGCTTAAAATAGGAAGTCAATGTGTCTGGTTGGGATGCCAAAAGGCATTTGCATTGTAATTCATACTTCAAAATTGACCTTCAGATCATCCTACTAAATGAAATCAACATCGATCCGGAAATAAAGCCCATTAAAATCTTTAACTATACAACAATCTACCAGACAAGTGAAAATATAAAACTACAACGGAGTAGCGATAGCCGTCCGAAATGACAAAATTTACAATATTGAAAGAATTAGATGAGGCCTACTTAGCCATCAAGGTAAAAGCTGGAACAGGAGATATAATAATTACTGCAGGGTACCAACCCCCAAGGAGGGAATATGTGCCCATACATAATTTATTTGAGGTATTTGGACAAAGTGAAGAAGTATTATTCTTAGGAGACCTGAACGCCCGAACAAGAGCCTCAGGGTATACAACCCATTTCAACAACAGCAGGAGAAACGTGGATCTGCTAATAGCAAGAGACATAGTTGAGAGGATCGGACCGGAATTCCCTACGTATATCTGCTTAAGAAGAGCAACTAAATCAGACATCGTGCTAGCTTCCCCTAAATTCCAATATAATTATTTGATAGAAAGAAGTCCACCAAAACATCAGCGATCACGAAATGGTGGTAGTAACAGTGTCCGCAGACCCTCTACAAATAAAATGCTTAGTCAGAAAAAGCTTTAAAAGGCTAACTGGCGCGATTACGCCGAAGACTTAGCAAATTACCAGCAACCAGATCTAAATGATGCAACCCTGGAAGAGATCGATGAGGCACTAAATAACATGATGAAAAAGCTGATAGATACAGACAAAAATCATATACCTAGAACAACGTTTAGAACATTGCCACATCATCGGTATACACCGCAATTAGCAGATTTGGAAAATAGATATTTAAAACTAAGATAAAAGATAGAGCGACTTGGTCCAGAAAGAGGTGATAGAGAACGCCTCCTCAACATTAGGACGGAAATGAAAACAACAATTACGACAGTGAGAGGCATAAGATGGGACCAGATAATAGACAGGATAGACTCCAAACTAAATCCTACAAAATTATGGCAAAAGATCAGCATGGTGAGAGGAAATAAAAAGTCGATAACAAAAATAGCCATCAAATACAATGGAGTAGATCGCTAGAACCAGAACAAATTGGGGCCGCGTGTAGAGAACACTGGCATAATGTTTTCAACATATCACCTGAAGAAAACGAAGATTTTGACCGCGACGATGAACTTAGAATAGTTGAAGAGATGGAGAGAAACAAAGGAGAAGTAACACCCAATCACTCTGCTTCTGATACAGTAATGATGGAACAAGGAGTAGACCCAATAACACTTGAGGAATTAAATTATACTCTAAACAACACCAAGCAAAGAGCGCGGGGTATTTTCCTGACGCCCTGAAAAGAGGAAAAATAATATTTTCGCCCAAACCAGGCAAGCCCCCTGACCAACCAGGAAACTTCAGGCAGATAACTCTACTAGAAACAGTGGCCAAACTACTTGAAAAATTGATCGTCAGGAGATTGAGCCAACACTTAGAAGACGACGATCTAATTCCTAGCCACCAACACGGGCTCAGGAAAGTTAGAAGTACCGAGACGGCACTGGCCGTAATACTAGAAACAATAGCCAAAGCCAAATATGATAGAAAATACACAGACCTGGTATTAAGAGACGTGCATAAGGCTTTTGATAAGGCCTGGAGAATAGAATTAAAATACAAGGTCAAAAGATTAGGACTTCCACCTATCCTAACAAAATGCATATGTGACTACATCACAGACGGCACAGCATTCATCAGCATAGAAAGTAAGCGAAAACCCGAATATGAAATCAATCATGGCGTTCCACAAGGAGGATGTCTCAGTCTTCCGTTATATACTATATATACAGGTAACCTTCTAAATCCAATCTACGATAACACCAAATACGTACAATTACACAGACGACATCTCGATAATCGTTAATAGTCCATACAGGCACCCACCAACGTCAGCCAGAATCACTGCTGCAGAAATCGAAAATATAAATAACTTTGAAAAAAAATGGAAGATAAGGACAAACGCAAACAAGTTTACCATTATTCCTATATGACGAAGAAAAACATCAATAGTAACGATTAACGAAGAAAGGTACAGATACCAAAAGGAAGGCAAGGCCCTAGGACTAAAAATAACTTCAAACGGGTACCTAAAGCACACCACCGAAAGAATCAGACTAGCAAAAGCTAACTTAGCGAAACTTTACTAGTTAAAAAACCTAAATACAAAAATAAAATCAAAATCTACAACCTTCTGTGTAAATTAGTATTATTATATCCCTCAATTCCACTCAGCAATCTAAATAAAACCAACAACGTGAAATTACAGAGAGTACAGAACAGTGGCGTACTATTAGTTACAAATACAAGAAGGAGAGAGCGCAAGAGGCAGATAGATCTGCACCATGAGATAGAGATGGAGCCAGAATATGTAACAAACTAGAAACACTTCAAGACAAAGAAGAAAAGAGGAAGATGGAGATCCCCATAGAGCAATCAATAGAGAAGATTTTAGGGGCGGAAAACCGTTAAATGGAGCTAACCCCGTACCAATATATAGATAATATAGGAATCCCTATAGAACTGAAAACAAAGTATAAAAGTCACCGACAACTGCGAAATATTCAAATATAACAAAAGATAATCTTAGAAGAAGAATAGAGGCGTGAGAGCCCCTAAACATTTGAATAAATGATAGGGTATAAAAGTCGAAGACCAGAACTCAAGTGATAGCTGGTCACCCAGCAACCTGCACTAACTCTTACTCATTCCATTTCATCACTGTACCCTAATGATTACTATCCACTCTAGTCTAACTATATACTTTTAACTTCTAACTTTTTCAAGACGTAAGACGTAATTCCATTCGAACAATAATGGAGACGATAGGATGGTGCGATCGATAGCCTCGATCACGAAGCAACTCCCAAAGAATCTTAAAATAAGATCAGAGCTCTCAAAGGATCGACTGGGAAGAAGATCAAACTACAAAAAGAAAACAGAAACATGGAAACGGAAGAAGGAAGAATTGAAGACCTATTCCGAAGTTATTGGGAAAAATCTTCAGTGTAACTGAGGAGGAAAACGAAGCCTATGACCTCGAGTTTGAAAGCAACATCATAGACGAGCTTAACGACCAAATACACAAGACGCACCCTCGCCACCAGGTGTGTAGACAGCGCGACGACAAAGACGCTGAGATTACAGAAGAAGAATTACTCGGCGCGCTCCGCTCCTTCCGAAAAAAAAGTCCCAGGGCAATCGGGGCTTACAAAGTTAAACTTTGAAAGAACACCAGCCAATGTCACCGAAGGGATGAGAAGGATATTTAACGCCTGTCTGAACACGGGATACTTTCCAGATGCTTATAAAACGGCTAAGATGATTTTCTTGCCTAAGCATGGAAAGGACCCAACGTTGAAGGAGAGCTACCTGCTAATTTCACTTCTAGAATTTGGCGGGAAGCTCTTCAAGAAGATCATCAACCAAAGACTGGTGTCTCACCTGTAGGAGAACTCCCTCTACAACCCACATCAATTCGGGTTTAGGAGGAAGCGAAGTACGGAGATGGCGATTAATGTCATCACGGAAAAGCTAGCCCAAGCAAAACGGAAAAGAAGTCACGTAGACATTGTTTGTCGGGATGTATCAAGAGCGTTTGATGAGGTGTAGCAACGGGGAATGCAGTACAAGATCTTACGACTGGGCCTAAGTGAAAACTAGGAAAGAATTCTCTGTGACTATGTCACGGAGATGGCGGCGTATATCAGATTAGGGTGCACGGACGGACCAAAGTTTCCGCTCATTAAGGGCCCCCCACAAGGATGGGGGGAGCTGTCCCAAACTCTCTAATTTATTTACACCGCTGATGCCCCACCCCCTGTAAGCTACACTTGCCTCAACATTCAATTCGCCGATGATTTCACCCAGATAATCACTTGTCCATGGAGGAATGCGCCTTGGCAAGCTCGTATGACAGCAACATAAATTGAAAACTTTAACACCTACGAGGCCCGGTGGAAAATCCGCACGAACCAGGAAAAGTTCAAAGTAGTCCCCATAGGCAGAAGACTACTATACGAGGTTCGGGTGGGCGATAGACGCTATCCCTACTTCACGGAGTGCAATGTATTGGAATGAAGAATACTTCAACCGGGTACAAGAAACACGTCCATGAAAGAATCACCAAAGCCACAGCTGCAGTCCAAACTCTATACATGTTCAGAAATCTCCGTGAAAGCAATAAGAAAAAATCTACAATGCACTTGTAAGATCGACGCTGCTATACCCAGCTTCTGCCCTCTCATGTGGCTCGAAGACACAAAAGAGGAAACTACAAGTGGTTCAGAACAAATGTGTGTACCTAATTACAGGTATATACAGGCGGGAAAGAAGACGCCAGGAAGAGTTGCGACGGGAGGCGGGGTTAAGTCCCATTAACGTTGTCATAGAAGAACGGAAAAGGAATATGCAGGAACTGGTTAATAGAGTATTGAACAATGATATCGTCCAAATGATTAAACTGAACAGAAGAAGTATAAGTCGCGCCAGATTTCCGAGCTCCGCTGGTCTTTTAGCTGCCGGAGCAGAAGGGCCGTTCTACACATGAGAATGAGAATGTTTTTACCCAAACCAAGAAACCCGACCAAGAAAACAATACCTAATTACGAAACCTCACCAATTTCTACAAGAATTCACCGATGAAGACCCAACTATTTCAAAGGAGACATCAAAGAAAAAACAAGAGACAAGATTTACACTCACTACAAGATAGACAAAAAAAAAAGACAAGATTTTCACTCACTACAAGATAGACAAAAAACTACATAAAGACACTAAGCATAATACTAAAGTGATTAAAGTATTTTATTATTACAACAGTAATGCGCATAACATATCCAAGAACATTAATTTTTTGAACGCCCTAATAATATAAACTATCCCAAAGAAAACAAAGGAAACACAAAACAAGAAAATATTTAAAAGCGATAGGCCTGATCACCAGGCACTTAGCATCTCTTTGCACCCTACCACACTTCTTTCTCTTTTCACCACTTGGCTATTTTCAGTTATCTGTCCCCACACCCTTTCTTTATCCCCTACCCACACCTACCCACTTACATCGTTCACAGTTCATAGAATAATTCCATGACTGCTTAGATTTTATTATGATTAATATTTCTCTCTCGAACGTTCTTTTTGTAAAATGAATAAAAGTCAAGCGATAAATGTCTCAGGCGGAAGATTATGGAAACTGCGCTTCTTTATTCCCGTCTAATAAAAAAAAGTATGATAAGGACATGGCTCAAATGATGTATGAAGATGTGTTCGTGTGTGTCCGAACGCCTACAAACACAATATTTTTGTGTATACACAACCCAAAGATTCTTGTAATGTGCTAGTTGTGGTGTGTGTGTGTGTGTGTGTGCGTGTGCCTGTGTACACATAGAGCGTTATAGATGAAACCATAAGATTCTTGTAATGTGGCGGCGGTGTGTGTGTATATGTGATACAAATTTATAGAAATGTATTATAGACACTTATAATGGAAGTGTGTATGTATATGTGCATAGAGAATTATGGCTTATTTTCCTATCAATTGGGAAAATTTACAAAAGTAGGGCTTGAGAAAGCGATAAATGCCCTTGAGCTTTGTTGCATTTATTTATGGGGAGTTTTTTTCGGGCAACTCATGCCATCTTGTGGTATCAGTAGAGCTTAACGTGAGATCCGAGCCCTGGGCTGCTACAGCATCTGGCAACCTCCGTAATGGCGACCCGACTCGAATCGGGTTCTCACCCCCCGACGAACGAAATATACCACCTGATTTCACTTAACTTCGCTCACGGTGGGAACCGATCGAGGTCGTAGCTCATTTACCTATTAATATTTTCCCCGTATCCAGTCGGGTTCCTCCTATCCAGTCTGTGTCCTCGCTCTATACCCAAAAGGTTCAAGGTCATTTGTAGTGTAGTCTATTCTAAGAACTTGTTCCTGGAATTTATAACCACTTCCCCCCTCCTATTATTTGTTATACCACTCGTATTTCTGATATTTTTATCCGTTTTCTTTGTGTGTCTGTGTACCCACTTTTTCCCTATGGTGTGAACCCAAATGATTGATCCAGTTTCCTGTCTTTTCTTCTTGATTGAGAAAAGGCTGTGTTCACGCGTCGGGAGAGACGTCGTAAGTCTGTCGAGTACAACCTCTGGTCTCAGTCTGTTCACCCGTCGGGAGAGACGCTCTGAGTTTGTCGAATGCGACCTCTGGTCTCAGTTCGTTCTTCCCTCAAGAGAGAGGTCCTGAGTCTGTCGAGTGCGACCAATCGTCTCAGTCCGTTCGTCCGCTTAGTCGCCGATTCTTCAAAGGGTTCTTCGTTGGTTCGTTCGTCCGATTTCTCTGTTCCACAAAAAGGAGTCGCGGATTTCTTTGCGAAACTCAGACGGATTCAAATTATTTAGCACCACCCACCTGTCCTCCCACACTCCTAGCCCTAGCGCGCCAAGTTGGCAACTCGACATATGCACATTCAGGTCAATTTCACTTCTCCTTATTTCATTTCCTTTTAACGAACCTCCTTCCTTCATATTATAAACTACAGACAGAGATACCTCTTGAAAGCATTGGTCTATAACTTTTAATAAATAGAACCAGAAACTCTTGCATTTTAACTTGTTCTACCTGTCTTCTCCCGTGTGGGGGACCATTCTTAGTATCTCTCATATCACAGAATGGCTCAAGGGCGACTTTAAGAGCGGTTGATGGGTACGTAAATTATCATTTTTCTTCATTCTGGTTTCAACCTCATTTTCCTTCTATCACTCCTGTAAGGCGATGACGACCTAGAATTATTATTATTATTATTATTATTATTAATAGTAGTAGTAGCGTGAGTTGTACAACAGCGAAGAAAAAAGAATAAATTTTAAATTTGAATGGCAGAAGTAGTAGAAAAAGAATCAGGTGACAAGAACTTCTTGGGTAAAACTCTTCGACCTAAAAATACGATATGGGTGGTAGAAATGCAATTAAATCTTCATTAACGAGTTCGTATCAGAGTAAAGTCACTCAAACATGTGAACTTACATCTCTGTGTCGGAAATATAGCAGGCAGTCTTTTTAGTCGCGGGCGATTTTACATCTCACTAAGTCGGTCGGTTCCCTTTTTGTTTGTTTTTGTAATAACATTGCAAATATTCGGCTGATTCAAATGAAATTTGAATCCTGTATCTTCTTTTACATTCTCTTTTGAATTATATAATTTGCAAGGTCCCCCCAAGGGTAGCCCCATTATTATTTTACTCTGGCAATAACATCGGTCTGTCGGTCGGTTCCCTTTTTGTTTTTTTGGTTTTTGTAATAACATTGCAATTATTCGGCAATAACATCAT
>OZ018331.1:150593763-150776263 GCA_963969495.1 Ceratothoa steindachneri | reverse complement strand
GAGAGAGAGAGAGAGAGAGAAAGAAAGAGAGGGGGGGGGGAGTTGAGCTAAGAGCAACCCGGGAATCTTCGAATCGGACGCCCGCCAAAGTTTGCACAAAATTCTGAGAGTCGAGAAGGACTCCGCCCGTGAATGGTTTCTTCTTGTCGGGGCGGAGAGATTTTTTTTGGGGGGAGAGTGAGCCCATCTGGCGACTGCCTACTATGGCAAAAGTCGCCGTAATCACATCACAGCCTACTACAGGGATAGATTAGAAAAAACATAAAAAATATAAAAAGAAAGAAGGGCTAAAAAGAAAAGCAAAAATGAAAGTAGAGGGAAACGCGCTCCGGCGTCGAGGGTAGGCCCGCCTCTCCCCGGCGCACGAACTGCGACCTACAACGGTCGAGTAAAGTCGAGGAGGAAGCCGTATAGTCCACAGGTCTGTGTGCACGAACCAGTCCCGAGTACAAGGGACAAGCGGTAGCGACTCCGCTCGCCCCGATACCAGGACAGGTAACGTGCGCGAAGATCACCCAGACTGGGACTGCCAACAAGAATGTGCCCAACAGTCTAAGGGACAACGCAGTCGTCACTGTATGGCGCAGGCGAGCGCTCCATAAAATGGTGGTGCGTCCCACGAGTGTGTCCGATTCAGGGACGACAGAAAGCAACCTGAAGTCGTCGCAGCATTGAGGGGTAGGTCCATGGGAATAGTCGCGTACAATGGCGTGCAGCTTTAAGTTTCCCTCAACCGTCTCCCATCTTCTTTGCCAAGCAGTCCTGAGGGCTGCCGTATTCCAGCCATGTAGTTGGTGCGAGGAAAAGCGAAACGCTGGTCTGATCGCTCAGTCCTCGCGGACTCTTTGGCGCCCTCATCCCCCGCAATTCCTACATGTCCAGGAACCCAGCAGAAGATAATCTCGACCTCCGCCCGACTCGCCAAAAGCGTGACGTCACGGATATCGCGAGCCAGGGGATGCGGAGATTCCAATGACCCGAGAGCACTCAGGGCGCTTTGTGAGCCGCTATAGATCACAATCCGGTCTCCACACCGGGCGGTGCAGAGAAAACCTACTGATTCCCTCCCACTGGTCTTAGGTTTTGAGGGGTTCGGGATACTCCCTATGCATTATATGAAGAGGAACCCGAACTCATACTGAAGCACTAATGCAATATCTGCCTCTCGGGGCGCGCTAACGCACCTTAAAATGAGACGATGCGCCTTAGTTTTAGTTCAATTGTTTTCTTAATTAAAAATAAAAGTGTGAAACTGTAACTAAGGAGGGCATTTCCACACAGTGGCAATGAATAAAGATGTATAGAGAACAGAAAAGGCGAAAATGGTGGCAGAGAATGGAATGGCAAACCATAGATCTTAAATAGCCAAAAGGCGTATTGTAAACATCCAAGAACAAAAACGTACACTAAAAAATCCGAATCTCTCTTTTAATGTGGCGCTTACTATGCAAAGCAAAGGGATTCGAACACTACTTCTCGCGCTGCGAACCCTCCAAGGCCACCTAAAATCCAGTAAGCACGAAATCTCCCCCCCCCCCTAATAAATTACAGTGAAAATACCCCCCTGCGGGGGGAGGACATGTATCTAAGCGGCCGTTTTAATAGTTTTAATTGTATGTAATATTGATTGTATCAATTGGTCTGAAATCTTGGTCCTTTGATCCATTTCAGGACACGGAGTGGTCGAAGCCCTGGCCTTTTAATTCTCCATCTCGCCCCCGTTTCACCCTAAAAGAGAATGTTGGGGGGGGGGGGTAAGCTGGCCCCTTGGAAGAACCCTAAACAATGGGCATTGCGGTCAATTTGACGCACCATCAGCTAAACGGACAATAAAAGGATGGGAATCGAAAGATCGGGAATTTTCTGCTTCATTAGCGCGGTATGGCGGGTCGCAGACAGGGGGTGGGGGGGAGCGGATAGCCACGAGTGGACACGATGGAACTGACAGTCATTCGAAAGAGAAAGAACCAACAAGGGGTAGGAGCACGAAACCCACGCGCAAGGAGACACTGATGAATTCGAAATTTTATTTAAAATAGAAACAAGGCACATGTCAAGAAATTGTTGAAAAACGTAAAAAGAGGTGATGAGCGAGTGGGGGAAATATACAACAGACCCAATAGCAACAAGGTCTGCTGACCAAAAAGACGCGTGCTCTCACTTAATCTGATTTATGACCTTACGACCTTCAAAACTTTCAATAATTCCAGGACTAACCTTGGGAGGACCTTGAAAATTATATCATTCGAAAGAGAATGTAAAACAATATAAGGGTTTCAAATTTCGTTAGAATCGGCCGAATAGTTATGATGTTATTGCCAAAATAAAATAATTCCCGGGCTAACCATCTTGGGGACTTTTGCAATTATATCATCGAAAGAGAAAGTAAAACGACATAAGGGTTTAAAATTTCGTTAGAATCGGCCAAATAGTTACAATGTTATTGCAAAAACAAAAAAAAAAGCAAAACGGGGACCGACCGACCGACATAGTGAGATATAGTCACCCACGACTAGACTCGCACGCCACTAAAAAAAAGGCAATTGCCTGAAGGCGCGAGGGACCGAGTGGGCAGACATCTCCCTTTAGAATGGTAATAGAGTCAATCATACGGGCAGGAGGGTATGCGGATGAATTGGAAAAAACAATTAGCAGTTCAACGAAAAATTGTTAGTTGCAAGTGTCTTTTACGGGAAATTCGTTAGTTTTCCACACCTTTTCTTTAACTATTAAGGTTCTTAAAATACACATTTTATTATTAATTTAACATAGAAAAATGAAAAAGAGTTGAGTTTTGTTTACGATCGGAAAATTGTGGTCGTTGCGAGAAAGCGAATCTTTTTAAGGACATTCCGAGTTGGTTTTACACAGTTTGTTTTGGACGAGCAATTGGGGTTTCCTGAAATACCTGTTTAACAAGGCTTCGTCATCTCTGACTCTAATTTTTTTTCTTCTAAATGGCCTGCAAGAATGCCGTCTTCCTTCCCAATTCGAACATTCAATTGCAACCTTAGTTAAAAGTTGTGGTTTAATTAAACAAAGAATTACTTTAATTCTTAATAAATCCAGTGCAGGTCAAATCTGTTTCTATGTATGAACTTTTAATGCGTGACAGAACAGATGCCGAGCAATCGCTCCTTGTTTCTGTCGAGGAAATGAACGAACAAATAATCAGATTTACATTTCATTCAGCATGGACGAAGTGAGTGAGACTGCTCGGAGAATTCTTCTCAAATTGATTATGGCTTTGAAGTCAAAACTTAATAAAACGATCTTTCGAGGAACAAAAAAATTAACTTCATCTAGCTCTACCAATTCCGTCAATGCCTCGAAATCGGATCCCAAGGAAACTATGAGTAACCTTGGTCCGAATGGGCTTGTTAATTCCAGTCTCAATTACTGTTCAGATTCGCATTTTTAGTCGCGGGTGATTCTACATATCACTATGTAGGTCGGTCGGTCGGTCGGTCTCCATTTGCTTTTTGGGGGGTTTTGGTAATGACACTGTAACTATTCGTCCCATTGTAAAGAAGTTTGAAACCCTTATGTTGTTTTACATTCTCTTTCGCATGATATAATTGCCAAGGTTCCCCCAAGGTTAGTCCGGGAATTTTTGAAAGTTTTGAAGGTCGTAAGGTCATAAATCAGAATAAGTGAGAGCACGCGACTTTTTGGTCAGCAGACCTTGTTTCCATCCCGTTTCTCAGCCCTTGTCAACGTAATTGTTAAGGGAGCCCCTGTCCTTCCAAACTGTTAACAGAAACACTTCAAATTTCCGGCAAGGCGCGTCTAATGTTCAAATTTCAAATCCGAATACCCATTCTAAAGAGTATTCTAAACCCCCTCATTCAAATGGCAACCTCTTCGAAGGAAGCAACTCTATGGCGTAACTGTGATCCACAGAGCGCTTTCACTTATCTCACCAGTGCGAGTTTTGCGAAGCGAAGGCGCTTACTTCGGCCCAATGCCCATCAAGAGACAAATGTAGTCAAACTTCGGGATCAAATAGGAAGAAAGTGGTGGGTATAATGAATCTATTGCGGATTTAAAATTCCTTTCTAAAGTTAATATAGTTTCTGCTTCCTACTTTTGTTAACAGTATGTTAACGGTAAATAAATTTAATCATGTATTAAGAGAACCAGGTGAGAGTTCCCTTTTATTGCTTTATCGTGGTGTATCCACATATCGTCAAACAATTAACGTTGCCGGAAACGATTTGGTTGCTATTGTAACGAACTTTCAAATCCTTAAAATTCGACCAAGATTACAAACGAGCGAGAATTTTCGGATCAATTACATTTGGTAAATCATATTATCAAACTCCTTATTTTCTTCTAATTTCAAGTTTCCAAACGAGAGAGTGTGACATCTGAAGCAAAACCCTCTGTCAAACTCGGGAAGTTACATTATGATGCAAGTTGCCTTTAATAAACTTTTAACACCTTCATTTCCAAACATTCAAGCTTGTTAAACCCTCCTTAAATCTTATTTGCCTTTATTTCAAACCTTAAAAGAATTAAATTCTTCTCTACGACTAAATCTTAACTGACGAAAGAATTTTGGACTCAATTCGTCTCAAAGCATCTTTAGAGAAGGCATTTAACTTTTCCCAAACGAACCAATCCATCCCTCCATCGTCTACTCCCCAAAGTCCCTATTGCAAAAACCTTTAAAGACTAACCCCTTACTTAGGGGGATATCGATACCAGCACACCAATTTCTTCACACATCTCTACTTACAAACATTTTGCGGGAGATGCTCGTGTGTTTTTGCTTTAAATTTTTAAAAGACTTGAAAGTGAGAAACGAAAACCAACGAGCTAAATTTCTCCCAGGGACTTTGTTGAGGATTGTAAACAAAATGTCAAGTGAAAAGAAGTTTCGAAGCACGAATTATCTAAACCCTAAATATGAAACTACTTGGGGCTCTCGGGACCTGAAGGGGCTCGCAACTCTTCAGAATACATCCAACCTTGCCAATGAAAGCAGATCTTACTGTAGGTCTTGGGGCTGGGAGGGTATGCAGTCCTCCAGATGTAACCTGCAGCTTGATTGCTCATGCTACACCAGACACTCAATAGTGGGGTCAGAGATGGGTGAACTAATGAAGGTGTGTGTGTGTGTGTGTGTGTAATAAATGAAAATGACATGGGTACTACTTAAGCGGTCCTCTCCACTGCTAAGGTGTGTACACGGGGCACCGCGCGAGACAAGTATGTATGTATGTATGTACGAGTATATGTGAGAGAGAGAGAGAGAGAGAGAGAGAGAGAGAGAGAGAGAGAGAGAGAGAGAGAGAGAGAGAGAGAAAAAAAAAAAAAAGCGGGCTGAAAAAGACGACCCTCATCTCGCGGGAATCCACGAGAGAAGTCGACAATAAACGAAGTCTCGAGCACATTCATAATACGCACGTCCCCCGTGTGCGTGCGTCTGTGCGTGCGTATAAATAGTGAAGTGCCGAGAGGAGCGACGCTCCCGCGGACCGAAGTTGTCAGAAAAGAAGTCATTGGCGTTAACTCGTGGCTTTGCGAGCGCTGTTTGCGGTCGTTTTTCTGCCAGAGCAACGGTCGACGTCTGGTTCCCCAAAGCTGCCTAAATGTGACAAGTTTAGGCCGAGTTTGAGTTATAAAAGCGGCCATCCGCAGCAGGCCCGGCCATCCGAACTGTGCTTGGCCACAGGGTGTCAAATTCGGCAAGAGGTGACAGTTGGGTTAATGGAACTGTGACGTAGTTTCCCGGAAAGGAAAATGTGGCCGTGAGTTCAATCTTAAATATAGTTGGGGGCGCAAACGAGCCATTCGTTTGTGTTCGTGAACAGGGCGATTCTTTATTTTGATAAACAGTGAATCATTTGTATTTTCCTCCAACTTAGCAAAAGACCAGCAGTGTTTTGCAACGTTTCCACAGGATTGGGGGTGTAGCGTACGAGAAGTGCAAGCGAGCGGCTTACAAGCTTTGCTTTTAGTAGTCTTTTTTTGAGATTCAGGACGGTGGAGTGGATTCGCCGCTCGCTAACGGTGGTCCAGCGACGCGGGAAGCCGTTCGCAACTCGCCTACGCTAATCTCATTCTTTCTTTTTTCTTTGCCCCCTTTCTTACCCCCCCCCCCCCTTCTATCTACAGGGAAAGGCGAGGGTCCCCGAGTTTGTACACCCGACTCTACGTCCTCTTCCAGTGTTTGGAATTGACGTCTAGAACATATTCTAGCAGACTGAGGGATCCTTCTTGGGAGGTGGTATGCTTTTTACACGAATTTGTATGTTTTTTTAAAGAGATCATCCATTCTCACAGGTCAAATGATGCCCACTCCCCCGCCCCATTCCCCCCACCTCAATGAGTACAATCTTCGCTCATTAGGAATGAAGAGGGATTCCTGGCTTCCGCCCCCGTCGATGGGGTAGTCAGATTCGTAGCTTTGTTCACGGCTCTTTAAAGGAAGTTGTCGAAGGAGGCTTTGAAGGTATCCTCCCGTTTCCAGAAATTAGGGAGGGGGCTTGTCATAACAGCTCTTTAATCAGCATCCCATATTTCCATTATTTATGTTCCAATTCCTACCAGATAGGTTCTCTTTGGATTACAACAGTTTCCTCGTCCGCCCCAAGAGCAAATCCATGCCATGAGTTCAAGCACAAATTTTCAAAGATTTCTTCATACTTTGAACATTCCTATACCCCCCCTCCCTCGCGAGGGGTTCGTTTAGATGTCTTGGTCTCCACGCTTCGAGCCCATCGACTTCATCGAATTGCCCCATCCCCCCTGCCCGTGTCGAGGAGACGCAGAAGCGACAAACGAAGATAACCTTTTATTATCTCCATCCAATGAGCGGATTTCTCCGGCTGCCTCGTAAAGCCTATCTGACAAAGCTTCAAAGATTCACTTAATTTGAGGAGGACGAGGCTGCCACATTCTCCGGGGGACGATGATCAATGTAACTGCACGACTTATTTCATTTAGTGGAACGAATTAAGTGAGAGGTGACAGGAAATAGTGTAATCCAACGCGGGAATGTTTACTCTGTTTGGAGAGGGGTCAGGCAAACGGGGCAAATCTTGATGACAAAAAATTTATAAAACACCCCAAAAAAGGCAAATTTAGAAGAAAACAGGAAATCGATTTTTTTCTCGTTATTTTGAAAGCTGAAATCAATGAGAGAATCACAACCGAAAATGTTCAAGAAGAGAAGTTAGTAAAATAATGTTGAAGGGTCGGGACCCTTCTTTAAATGTAAAACGGTCATAGCAGAGCAGATGCTAGTGGAAATGGAACAACCTCCTGTTATATCACCTTAGCTGGACGCCAGACACCTCCACGTGCACCCTACTCCCCCTCGATGACCCCGCTACCGATTCCCCTACCTCGCGGATAAAGCCGGTACCGAACGGGTAACGTGTTCAGGGACGCACCGTACGTCTGTCCCGTCGACCCGATATTCTATCTCCCTCATTACATGAACTAGTAAGAACGGCCCCCAAACCCCCCAGACCAAGAACATTGAGAAGAGAATGAATCTGAGGTGATTCGTAAACTTAATAGGTCACCACCATGAATGTTAAGGATATCGCTCGTGGAGCGAATTTCTTTTCCCCCTCCCGTCGGACAACCATTCGATTTTATTGGATCACCCAGACATTCCATCTCCCTCCTGTATACCCCCCCCCCCCCCGCGCGGGCTGTGGAATGAACGGAGCGCGCGTAAACAAGAAACCCATTTCGACACCGAAGCAAGCTTTTAATTAACTGCAGGAGGAGACCTTATAAGCGCTACGCAGACGGTTATATTTAACTCGAGAGATGACGTCAGAGGAGATCTGGGCTCCGGAGTGGCTGAAGCCTCGTTCCAAGCAACGCTTCAGCTTCTCATTTGCGAATTATGGGTGGGGGGGCGGGTGGGTCTCGGTCGCATATGCCCCCCCCCCCTCAGGAACATACACAACCGGCCCGCCTCGCCCCTAAGCACGACGATCGAAAGTAAACGAATCCCAAGATCCCTTGATGGGAGAGTAGTATAAGATAGATGCCTCGAGACCCCCCCCCCCTACCCCTTCCATACTAAATCCAGAGATGGAAGAAAATGCAAAGAAAGAACCAATAAAAAGAGACAATAGCCAAACTTATTCAAAATGTTGGGGGGGGGGGAGGTCTGAAGCCTACAGGAATAAATTCATGCAAAGAGAAAAGCGGCGTTTTATCAGAGGCCAGAAATCTCAGGCGTGAGACCGCTCCCCAGTACCAGGGACCAGGCCGAAATAGGGAAATAGCAATAGGGCACAACATGCCCTAGGAACAAAGAGGGTATGAAAGTAGATCAATGAAAACAGGGAGGAGGGTATGGTACTCTCCTGCCCCTCCTCCCGTTCAACAACGAGGCCTGGTGGATCCAATAGAGCAATAAGAGAACAAAATCCCCCAAGGGATCTCCTCCCCCCCCATCCGCCTTGGTTTGGGGCATCCGAGATTGTCCTTAGCACCAGCGGAACGGCGGCGGAGGCCAAAAAACCCTCCAGTGGGACGTCAACTTCCTCGCTTCGACACTTCACCAAGGACACCCTAAATGAGGAGAGGAAGGCGGGTATCCTTAAATATGGCGACCCAGGAGCAAAACCAACGAGGGCATTGAGAAGAAAATGGCGACGGTAGAGGAAGTCGAAATGTGTGCCAGGGATCAGGGCAATCCTACAGATGTCAGCTGCAGCATGGTTTCCATGCTAGGCCAGAGACCCTCTTATGGGGGATAGCAATAGAAAAGATGGCGGGGGTATAAGAGGGGGAGAAATAAAAAAGGCATGTTAACTAACCTTCCTTCCACTCGGGGTAAACTCCCCCTTTCCTCCCGAGGATAAATGGACGAAGGCTGTTCAGCGACTAGCCTACGAAATTAGCCGCTGTGGGCAAGAAAATAGACGAGAAGAGACTTGTAAAGGAAGTGACGATAAAGAGGGATAAAAAAATGGGGATTTTAATGGGGTCAGGATGGGATGGTACCGGGTGTAACAAGTCCCCATGCCCCCCGCACCCCCCCCCCCTCCCCGAAGGGCAAAAGAAGCCAGGCAGGTAAAAGATAAATCAAGAAAAAAGGATCATTGGAATATGGAGGTTGGAATGGCGGCAATCCTTGCCAGCCTTAGCTGCTGGCGGGAGGGGGAAAAGGGATTTATTCAAATAAAAGGTAAAAACCAACGAGGCTTCTCGGCTTGAACGTTCCTTGATAAGAAAGGGGTAAAAAAAAGTCAGAAGGAAAAATGCCTGGAAGGAATTAAGTGGATTTTTTAAATTAGAATTTAGGGGCTCATCTGGCGACTTCCTCCGAGGGCAAAGGCGCCTAATTTATTAGCATAAATTAACACCGATAAAATGGCTAAAAGTAAACAAGCACAAAATCAACAGACAAAGCAAGAAACACGAATCCTGCAGGGTTCGAGCACCCACCCACCTGAAAGCTAAACAAAATAGAGGCGACAGCATATGTTACTTCGTGCACTACGGACTTGTGGGTGCGCAACTCTCCTCAAATTGTCATCAGTGAACATAGGAACACCCCCCCCCTCTCCCTTCGTGGACATTAAATTCTAAAAACGAAACAAAAAAATCCATGAAACCTCTTCTGTTGGACACCCCCCCACCCCCGCCCCTTAGAGACCAATTCCCAAGTGAGTGCACACCCTGTGCTTCATCCAGGGTCGAGACACACTTCGTCGTGCCTTGTTGGATTTCCAAAGGACCGTGGAGGGTCAATTTCGTATCCAAGGCACCCTATAATCGGGGCTATGGCCCCCTTCTCCAGTTTTATGAAATTTAAGGTCTTAAACTGAGCAAATGAAGGTCCTTTCGTTGTACAACCGAGGCAGGGTTAAGAGAGGTCTGCATCTGCCTGGCTTAGGTACCTTTCACTCTTACTAGTACTGGTACCGTCACTCTAACAATCTCTTAGTAGTACTAATACCGTCACTCTAACAGTCTCTTACTAGTACTGGTACCATCATTCTAACAATCTCTTACTAGTACTGGTACTGTCACTCTAACAATCCCTTTATTATACACTCGGTCGGTATTCGCCTTTGGGGCAAAATTAACGGTCTATATAAAGCCACGTTCGTACTTTTGAATTTGTACGCAATTAAGAAGGACGAAATTGTTTTCGGCTCGAGCAATAGATCTTCATTACTCTTCTGTTTTCCTTTTAGTTCTTTTGACTGCCGGAGCCCCATCTCTCCCTTCGTTGGATTACACATAATCGCTTCCTTTTCACTAATTAAGCCAAGGGAGCGGAGCTTAGCGGCCTGCGTGAGAGCGGGTATAAATTGCAAACAATATGATAGCAGGAGTCGACTTATTGGGGCTACAAAGTCCAGTTGTTTGAATACACACATACACACACATGCAGGCATAAAAAGAACAAATAAGCATGCATGCATGCATGCACGCACATGCAGGTTGAGTATTTTATTCTTCTGTCGTTATATATAGATAAATCACGCGTGCGCGCGCGCACATATCCTAAATGTTTTGTGTGTGTAAAACACACTGAGGCCACCGCACACACACATTCCGCAGAGTTTTGTGCGTATATAAAACACACAAAGTCGATATGGCTTCTAAATCTCACTGGAATATATTAATCGCTGGCTTATCCAGAAAAAAATGGCACATTCTGATTTGACACAACACGTTTTAGTCTCTTAAATGAGTTCGATAACTTCTCTTCATACCATAAATGAACATATCTTAGTACCGACTCTCCTCATACTAGACGAAGGATTATACCAAATTTCCCTAAAATTGGTTCATGACTGGTAAGCTTTCTTAAGCCTTAAATTACCTACCAATGAAACTTAGCTTCGTCCTTGTAATTCCCAATAAGCTGAAATCAAGGTCCAACGTCCCAATCTTTTCCTCTGCCAACTAAAGAAACTCTGACAATCTCTCTTCAAGAAGACACCCAACGGGACCACCTCGGGGCTCAAATTCCTACTAGGTTAGTTCCCGCGAGTAATCATCTTGTCTTCAGTACTTGGAGGTTGACAGGGTCACTGGGGGTGGGGTGGGGCGGTGCTTTCTCAGACTGTATCTTTTTTTAATCCCCCCTCCCTCCCCAAGTCTTTTCAAGGAAGCAAATTTTTAAAAAAGAAGCAAAAAAATTAAAAACGAAGCCGTCCACACAACTCCTACTTCCGAAGTCAATCTATATGGAGTGACTCCTTTCCTGATTTACTCCTCCGATTGGGCCGAGGGAATATGAGTAAACCCACGAGCGGATTAATAGGGCATTGAGGAAATCCAAACTCAGGCTACTTGGAGATTAAATGGAGGGAGGAACCCCCTTGGGTATAAGTTCCCGGCAAGGGCGAGGAACCTCCTGGATGGCCGACCGCTAATATCGTAGGCTAATCGCCAACACGTCTACGTACATTAATTTCTGGTCGGGGGGGGGGGGTTATACCTCTCCATCTTTGACTAGAATTAGGGGGGGTAACATGCTGTCATTCTTCCAACCTCTTTCTTTTCTAATGCCCCCCCCCCCTTTCTTTTATACATCCACAAAAGAAGGTCGGCAACAATTTGAAGGCTTGTGTGCCCCTCTAGCCCCAATGCCTAAAGAAGGATCTGCGGATATATATATATATATATATATATATATATATATATATATATATATATATATATATATATATATATATATATATATATATATATATATATATATTGGTTAGGGCTTCTCCTATGGAGCTTCAATTTAATTTGAAGGATGAACGAAAGGACGCATAAAGGGAAATTCATTTCATTTTCTTATTACAACGTTTCGGGTAAAAAGTTCACCCGAAACGTTGTAATAAGAAAATGAAAGGAATTTTCCTTTATGCGTCCTTTCGTTCATCCTTCAAATTATATATATATATATATATATATATATATATATATATATATATATATATATATATATATATATATATATATACATACTCAAATTTGCCACTCTCTAACTTCATCACTTTCTTTAAAGATCTTCCCTTACACACTTTATGCGTGACACGGCTTCGTTGCTATTGTCCTTTAAATTCGAAAAGAAAAATATGGGTCGAAGTAACGAACTCCCATGCCCCCCCCCCCCCCTCCGACATAGTTTCACGCTATATTCGGTTTTCGAGCGGAGTTCCAAGCTCGTCTCAAGGGTCGAAGAGGCGCATATCTCAGATGAACTTGAAATTAAACTGTATCCAATGGGAGGAGCCTCAAACGTCACACGAACTTTTCTTCTTTTTTTTAATCAGGAGGATTGATTTATCCCGATCAAATAACGAAGTGGCAACTGTGGGGGGTGGCTATTGTAAACGAGCGAGAAATTGACGACATTTGCGCGCGAGAAAAGCCAGACCAATTGCGTCAAAGTTTGAGGAGAGGGGGAAGAGGCTCACCTTACGATCCAGTATACGATGAGTGCGGCCCTGCCCCAAACCCTGTCACTTCGTGGTCAAGGAAATTCAAAGGGAGGGTTTGGATTAGGAAGACAATCGTCACCCAACACAATGGAAAAAGAAGAAGACTGCTGCCAACTATCCCAGTGTAAAAAGAAGTGCGCTGACACAGATTATGCTAATTAAATAAAGTTAAGCTCACCTCATCTCAGAATTAGCCGCCGACAGCCACCATTGAATGTTTTTTGGGGAGGGAAGAGATACATCACACAAATTTGTCGACTTGCGTTAAAACAAAGCAGACTGTCTAAAGCAGTTTTCCATCTCATTCCTCAAAGACCCCATTATAACATTACCCCCCAAAAGTATGCTCCCCCGGTGGTTGAAAAGTTATAACTATTTTAATTATTAAGTACAAAAAAATCTAAAAGATATATTGACCGTGAAAGAATAAGTGAATCACTTTAGTTTAGCGAGAACTTTGCGCCTGCAACTAAAACACAACTTAGCCCAGGTGTCAAGCAATTTGAAGCGACTGAGCTCAATCTGATAATGAACCAATTTTTATCTCACTTCGTATACTTCTTGATTGCTAAGTTGCTTTTTAACAAAAAAACACCGTCACCAAAATTTCCCCAGGCTCCACGTTGGGGATCACTGGGACTCTAACGGGTCTCAGAAGCAGTGACGGAGATAGCAGGTCAACCATTGAGGATCGACGAACAACTCACAGAGACAACGCAACGGAATGAGAAGAAAACTTCTTTTACAAGTAGAAAAAGACCACACACAGAGACGTGCGCAGGTTCATCCGATAAATGCCAAGAGATCCGAGAAGAAGAACATTAGACATAATTACAATTATAAAGATTGGACTAAGACAACGAATTCAAGTTGAAAGAACAATGAAATGCGCATAGGCAACTATTGGGAGCTTGACCGAAGGAAAGAGGATTGGTTGGTACTCGTAGACTTTGCGAATTAAAATTGAAAATCATGACCTTCTGCTTGGAGTTGTATTTCAGCCAGTGTGTGTGCAGGAAGGAAGGAGGGGGGGAGCTATTTTATATTTAAATATATTGAAAAATCGAGAAATCGACCCGAAGTTTGAATAAAGTGGTTTTAGTTAGTGAAGCGTGTGGAAAGTACATTGCTTATGGAGATACTTTAAGACGCTTAAGAGAGGGGGAAGGGCGTGTACCCGTTACTAAATGAAGGACGAAAAAGAGAGAGATGGGCGAAAGTGGGTAAATCAAGAACCAAAAGTGGAAGAGGGACAAAAACTAGCGAATCTCGCTCTCCAAAAGACTAGCGGCCAAGGCGTCTAATCAACCTCCAAGAACAGGCGGCCAGAAGCACGTGCGTAAATCCCAGAGTGATCAGAAAGGATGGCCACTAGAAGGGCCGTCGCTGGAAGCGGCCTAATTAGTTAGCACTTCATTTTTCGGTGGGTTGCTAATTCCACCCAGGAACCAATAAACAATAGCGCGAAAAGAAACACGAGCCTGGTTTTAAACCTTTTTAGCACCCACTCTAGCGGCTGCCAACGAGGGCATGAGTCGTTGTAATCAATTTTTACCCGAGGGTACCCTGCATCGGGCAAGTGGGTCAAAATAAAAAATAAGGACGACCCTTGGCAGGCGGTGGCAACTTTTCCTGGCCGCATTAAGTTATATGTTGGCCGCATTCATAAAATTTTAATTAAATAGACTGCAAATTACACATTATTTTGCTTATAACTAACTATTATGGCTATGTATCATCTTAAAAAATGAAAAGAAATTATAAATTCTAGAGTTAATTAACCTTTTAATGAGTTTGTTGTAGGAGACAAATAAAATGACTCGATCCGCAAAATTTGAATTCATTCTGAAGGTCGCCTTTAATGTCCAAGAAGGCCGAAGAGTCCCCCACCCTTGCTTGACCCATGGGGTGTCTTCTTATAAATGCAAACAGCAGTATTACAACTAAAAAAATACTTTAAATATTTTCCTAAAATGATTAGAATAAAAAAACAAACAAATAATCATAGAAAAGGTTATAGAGAAAGGGGGGTGTATAAGAAAGTGCAAAAGTTAGTAGAGGCAAAAATTGTATGAAAATATAGCCCGATGAGACAAAAGAAGATACTACTTGGATAGCAACGCTTTCGCCTTTTCCCCAATATGCAACTACCATCTTTATTCTAAACTAGGAACAAGCGGCACTATTTTAGGTATGCATACGTCCGAACGCACACTGGCCCGAGCCGAGTTCCACGAGGGGGCTCTTTGTCCAGAGGGTGAATAACATCCCCCGCCCCCCCTCGTGGATGAATACCGATGGCCCGGCTAATGAATGCCACTTTGGCCTCAATGACCCCAGAGACCGCCGCTCCATATGCTTCTTCGTGCCAGTCTTTCGGCGCCTCCGCCCCCCCTCCTCTTGTTTCTGGCTCTGCCCAGTAACATCTCGATAGGAACCTTTAAAAGGCGGGGAATGCCCCCGCTCTCCATCGTAATGGCACCGTGCCAGAGGCGGGGATTCCGGAAAATCCTCGTCAGGAAAAACACCTGATTTTTCTACTGAAAAATGGACGAACACAATTTCGACGAAAATACACATGAAATACAACAAAAGAGATAATAATACACACACACACACACACACACACACAATAGGAGTCAAGACAACAAAGAGAAAATACAGACAACAGCTTCCGATTATGGCTTGAGCAATGCTACAAATATCGTAATGATCAAAAGGCCTGGATCGGATTGGTAGATTCGATCACCGAGTCTTCTTTTGCGACCGTTTTCTTCAGGGGCAGGGAGGGGGGGAGGAGCCCCGAGCGGCGGCAGCAGACGTCTTGAAGAGCTGGGTAGCCACGATTCATCTCGTTCATTCGCTCCACAATATCATCTTTAGGCCAATTTGCTTATGCCTCCAATCGGTGTTGCCCGGGGCATCCTTCCTTCCCAAAAGGCAGATGTGCTTTAGCTCGAGGTAAAAGGCACAGGCGATTTTTCTCTCAATTCTATGACCCCATCATAGCGACAACGGACAAGGGCATAGCCATCTCTTAATCTGAACTTAGAAAGGCGCAACGACATCCTCCGCCCGTGATACATATAAAATGTCCAATAAAAAGTAGGACCTCCCCCTAAAAAAAACAATCCCGCTATGACAAAGTCACTTGAATGAGGTCAGCCTCTCCCCTAAGGACTCGAGGTCGCCAAGTTAAGCTACGAAGTCCCAAAGGATGCCCGCGTCCTCCAAGAACTCCATAGTACCACAACTTGGTGTGTGGGAGCCCGTCCCAAGCACAAGTGACAGAAAATTGCCACTACCATTGCCCTGGTCCCGTGGCAGGTAGCGCACGGTCACCCCAGACTAGGATACTCAATCAAATAAGTGGCCTAGTCTGAGATACCAAACAGTCCTCACAGAAGGGCTCAGAGGAGGGTTTCATCCGATGGCCCCCCACCCCGAAGTGTATCCGATTCGGAGGCGACAAAAGATTACTCGCTAGTGTTGATGCATTGGGGGATAGACCCACGGGGGTAAAAAAAGGCACGCAAGGACACGGGGAGTGAAAATCAAGGAAGAGGACGCGTTCAATAATGAACGTGTTCAAAGCGGGAAAAAATCGAAAATGATCTCGTGAACTCGACAAGGGATTGTGCGCGTTTCTGTGGGTCGTGTGCGCGCGAGTCGCGTGATTATACACGATGCAAAAAAAAAGAGGGAAAAAAGCCAATCAATCAAGACGATTTGGGGAGCTCAGCCTCGGTCAAACAGATAACTTTGAAAGCGGGTGATCCCTAAACAAAAACACACACATACACACACGGACGCGTGTATCACTAGGTTGAATTGTGAACGTAATGCGACGAAGGGTTGGGTGGGTTGGAGGGGGTGGAGGTTTATTGTCCTCAGTGGTCATTCTCCCGTTGGGGGGCGGGTATTAGCCAACCCCCAAGTCCATGGGGGTGATGATTTGTGCAACGAAATGGGCTTTGTGGGGGCCAACCGAGGAATCGATTCGATCTCTTTTAATGCGAAAACAAACGGAGTTAATGAAACCAACGAGGTCACTTACACCGAGGGAAGGACGACACTCGAAGGAAAGAGAAAAACAAAATTAGTGGTTGAGTAAACCGCGACAACACTTTAACCATGGGGGCAGGAAGAAGGGGTAGGGGACGTGCACCCAAGTCAAGGGCGTTCTTTGAAACAAGGAAAATGCAACCAACGAGGGCACTTTTACGCTGAGGAAAAGGAATAAAAGGGGTTAAATGAAGGTCAAGATAAACAGGGAACTCCAAAATCAAGTTCGTATAGGAAGGGGGGGGTAAAAAACAGACCTTAACCCACTTGGGGAAGGCCATAGATAAACAGCACCCCCGTCCAGCGGGGAGGGATTCCCTCCTTCCCATAAGAGGGACAAACCACCCACAACAAGAACGAAAGGAAACCCCTTGAATCACAAAAGGCAATCCACAGCGGAAACATCGGGGACACCGGGACCCCGGGCAAAGCAACGCGACCCCCCCCCCCCTCGCAAGTGGCCGCCCTGCGAGTCGAGGTTAGCGAGAACGGATGGCCAATGAACTCCCTTAATCAGCATCAACAAAGAGGTCGAGCGGAAAATCGCCTCCCAACGCGGCCGTCCATGTAGGCCGTGAGGCGCTCATCTTTAAAATCAATCCTTTTAGTGCGCCCTACTCCCACCGACGGGGCTAGGGGAAGTAAGCCTTTTAATACACCCTTGTTATGGTATTGGGGGTCGCCTTGGCACCCTGGAAGATCGTGACCAGGCGCTACCCAAATCTCTTCAGGCGTATGTCATCCCTCGAAACAATAACCCTGAGGCAATTGACTGAATATAAAAGAAGGTATAGAAAATTTGGCCCGATAAATAACATTTATTCAAGAAAAACATAATTACTATTCAGTGGGAGAAAGATGGCCAAATTACATGTAATTATGGAGACATAATTACAAGAATATCTGTTTATTCACCGGACAAAACTTTCTTTACAATCTTGTATATTACAGACTTCAAATCACGGCGAGACCTCATGACCATTCCCTAGAAGCGGCCGATTTAGGAATTTTCAAAATGAGATCTTGCCTTTTTGATAATACAGGTAAGTTTAATTAAAACGTTTAAAAGATTTAAATGAAGTTAAAATTCTCCCCTTGATATTAGAGGGGGGTTTTCTTGGTTCATCTCCTGTGGGGTCATATGGACCTGCGTGCAGACCGCTTTAGTCGGTGGTTGTTAAACCTATACTAAACTTTGATGAGAAGGGAGTGATCGGCGAACAGACGACCTCCTCCCCCATCTTCCGTGTTTTGACGTCTCACTCTATCCAAATGTGCACCTGGAAGAGCCCATCTCGGAGGGCTTTGGGGGACGCCACCTCCCTACATTCAAACTCTGTCCCTGCCGACCTAAAAATAGCTAGTAACAACTCGCTTTGACGTCGTGTAGCACCTCTAATTAGGGCAGATAGATAATTCAAACTCTCAGAGCGACTTTAATCTTTTTATCAGCAGAAATTATCTGCTGGGTTTTTTTTCTGCTCTTTACAATGGTGTATGATTCCATTCGTGATCCGTTCAGAATTATCCGCTCTACGGTCTCGAGAATATTTACGCGTGTGTATACTCATTACTAAGCAACGACGTTTTAAAGTAATCTGGCCAGGGGCGGAGATATTGCTAAAAGGCGAAGAAAAGATATCCACTTCCGTTAACTGAAACTTGGACGATATCAGTACATTAGAGCTCGGTTAATTTTCATGCTAAGGGTTTCGGGACTGCTGGTTTGTGGTGTAAAGGGGTTATTTCCTTTATTTGAACTAGTAAATAAAGGTATAATTATAAAGCAGCGCGGGTAGGGTAACTTAAGTTCTGCTTCCATTTCAAGCTTATTTACGAGAGTACTCTTTGTAAGCACCTATGATTCAAACGTCAAAACACAATTCGAACGAATTCAAATATCAAAACACAAACATTCACTTTCTTTAAATCGGAGGCGGGGGAACTTTTTTGAGCCGTGGGCAAAAATTTCTAATGAAAGAAGTCGGCGGGCGATAAATCAAATTTGACTCTTTGTATCTTTGTAAATGTTGTTTAAATTAAATACATGTTGCGATATAAAATGCATTAATATTTAAAAAAAAATTAATACGCACCATTTTTATTGACTACCACCATGAAAATTGGACATAAAAATAATATTTAAATTTCAGTGTTGAGAATTTGTGCATACAAATATATGACTCAGGGGACGATGAAAATTGTGCTGGGGGGGGGAGGATTTCCCCACCCGTGCTTTAAATCCCTATTTTTCTCGCCCTCTTTTGATTTAATAAAGTAATCTAAACTAACGAGTTGAACTCTGAAGGTAAAAATAACTTTGGAGAAGTTCTGAAAAGGCAATTAATTAATTTAAAGATTTATAGCCTTTTTTTGCCCTATAGACACGTCTGGTTTAAGTTGGTGTTAAAAATAAGAGATAAAAGTATGTACTGAGAGCAAAAGAGGCGATCAAATAATGTGTTAATATCGTTTCAGTTAAAAGATTAAAAAAAGAAAGAAAAAAGAGAGCACTAACATGCGATCAAGTAAAATAAGAATGGACAAGGCTCGGATAAAAGTAAGAAAAATAAACTAGGATTAAATTAAAAGGGCAGTAAGAGAAGGTAGCAAGGGTATTAGATTTTGAAGGAAAGGCCGGCATCCTCCAGGAATTGTGCTCAGTTGGGCATAACATGGGGGAAATCTCCGAGAATAGAAGCAAAGGTAGTAGCAGTGAGGACCGAAGTAGTTCTTTCGATGGGCAGAGTATTCCGGGCAGGTGAGTTGGATGTGCTGCAGTAAGATGCGAGAATGACACGCCTGGCAAGATGGCGGTTCCTCGCTACCCATTAAGTGTCCGTGAGTGAGGCGACAGTGGCCGATTCGCAGGCGGCACAGTATAACTTCCTGCCATCTGATAAGCCTTTTTCCGAAGTTGGAGAAGATGAGGGCGTCCATCCGAGTTTCCGTTTCAGCATAGAGAGAGATCACAGGGGAAGACGTAAAGGTTTCAGTAGCAAGATGGAGAGAGATCACAGGGGAAGACGTAAAGGTTTCAGTAGCAAGATGGAGAGAGATCACAGGGGAAGACGTAAAGGTTTCAGTAGCAAGATGGAGAGAGATCACAGGGGAAGACGTAAAGGTTTCAGTAGCAAGATGGAGAGAGATCACAGGGGAAGACGTAAAGGTTTCAGTAGCAAGATGGAGAGAGATCACAGGGGAAGACGTAAAGGTTTCAGTAGCAAGATGGAGAGAGATCACAGGGGAAGACGTAAAGGTTTCAGTAGCAAGATGGAGAGAGATCACAGGGGAAGACGTAAAGGTTTCAGTAGCAAGATGGAGAGAGATCACAGGGGAAGACGTAAAGGTTTCAGTAGCAAGATGGAGGCCACGGTGGTGTAGCGAGTTCAGTTAATACAGTGTGTTTTTGGAAGCCGAGCCATACAGGTGGCAGTCGTAATCAAGCTTTGACAAAAGTGATCTGTGGATCTCGAGGAGTGTGCGTCAATCAGCGCCCCAGTGTAGCTTCGATAAAGAGTAAATAAGGGCAAGTATGAGGCACATCTTCTTATAAGGTCTTCAATATGAATCTACGGCTCTCTGGAGTAGGGCGGTGAGGGGGATCGGCTAGCAGCTTAGTCGTGGCAAGAGCAGCTTCAACACACACCGGCCTTTTAGTAGAGGCAGGTACTTGAGTAAGGTGCAAGGTCATTGAGGATATAGGTGCAGGTGGTTCGTGGGTGAGTTCATGATTTGTTACGTGTAATGAGGAGAGGTGACCTCGTTCGGTCTCTGCCTCTTCGATGGTTGTTGATGAGGGGGAGAAAGATTGGGTGTGTTTCATCGAGATCGGGAGGTGATACTGGCTTTTCTATTCCGTCATCTTGTTGGGAAGGCGTAGCTGGGTGTGTTCCCAAAGGTTCCTTGGTGCGTTGTTTCAAGGGGGGGGGGCGAGCGTTGGAGGTAGAGAGGCTGGTGTCGGGTGGTCGGTTCTGAGCGCCGATGCGCTAGACGTGGGTATGGTACCGCGAATGCTCATCACAGCGGAAGAGGTGGTGGTGACAGTGTAATGCCTTCTTCATGTATGTCTGGTTTTGCTTGGCGTCGAGAGACACCGGATCTCCTGGTGGTAGATGTAATGAGGACACTTCCTGTGGCGGGTATGGTGCGAGCTGCCACAGCTGAGGCAGTGCGTCTCTTCTGTGCAATCTGGGGCATTGTGTCGCAATTGTTCACATCGGAAGCACAGATTCCAGGTGTTCTTATGCTATTTCGCGGAGTGGGTGAATCTGCTTCAGTTACGGCACTGGAGTGGGGTGTCTTAGGTTTTACGTCTTGAAAAAGGTAGAATTAAAAGTGTATAGTCATAGTATAGTGGATAGGGTTGTTAGGATAAAGTGGTGAAGGGAAATGAATAAGAGTTAGAGTTAGTTGCAGGGTGACCAGCCATCTCTTTGGTTCTTATTTTTTATTTTTCTTTATTAATCTTCTGTATTCTTGATGGGGCTCTCGCACCTCTGTAGTTCATCGGTGTCTTGCATTTCTTGGTTTGCTTTTTGTTGCGGATTTCCTTGATATGGTTTTTGCTTTGAGTCTGCAATCTCACCTTGCAGTGTATCTTGGGGGCGGTTACTCCCTAGAATCGGGTCTACCGCTTCTAAAGTTGCCGCGGTTGTTTATTCTGCGGTTATGTGGAATATCAATCGTTCTTTTCTCGTCGTCCTTCATTATACGATCCAGTTAGTCCCACACCTTAACTGTTCCTCTGTGTAAGGACACGTTCGTAGTTGGGAGTTCTATCTCGTTATGAAGATCTCTTATTCTTTTGCACTCACTCCTTCTTGTGTTGGTGATTATGTTTCCCGCTGAATTTTGCACTTTTTGAAGCTTCATCGCGCTTGTTTTGAAGAGACGGTTCATTGGGATGGCTGGGTAGAGCAATGTGGCTTTGCAGATGGCGTTGTATATTTTCTTTAGGTTTTTTTCTATTTAGGTTTCTGAGTTGGAACAGTTTTACTAGATGTGTTTTTGCCTGGTTGATTCTACTCGCAATGTGTTTACAATAGACACTTCGGGTGATTTTTAGCCCGAGTACATTTCCTTCTTTTACAAGCGATATCGCTTCTCTTCAATCTCTACTCTTGAGGTCAAGCGCCTCCCCACTGGAATAATTGAGAACTTCTCTGGATTGGTGCGAATTTTCCATTTTCGTTCAAACTCGTTAATGTTGGCAATTTCTGCCGCTGTGATTCTGGCCATGGTTGGGGGATGTCTATATGTGCTGTTCGCCACTATCGTAATGTCGTCGGCGAATGGATATATGTCGTCGTATCGTGGATCGGCCTTGGTAAATCCATCGTATATGTGCTATAAAGTGTTGGGCTTATACAGCCCCCTTGGGGGACACCTTGGAGGACTTCGAAGTCCGGGCCATTGATGCCTACTATTGAGATGAACGCCGACCTGTCAGTTATATAGTCGCAGAGGCATTTGGTTAGGGCAGAGGGTATCCCAAGTCTCTTGATTTTAAATTTCAGGCCAATTCTCCAAACTTTTTTTAAACGCCTTTTAGACGTCTCTGAGTACGATGTCTGCGTAATTTCTATCGTATTTAGCCTTTGCAAGTGATTCAACCAGAATAGCCAGGGCCGTCTCAGTATTTCTGTTCTTTCTGAATCCGTGCTGATGGTTTGGAATCAGTGCTCTCTCTTCCAAGTGCTTGACTAGTCTATCATTTATGGCTTTCTCCATTAATTTTGCCACTGTCTCTAGTAGTGTGATTGGCCTGAAGTTTTCTGAGTTATTTGGTGGCTTACCAGGTTTTGGTAGAAAGATAATCTTCCCCCTTTTTAGTGCATCTGGAAAGTATCCTGCGCTTAGAGAGACGTTGAATACTGCTGTTATCTGTGACAAAAAGGTGGCTGGTGCGCGTATTAGGTTTTCTCTTGTTATCCCCGATGCTCCAGGTGCCTTCTGTTTTGTAGCCTTGAGGGTTCTTTGAATTTCTTGTAGGGTTATCGGCTCGATCCCTTGCTCTATTACTAGTGTTGGTGAAGCAGCTATGTTGGGGACTATTTCTTGGCGATTTTGCTCCAAGTCCCCTACCACTCTTGCTTCGTGGTCGCCGTCAAAATCCTCGTTTTCGTTGGGGAGAGATATCAAAAACCCTCCTCCAGTGCTCACGGAACGCTTCTTCAATTTCTTGGGTCTCCTTTTCCTTTCCATCTTCGTTCTGAAGTTTGATTTTTGGCCTCGGCTTTCTCTTTCCCATGGCGATGTCAATTTTCTGCCATATTTTGGTAGGATTTAATTCATCATCTATGGCTTCCAAGAAAAGGTCCCACCTTCTGTTTCTTTCTATTTTTATTTCCTCTATTAGTTGGTCTTTCACGCGCCGCAGTTTTGCACGGTCGCCTCTCTGAAGGCCATATCGTTCGATTGAATCGCTTGACTTTATATTCCCATTCGAGATTTTCGATTTGGGCTGACCTGATTGGGTGCGGTAAAGTTCTGTAGGTTGTAGTGGGAACATGTCTTTTATCTGCCCTGACAAACGCCTCCATGATGTCGTCAATCTCTTGGTCTATTTCTTCTAGTGAGAGGCTCTCTGTCCGTAATTGGCGAGCTCTTCTTCGTAGCTGGTCCAATCGGCGTGTCTACATGATTTTCTCGGTTGGCACTTAACTTGAATGGGATCCATAGATAAAGTTATGACTACCATTTCGTGGTCGCTAGTTGATGGAGGGCCTTTCTCTATGATGTAATTGAACTGAAGGTTCGGAGTTGCCAAAACTACATCTGGTTTGGTAGCTCTATTTTGGCCCAGATACGTTGGAAATTCCGGTCCTAGACGCTCTACTATCCCTCTTTCCAGTAGTTGGTCGAGGTTTCTTCCGGCTCTATCGTGGTTCCGAGTGTAGCCGGAGGCTCTACTCCGGGCATTTAAGTCGCCCATGAAGACTGTTTGGTCTCTGTGGCCGAATATTTCTATAAAGTTGTGGAGGGGCAAGAAGTCTCTCCTTGGGGGTTGGTTGCCCGTTGCAAACTATAAGATTGCCTGTCGTTGTTCTAATGCTTATCGCTAGATATGCTTCTCAAAGGCTTGGAGTTTTTTGAAGCTTATATGATTACTGATTGCCATAGCGACTCCGTCGTAGTTGATGCCATTTGTTGTTTTGGTAATTACAGTGTAATTGAACATATTGATATTATTTCTTTCTGGGTCGAAATTGATCTCATTTAGCCGAATGATATCTGGGTCTTCTTTTAAGGATGCGTTGCTCAGAGAGAATCTCTTCTTATTCCATCCAGCTACGTTGTGGCTTATTATTTTAAATTTTCTTGCGTGGGCCATTATTTATGTTTTCTTTCTTCCCGGCTTCCTCTTATCTCTGCTTTATGCGCTTCGCGCTCGATGGGCGATTTTGTCCTTCCGCTTCTTTTCTTCTTGAATTCTTCCTTCTTCAGCGTACAGCGTAGTTCCTGCGGGATTTCTAAGTTACCTGCTATTATCATTGTGAATACTTCACGTTCTGAACACGGGCCTTCGTATTCATATTTATAGAGTCCCTTTTTAATACCTTGTGTCAGGTCTTCGTTGTTATCGAAGAAGGGCTTTTCCTTAGTAATGTTGTTGCCTGTGGCGACTTCTATCTCCATCTCTTCTTCTTGTCCTTTTTGCGTAGTTTTCCTTAGTCTCGGGTCTATTCGTTGCCCTGTTGGTCTCTGTGGTTTTCTCTTGGCTAGGGGCCTTTTGCTGTTCTTGGGTCTTGTCTATATTTGTTGATTTATACTGTATGCTCAGTATATCCGCCGATGGTGGATTTGCAGAGAACCACATATCGTCTATACCTTTGTTTTTTTAGCATTAAATTTAATTCCCTTGAATATGAGCCCGAGTTTGCTACATTCAACACGTGTGCGTGTGGAATACAAGCTAGTATATTCAGAGACTCCCCTTGTTTAACTTCGATGACGTTTTTTACCGGTTGAATTTGTTCGGCTATGGCTTTAGCGACTTTATCGAATGTAAGATTCTGCTTTTCTTCTTCTGCTTTAGCTCTCTCTCTTTTCTTATTTTCAATTTGCTCACGCTTCATCGGGCATGTCATTGCCAGGGTACGATGGTTTCTAATGCAATTTAAAAAAATATTTTATCTGAGAATTACATTCCCGCCACGTAAGGTTTTTCTCGTTGCACTCAGAGCACCATTTCATATATTTTACCTGACAGTCCTTGTGTTGTGCTTTTCGAGCGTGTAACACTTGAAACAAGTTAGTATATTGAAGAATTCATCTGTTTTGATTTGATCGGGCGTGATTTTTAGATTAAACGCGAGAATGCCTGATTCCCTCGCCTTCACAGCCAGATTTGTTTCGCGGAATATTACCTTGAAAACGTGAAATACTCCGTATTGTTTGCATGGTTAATACATTTTATTATTTGTTTGACTTTTGCCCATGGTTGTGCTCTCTTTATTTCCTCTTTTATTTAGTCCGCCTTATGGTCTCCTATCCAGGGGTCAATTTGACGGCAGTATAGAGTCTTCTGGGCCTCTATTTGCGGGGGCACTTTAGCCTCTAATCCAATCCTTGATAATTCCTCGGTGGCTTTTTTCCGAAAGGATTTTATCCATATCTCTGTCGTTTTGGCAAAGAGCGATGTAGGATTTAGTGTAGTCTAGTAGTCTAAGCAGCACTACACCGAGTTCCCCGTAGATTATCCGAAATACGTTACTCCTATCGGGGTTTTGCGCGCCCTTCTGGACGCGCAAAGGGACCCGTTTAGCGGTGTCCATCTTCTTACTAACCGGTTCTTTTCTTTTTCTTCATCGGCTAAAGAGAAGGGAAAGAGAGGAGGTAGATATAGCTTGCTGTTATATCCGTTTATTCTGATTGGTTTATTCAGCTGGCGAATCGGTATTCCCTATACCCTAGCCCGAGCAGTGTTTGCTCCACCTGAATTGTGTCCGCCGCTCACACGGAATCTAACCCGTCCCGGGCTAAGCTTCGGCCCGCGCCAAGTTAGCCGGTCGGTTCAGATATGGCTCCTGCACAAGTAGGTAGCTAAGGAGACTTCAAGCTTCCCTAACCGACTCGCCCTAAAGAGGGTGGATAGGAAAGTAAGAGTTGCGTTTTTGTGGAGAGTCCAGTAATCGTCTCGTCTGACAGTTAAGGTCTCTTCTGTAGCTTCTTTCTTGAGTGAGGAACGATGCAAAAATGATGAATTTCTCCTTACAAAGTTGAAGGTGTCGATTGCGTAAGATTCTTCGTGCGTAAGAGAATTTTTTCCGCTATTCGGCTGAGTGGGGTGTGGAGTTCTTCTGGGGCTCATATATGTGTTCCAGTAAATTTTATGAACATTGGTAGGATTTGTTGTTTTAGTGTTATTTTAGCGACCTTAAGCAAAGTGGAAGAGCGAAAGGGTTTTTCAAATACTGACCGACTCAACATTATGTTGTTGGTCGGTGAAGACGTTTTTGATGGCAGAAGCGATAAACGTCTGTGGCGTCAGGTACCGGGAAGAAGTTATCCACTAGGACCGTGTAGGTCATTCCTGCCAATGGCAGAGATTTTTAGAGAGCAGAGAGACTGTAGACCAAACAGGTTGGTAGCATGACTTAGTAGTGGCTGGACAATTATCTCCAAGCGGGAGTCAGTAATTGAGAAGTCAGGGTCGGATTTAGGGTTGTTTTTTTTTAGGGCGTCGTCGTATGTACAGTTGGGCGCATATATATTGGCAACATATCTCAAATTTTGTAATTTACTAATTTTTTCTACCTTACTAGTTCGAAATGTACATATTTATATTAGATTTAATTATATTATCCTGAAAGCAAAATATTATAATGTATAAATAATAATAAAACAAATTATTAACATTGAACATGGTGTTTATTAGAAAAACACAAGAAGGAAAAGTATTGGCATCATTCATAAATATTACATATTTATTATTGGCAACTATAAATTACTGCTTGGTATGACCTCATTTAGCAGCAATCAGACGTTTCTTGTAGGTAGGAACAAGGTTTTTGCAAGTTTTAGTAGGAATTTTACTCCACTCTTCCACTGTAAAAACTTTCATCTCTGCGATGCTGTTTGGTGACCTCTTATGAACCAGTGACTTCAGTCATTTCCATAAATTTTCAATCGCATTTAAATCTGGACTTTGAGAAGGCCATTTCATCACTTTCAAGCGTTGATTGGCAAAATATTTCTGCGTTGATTTGCTCGTGTGCTCGGGATCAATATCCTGTTGGAGATGAACCCTCTGCCAAGACTAAGGTTCCTCGTCGATTGTTTCAAATGTTTATCCAAAATTTGCTGATATCCCTCGGGATTCATAGTGCTTTCTATCACACAAATTGAACCAGTACCTGCAGCAACATAACACCCCCACAATATGGAACCACTTCTGTATTTCGCAGTGGGTGTGATGTCATTTTCCAGCAGAGCTTCTGCCGATTTTCTCCAAACGTAATGGTAGTCGTTTATGCCAAACAGCTTGAGCTTAGTCTCATCTAACCATAATATTTTACTAAGTTCTGCTTCAGTGTCATCAAGATGTTCTCTGGCAAACTCTAAACGTCTCTTTTTGTGAACCATCTTCAACAGTGGTTTCCTCCTTGGTACATGCCCACGGAGACCCTCACAGTTGAGGTAACGTCGCACTGTTTACAGTCCACGATCGTTCCACTGCTAGCCAGATTTGCTTTCAATTCCTTGGAAGCGACTTTTGGATTCTTGTTGACAATTCGAACGCACATCTCTGTCAGTTAATTTTCTTAGTCGCTCTTTCCGCACACGCTTAAAACTAGTCCCATCAGCCCTAAATTTTATAATATTCCTTACAGATGAAATTGGGATATTCAAACTTGCCGGAATTTTTCTATAGTCATTTCCTTGGTTGTGCAGCTCAATTATACGCTTCCTATATGCTTCTGAGTGTTCGGATGTCTTCACCATGTTGCTCTTTCGAAATTATTGCAAAGATGATTCTTCAGCCGTGTCGAATACCACAATGAACACCCAAAAAGTTAGCCGTGCAAGTAACTGCTGTCCTGGACTAGTCTAGCATATTCCACCAGTCATTCTCGAACATTCTTTGCCATTTTAATGTTAAATACTTGTGTTATTATCATTTATACATTATAATATATTGCTTTTAGGCTAATATAATTAAATCTAATATAAATATGTACATTTCGAACTAGTAAGGTAGAAAAAATTAGTAAATTACAAAATTTGAGATATGTTGCCAATATTTATGCGCGCAACTGTATGTAATCCACAGATCTTTTGTTCTTCTGGAACACGTAGAGAGATAACGTATGCTTCTTGAACGTTCTAGTTTACTCTAGGAGCATTTGAAAAATGTTTTAAATACTTCCGGAGTGTCGGTTTATCTGAAAAGAAATGCCTATGTAATCCTAAAAAGACAAAAGCTATACATGTTGCCTATACTTTTGCACTTGCATAATATTGTCGCGTATAACAAAGTAGCATTTATTTACAATAATCTTCAGTTCTAAATGATTTAAATATACTGTAGAAGGAACAGAATGCTCCTACTATAGGCACGAAAAACGGATTCAAACTTAACTGATATATAAATACATACAGACTTCGTGTTTGACGTTGCTTCTATTTCTGCACGCATCTGTAGCTAACCCCAAATGCAAGACGAAAATGAATTGGAATTCTTCAGGAACAAATTTCTATATATTTATTATTTCGAAGGTCAATATTTTCTCGAGCAACCCCATAAAACTCCTAGCATCTAAACTTGTCTACATATCTCTAATTTTACCAGATATTTTTTATCAAAATGTTTGCCATAAAACGTCGGCACTCTGGCGATTTTTTTTTTTTCACTCCATTAGTTCTAGATCTCATTCACACATTTTCTTCATTACGTCAAAACTTTCCAGATTCTACTTTTTCTTTTCCCTTATGGGCGTCTCTGAACGTGTGGAAAATAGGATTCATTCATTATGAAGTTTTGAGTTTGAAGCACCAAAGCGCTGTCGGAAATTACTCTTTTTCCAAAACAAATAAAACTAAGTCATTATTAATATAAAATGGAAATCCCTATTTAGAAACAAGGTTAATTTTTTTTCCAAAACAAACAAAACTAAGTTATTATTAATATAAAATGGAAATCCCTATTTAGAAACAAGGTTAAAAAAATAGGCGCCAAATCTTCGATATCTTTGGAAAAATAAAATGCCCCGATCTTGCTCGCTAGTTTTTCTGTTCAATGGTTATATTTTTCTCACTATAGTCTATCTCACGTCTAGATAAACTCAACCAACCATAAAACAGGGCGTTAAACAGCCCCCTCCCCCCCAAAAAAAAAATATTCCTAGCAACTTATTATTTGATTTTTACAAGCGAAATACATTGAATATTAAACGTTATTTTGGAGGTTGCCAAGAAATAGCAAGGGAAATAATGCCAGAATGGATATTTAAAAATGATACGCGAAGTTTCATAAAGATCACAACTGAACGTTTAAGCAAGAATTCAAAAGAAACACACACACACACACACACACGCACACACACATCGCCGCAATGTCTCAGGTAAAATAAATGTTTTTTTTTATTTTAATTGAAAAATATCAACTAGATTATGGCTGAGATAACAGTTTACTCAGAGCTTTTGCTAGCCGAGTGGATACGGCGCTGTTGAAGCCGTAGAAATACTTCAACACTACTACTGACTCTTTGCGGAGGTATGTAGGGCATTCCAGCAACAACCCTCTCCAGCAGCTCCAGATAGCCATCTGAATTGCGCCCGAGGCTCTAAAATGGGGGAGGGGGCAGACTGACGTCACCCTGATTAGAGATACACCCAAAGACCATCTCAATTGGGGGGAGATTCGTGATAAATGGAACCTCACATGGAGTGGCAAGCCATCTGTTATTCTGGCTGTTGTGCAACTGGAAGTTCTTTTTTTCATCTGAGAAGAACCAGATCGTCCTTGGCTCAACTGGATGCTTCACTTTGTTCAGGAGCTTATTTGCCTTGGCTGCCAGAATTCGTCCCTTGCGCCTCTTCTTGGGTAATTCCAACACCCATTTTTTATCCAAAACCGGGATTCCTCTGCGAACGCAGTAAGAACGGACACGGTGTCCCTTTCTGTTTGTTTTTTATTCACCTTTGAAATCGGGGCAACATTTCTGCCGCACCCTTGAGGACGCAATACACCTGCCTATTTCCAGGAGATAATTGTTAAGCTACGTCAATCAGAGACATAGCTGAAAGGGTTAAACGCCCCAAATGTGTCGTACATATGTAATATTATATCACGTTCCGATACTACAGGTTCATGTATCAGTGGAATTTCTACTGGTAGGCCTAAGAAAATCTTAAAGAGAGATGACCAAACCATCGTCCGTATCTCAAAAAAGGACCGATACAAGACGGCACCAGAATTTCCCGAGAAGTAAATGAAAGAAACTATGGGCATTAGTGTCTCCAGGGAGACAGTATCACGCCGGATAGATCTTAAAAATCTCGCACACCAGCAGCCAAGCCATTGATCATCGCTAAGAAAAAGAAAGCTAGATCATTCTTCAACACTAAGCACGCTCTATGGACAGAACACTAATGGTCGAGCGTTGAATCAAAGTACAATTTGGGGGTTCAGATGGCAGGAGGTTCGTCTTTTGAAGACCTGGCGAAGATAATTAATTATCCGTGGACTGCGTGAAGAGCGGCGTCAAGTCTGATGGAGGAAGCGTTATGGTTTGGGAGATAACTTCACCGGAAGATAGTGGCCCACTTGTCTGCTTGCAGGACAGACTGCATCTTCAAGTGTATAAAGAGCTTCTACAAACACATGCTATGCCATTTTTATGCAAGATAATACACCTTACCACACGGTAAAGTTGGTGAAGAATTTCCTGGATTAGGAGGAAGTGTCATGGGCTGGCCTGCTCAGAGCCCAACCTCGATCCGATTGAGAAGTTGTGGAAGATGCTAAGAGAGAGAAGGAAGGAGAGAAACCCAAGCACCGTCGAAGAACTTAGGGAAATATTACAAGAGGAATGGAGAAAAAATAACACCAGGAGAATGCTTTCAGTGTCATATATATATATATATATATATATATATATATATATATATATATATATATATATATATATATATATTAATAAAACCACTGTTGAGGAGCGTAGTATTAAACTCGAGACCAGGCCAAACTAATCTACCCGTGCAAGGACTTCCTCAAAAGAAAGGTCATTGAATCCACCCTTATAGATGAAATCCCCAACTTTAACCTTCGGATGGGCAATTTAACTGCAGCCCCTACGTCAAAGATCTAATCTTAAAAGATATCCTTAATGAACTTAAATTCACACCCGCTGATTGGAACTCCAATTGGATCTCTGTAAACTATTATATATATATATATATATATATATATATATATATATATATATATATATATATATATATATATATATATATATATATATATATATATATAAATATATTGTACGCTTGGTGTGACTGCATGTATTCTTAGTGTTCGGCTGAGGCTGGCATGACAAACTCCATACCGAAACTGGTCTCGAGATAATAAATACTACGCTCCTCAACAGTGGTTTTATTAACATATTTGGAATCTGTCATTGGATTTAACAATTGTTCTGATATATATATCTTGAAATATTGTAGCGTGCAGGGTGACGTCCTGGGCAGAACCAAAGGCGCCACCAGCCCGAGAACATCACCGAGCTCTCGAAGGAGTTTCATAGACCTAAACCTAAAGGGGTTACTTAGGGCAAGACCTTTCGTCTCTCGGCGTCATAGTCACGGTCGAGATCGGCGACAAAGGCAGTGAGGGCCGTTGGCGACCAAGGCCTCGCGCGTACACGCGAATAATGCGCTGTGTACGGCGCACAGCGAGTGGCATCGTCAAGTTTGGCTCTGTTAGTCAGTATGAATCACGAAACGTGTAATATCCCGTATCGAGTGATATACTACAACTGGGGGGGAGGGGGTATGAGAGGGATACTGACTGGCTGAAGAATGCCCAAATGCAGACATGAAGGTAAACGCGGATGACCTCGTTTGAAGAAGCCTATTAATTTTATCCTGTCGAGCTGCCCTTTACCGACAGGGTACGGGGCCGAATGGAGGGGTGAGTGCAGTAATATCCGAGTCACGAAATAAACAATGCACTTCAGAACATTCTACAAACACTACATTGGTGGGGGTGAGGGTCGGAATATCAGGTTAATCGAAATATTCAATCCCTACTGAATCTACATTATGAAGCCCCACCCCCACACCCCCCAAAAGAGAAATCATTTAAATTTTCAAAATGTCGCCCAAAAAAGCAACACGCGGCACCAAAGCTACTATTTTACTCCCCACCTTAAAAACCAATTAGAGACTTTTTAATACAAATTAATATTTCTTTTGTAACTTGAGATTGGGAGGAGGAAGGCAAGGGAGTTGCCCAACCTCCCGTCCGTAACTCTTTTTTTTCCGCGATTTGTAATAATTGTAATTATTTTAATAAGGAGCGATTAACGGGCAGAGAAACTGCCTTTGATGGGTTTAATTGGGTCTGTATTTCACCCATGTGTCATCCAGACTCTGTCGATGTCAGAGGGGAAGGGTAAAATCTTTGAAAAGGGCAAAGATGGATAGAAGCAACCCCTCCCTTTTGAATCCTACGTGGGACCTTTTTTACACGGGCCCCTCCTCTCCCTCGGCTCAGTGTCCACGCAAACGTCGTTTCTCAATTAAAACAAGAAAAAACACTTTTGTTCCTCGTCTCGAAGACGATGTGATGCACACGCGTCCTTTATTGGGGCAAATTTTCTTTCCTTTTAATGGTGGTGTTTCACAAGAGTCTTTCTTCGTGTCTCGCTTGTTTTTAAGGTCGAGGGATGGTTTTTTTTGTTCCTATTTCTCCACTTTAATTGCCGCTAGACTAGTTGGTGTTATTTATTTTTTAAATTCGTCTAATTTCCTTGGAGGGGAAGGGGGAGCTTGGCTCCTCTGCCTTTTATGGGATGGAGAGGGGGGTGCACGCCTCTCTTCCCCTGCCCAAGGTCTCCCTCCGTTTAGCCCTCGTTAGCCGAAAAATTTAGGAAAGGGCAGGCACAGGCCAATTCAATGGGTCCTACTCCATTATACCATTTAGCTCTGATTACGCTACCCGAAGGATTAATGCTTGCAATTATTCAGTAAATAATTTATTAAAAGGAGCGAAATTGGACTGTTTTTATCTTTGCTTTTTTAATGTAATATAACTTCGAGATTTCGTGCCGGTTTTTAATGCAGTCGGCTTTTTAACTGTTTCAGAAATTAATTTTTATTCTTCGCCCGATCATGGTCGCAATTACTCATTAAATGATGGATGTATCTCCGGATAATAATCAGTGGTAAAGGAAGTGAGGAAGGGAATGAGGCTCATCAATGAAGCATTTCCATTAGTAGAATCAAAATGAGAGGTCAAAAGATGTAAAACAAAGAGGGCCTTTTGGAAACTAGGCCATTAAAGACGCAACTTATAAATCAAACGAGACAGGAAAACAGCGTCTTGCCTGCAGTCGCATATAGATCACTGTTGCTTCGGCTCAGGAAAAACGATAAGAAGCAAAAGGATAATATTAATGCCCACATTCATCGAAGGATGGACACATTTGTGGTAAGAATGATAGTGACAACACAGTCGCTCTTGGTAGCTGACCGCAACGGAGGAGTATAGGCACTATTTGAAGACAAGTTCTACGGGACAGGCGGATGGAAACAAATTATTGCAATTTTTTTTTAAATAAGTTAAAACTGTCACGGCATCTGCAGAGGTACAGAGGATGCAATAAGTATCTAATATAATGCAAAAATGTTAATTTAACACATTTATAATTACACCAAATTGACCAAATTGCAATCATATACCGTAGTTCGACAAAATAATGAAAAGTGATATTTCGAACTCTTATATTTTCGCTGTTTGGACATAAAAGAGAATCCCAATGGTATACAATTCTTATGTATATGCACTGCAGATATTTCGAATTTGATATAATAACCAAAACGTTCGTTTTTACGTATATGTGCATCATATATGTGAAAAATATGACCTTTCGGACTTCCGAAGAAGACAAATTGTTTGAGCGCGAAGACCGGGACCTCGGGAACAGTTGTTTGACGTTTCGACAGGAACTTTACCTAGAGTCATGCTAGCATAGCAAACACAGGGACGGAATGTGAAACTCATAGCATTAAAACGTGTATCGATAAATCACAGAACCGCAGTTACTAAAATAATTGCAGTGTAAAACCAACATCTTGCCAACCCAGTATCAACCAGAACGGCTGGTCGCGAGCTCAATATTACTGGATACCAGTAACATTTTCTCTACTCCATTAAAGTTAAAATAAGATCTACAATGGTGCAAAGTCACGGGACAGTGGAAGAATGTCATCTTCCCTTACGAATAATCCTCCATGATTTTTTCCTTGTTTAGACGAAATTCATGATGTATGAAGGACACACAAAGAAGACTTAGGGTTCGTTCACACTACAAACAGAGCAGAGCGGCGCAGTCAGGTGTTCGCATATAAGCAGAGCAGGGCGTGGCGACCTGCATAAACGAATCATTCGCTATAGAGGACTTCATGTGTGCGTTCCTATTGCTTGACAGCAAAAAACAGAAACGGGAAACATTGGGTCTATCCCATTTACGCAAGGAGAAATCGGTATGGAGAATACCACCATCTTTTCCACGAACTGAAGAGAGATGAATCGCGATTCTTCGCGGATTTACGGATGAAACCGGCAAGTTTCGATGTTCTACACACCTTTATAGAAAGAAGAATTTCGAACGGGTAAGACAAGTTTTTATTCAGTATTTTGATCAAATATGAATTCTTTATTGAGGATACATCTAGAACAACGTAGTTTGGACAAAATTTTGATTGAGGATACATCTAATAGTGGTTTGAACAAAATTAACGTCTTTACGTAACGTGTTTTCTCTCTTTTTACAGGACTACAGCTTTTCGCTAGCTGCGAACAGCAAAAAATACAGCCGAATTTCCCGAGCGTGCCGCTCCGCTCGCGGTGTAAACAGCTGAGCGTATGTACTATTTAGAAATTAATGCCGCTATTAACCGCTCTGCTCTGCTTGCAGTGAGAACGAACACTTAGATTACCTGTTCCGATCCGTGAAGCAAATGGAAGCGGTTCTGTGATGGTTTGGGCGGCCATATCGTCGAATAAATATTTTTGGTCCTATGATAGCACTGAATGGTAGGGTCACTTATATGTCAATTTGGGGGACCAAATTCACTATTGTTACAAAGACCTTCACAATAGTGTCGCTATCTTCCAGGACGATAAAGCGCCAACTCACACAGCTAAAAGGATTAAAAACTGGCACAAAAACACAGCGGTGATTTAGAACACATGGATTTTGTTCTCATAATCACCGCATCTTAAATTAATCGAACATCTCTCATCTTGGAGCAGCAAGTTAGGAACGGCTTCCCCTGCCATGACCTTCGAAAGAGCTGGGGCAGGTTCTGCTTCAAGAATGGGTTAAAATTCCCATTGCCACTGTCCAAATCTTATATGACTATTCATCGATGTATTGAAGCAATTAATGCTGCACAAGGGGGACCAACTAGATATTAAATATTAAAATTGGTTTAACCTAGTTTTTCCATTATTTTAACAATCCCCCTATATTCTAATTAATATAATAAGTATCAACAAACTTGCAAACCTTTAATATTCAGAAAAATCAAAGAAATTGAAATTAAGAGTTAAAAGGATCTAATTTAGAAAGAAACACACTTTCCGCAAACTTTAAGAGTAGTACCGGTGATCGCGATACAACTCTAGAACATTCTGGATTAGCTCTGGACATCGGTTAGTTTACCCCAGGAGCACTCAAGGTCAAGTAATTTTACTCCTCTGAGATACAGCATCGAAGAAGTTGTCCAACAAAAATGTGGGATCGAATCGTCAAACTTCAAATTACAGGTTTGGGATAATGGAAAATATCACAGCAATTAGGAATTCTTATGTCGATCGTGGGTGACACAAGTCGTTGGTTAAGTCACCAACAACCAGTGAAGGGGTACAACTAGTGAAGAGTGTAACAATCAGTAAAGGGGTAACAATCAGTGAAGGGGTTACAACCAGTAAAGGTGCAACAACTAATGAATGTGCAACAACCTATTTGGTCAGAAATACTTGTCAATAACCTTTGACATAATCTTGCTGCTCAACAACATGCGAATGGACACCTTTGAGTGTTCGCATCGACTGGCTCTTGGTTGGGGTAAATCCTCCAAAGTAAAAAAATGTGATTTGGGGGGTAATGTTGCTAACAAACCAACGAATAAATGACACCCATCCACTCTTTGGAGGGGATGGGGATTGCATCCTTATAAGATCTATTGGTTCTTGGAACATAGCCAACGTCTTCGTCAAATCCTGTAAAGATCCGTCGATAACATTTCGCATAAACTATGGGCAAATAGCCCCCAAAACCAACGAAATAGCGAAAATAGAAACCCCTTTGACGAAAAAAAAAGAAAAAAAGACGTTTGGGTTTTATACCGAACCCGGTTATTTCTAAAATTAAGATTAGCGGTGGTGAAAAGATGGACTCTCAGTAGAGTGACTTCGTGTGAATAGCAGCTGAGCTTCATTTAATTTGAATGAGTTAGGTCACGTCGCGTATATTCGAGACTCGTCCGCCTTTTCAATTAAAAAGATCAGATACAGAACGCAAAAGGGATTAAATTAAGCAAAGCATATCCGAATGATCTGTTTTTCGGAGGCGATTAAAAAGAAAAAAAGGGCGTAACAAACAAGAGCGTTTCACCCAGTGAAGAAAACGCGGGGAGGAGAAGAGAGCTATAAAAAAAAACAACGAAACAATTTAGCAATAACAAAGGACGCAATAACGAACGACGTAAAAATACTGAGGAAATTTGGCGCACTACAAACCTCGAGGAACAACTTCATACGAAGAGGACTTGAGCTCAAAAGAAGGACGTCCCTTACCCCCCGCGACCCCCTTGCGAAAAAAGGAACCGAGTCTTACACAAGGATATCAAGTCCACCCAAACAAACGTGGGAAGAGCACAAAAAACAATTGTCAGAAAGAGCAAAGCAGATATGAAGGTTGAAAACGACTGCCAACCCAACTACCAAAACTTACAGAAACTACATCCATCCACACCAATCTAAATCGCTTTCCGCAGTGGAGGTATGGGAGTGGAAACCGGAAAGGCCAATGGGAATGGTAGGACTTGAGAGAGAGAATGTTTAGTCACAGAAGTACTGGTCTCCAATCTACACAAAGTGGCAAACCGAGGTCATTACTCCATCTCGATTCGAGGAATGAAGGTAGGCTTAGACAATCGAGAATGAGGCTTATTAATCGACGAAGCCTCTCCGATACGAGGGGAAATAGGCGACAAATGAATAAAACGTGGAAACCAACGAAAGCAGCGTGCGAAAGTATCTGGAAAAGCGTTCGTAAAGAAAGTTAGGCTAGAGCAGGAGTGGGAAACCCTTAGCCCGCGGGCCAAATTTGGCCCGCGCTCAAATCTGAACCCGCCCGCGGCTGGCTGACAAACCCTTTCATTAAAATGCAAACTGAGACAATTGAATTAAATTTAGAACATTATACTCTTTGGTGTCTTTGTTTTTGAAATTACAATTGTTAGAAATATTGGGTTAATTACCTTTATTAAATTATAATATTTCAATTAGGGTTATTTAATTTGAGGGAATACATATCTATACATTTGTAGAACTGAAGGTGCATTGGTTATGTCCGCACAGGTTTTTACGCACATACAATTCGCCCTCGCTACTGAAAACGCTCTCCACCCCTGGGTTAGAAAAAAGGAATGTACACATGTCGAATACACTAAATGGGCATTGTAGACGAAGGACGCGCAACTCTCCTGGACTAATCATGCAATTCTGAAGGATATAGCATGAGGAGACTTAAAGAAGAAACAACTGGTGTGCTAAAGTGATACTCTCCTGAGCTTGGCCCCGCGCTATAAGGAAATCGGTGCGGTGCATCTTGAGATACGAAAAGCAAAATTCCTTAACAAGAAAGTTCTGAGATTAGCAAAGTGGTGAAGTGGAGGAAGTAAAAATGCGTGAAAAGTATATCGCCGAAGTAGCTAAAAGAAAAATTCTTAAGGTGTTACGGCCCGGGAGAAGCCCCTCTTCTAATCTGGCCCTGTTCCAGAACTCTGGCAAGTTCCATATCGGGGTTGTACTTAGTCGATTGCGTATACAAGGCTCTGTCGAGAGAGGACGGAGCTCACATCACTGATCAGGATTCAAAACTGATTCTAACGAGCGAATGAAACTAAATCCGCGCCCCCTTCCGAGCCGTCGCCGACTTATGACGTAGAAGGATTCAGTGAACATTCAACAATGGTCAAATAAAGCTCGGGGGAATGCAGTTAACTAATGATATGAAGGGGGGGGGGATGTGAACGAGGGAATTGTTAAAAGCCGTGTCTAGCCTAAGGAGATACAAAATCGAAAGTAATGATAGTCTTGCCTGACTACAATAAACATGGAAAATGGAATTGTCACGTCATTTGAACAACGAAAAGGGATAGTAAAATCGTATTTTATAGTTGATATCAAAGGTTTAACAACAGTGGCGAGATAATTTTGGAACTAATCCTCCAACTCGACTTCTATTTCACGGATCAGTGAGAAATTGGAAGTATACAATATTGTGCACGATGTGTACAATCAAGCGAGTCAGCGTTCAAAGTCATCAACAGATGAAGTGCTACAATGTGCTCGTGAAACAGAAAAAAGTAAGTCGGTGTGCACAAAATTCTAAATAATGTTAAATGTAAAACTTACATCCCGAGATCATTACATGCCTTGACTGAGGATGATCCTGATGCCAGAATCAAGCTTTGCGAATGATTTTTGAATAAAAAACAAAACAAAAACAGCATATGCTAATTTGCGGACACAAATGTGTGGTCCGATAGTTACATTGAAGTTAAATGGTATAATTAATTGTCGTGATTGTACATACGGGCTACAAGAAAATCTACACATAAATATATGTGTAAATTCACCGGGTATAACTATCTAGTGCGTGTTTTTTTTTCTTCCAGAGTTGGGCACCAAACAGTTAATCGTTATTTAACGAAGTTAACATTTGCTTTGATTTAACTTCCAGGTTAACTTTGAAAATCATTAACAAACTATAATTACCTTTCGTTAAATTAATCTTCCGTTAACCGAAAAGATAATTATCATATCCCATTCATTTCAGTGTGCAAATTTTCGATAACCGTTCAATGTGTGCAGGAATGACAAAAAAGGCACTCGCAATTTGCAACGTGTGTATAAATTCGAGAGCATCGTTTCGTCGTGTTATCCGGTCTCCCCGGCTTAATAAGCTTTGGTGTAGACAGCCTGTTCACTAATGTCCCAGTTAACGAAGCTCTTGATGTTCTAACTAAGGTATAGATAATCAAAAATAACTCCCCTTAGGCAAAAATAAAATGATAAATCTTATTAAACTTTGTGTTACTGACAATGTATTTATCAGCGATATGTTTTTTTTCCGTCAAAAATATGGTCTTAGCATAGGTAATCAATCCTTTATCGGCCATATTATGTAACCTTTTTATGGAACATTTCGAAGTATCATTACTCCCTTCTGTGATTCCCCATCATAATTTTGTATGGTATAGATATGTAGATAATGTCATATCGATTTAGCCTATAAATAGTTTAAGCTTATTTGACGATTTCCTTAAAATTCTTAACGACCTCCATCCCACTATCAATTTTAAAGTAGAGTAGTAAAAAGATAATTGTATATCCTTTCTTGATGTAAAATTTGTTAGTCATTGACAAAATTAGCTTCAGTGTGTAGCGAAAACCAACCCATTCTAACTCTCATCTCCATTTCTTTTCAAATCATGATGTTAATATTAAAAAAGCCGTTGCATCAGGTATGTTTTTGAGAGCACTTAGGATATGTGACACTTGCTTTCCAGAAGACGAGATTACCTATATAACCTGAAATTTCATTGAATTAAATGATCCCCACCACGTGATCAATGAAAGTTTATCTAAAGCAAAATCTACTCATTACCGTCCAAAGGATAAAAGCAAATTTAGTAATAGGAAGTGTTTATCCCTCCCTTTTTCTCCCTTCTTCAAAGGAGTGAACAAAGAAATTTCTCCAGGCCTAACCACATTTAAATACCCTTTTTCTATCCTTAAATCTTTCCCTTCGACCAAGCCCGTGGATCAGACAAATGAAGCAGGTGTATATTTAATCCCGTGTGGCTCTATAAAATGTCCCTCATTCTACATAGGATAGACCGGAAGAACCTTAACAAAACGAATTTATGAACATAAAGGTGATGTCAGACGAGGCAGTACCACATCCAGTATTCTTAATCATATTAGAAATTTCAACCACCAAATTGACTATTCAAAGGCACAAATCATATATAATTGTAAAGATTTCCGTAACAGAAAAATAGTAGCATCTATATTAATAAGAGAAATTCCCAATTTTAATTTGTGAGATGGGCAATTGAAATGCAGCCTCCATTCCCGTAACCTCATCGTAAACAGCTTAGTCAACGATCTTAGACTCCTCCCCTGATAAATGACCTTTTTCCCCCCGTTTTGTATTTCTCTGTGTTTTTATATTCTGATCTGTACGCCATTTATAGACTTTTGAACAATCGCATTCTCAGTATACGACTGAAGAGGGTATGATAAACTACATACTGAAACTAGTCTCGTAAATATAAACCTTTTGCTCCTATACAGTGGTTTCACTATCACATATATATATATATATATATATATATATATATATATATATATATATATATATATATATATATATATATATATATATATATATATATATATATATATATATATACCACGTAAGGAAAGGAGAGATTGATTGGAGTTAGTACTTTCGTTATCTTAACACTTTCAAACTCAGAAAGGCTGATAAAATAGAGACACCGAATTTATTTATTGTATTTAAAATTTACACTTATATTAAGTTGTTTTGACATTGGTACTGTATACAAAAAAATTATCATGGTAAGGTAAAAATAATATGTTGTATAAAGGTTCTGTTTTCCCCAACTTGCAGTTAGAAAATTTTTTTAAGCTTTATTCATGCAGTTAAAAAGTATTTCGGGTAACATAGATTAAAGGCAATCTCTTCAATTTCTGTCAATTCTTGATCATAGTCAGGAGTACATATTCTGAGCGCCCGAAGATACATGGAAGAAAATACTGATGTTTTAATATTTTGAGAATGACCTGAATAAAAAATGGACATAGCATAAATTATTTGTCGGTTTCCTGAAAATAGAAAACTTAAACCTGTCTGGTTGTCTAATTATTAGAACATCTAGGAATGGAAGGCTAGTATTTTCTTCTTTTTTTTTAAAGTAAATTTAATTGATGGAACCAATGAATTAATAAATAAAAGAAAATCATAGAGGTAAAAATCTTCCTTTGGAATTCCCAGGACATCGTTTACATAGCGGTACAAAAATTGAGATATTGCCTTTAATCTGTTCGCGAAATATTTTTTGGAAAACTGCATGAATAAAGCTAAAAAAAAACATTCTATAACGGCAAGTTAGGGAAAAGAGAACTTTTATACAACATATTACTTTTACCTTACCATGATCATTTTTTGTAGGCAGTACCAATGTCAAAACAACTTAATATAATTGTAATTTTTAAATACAATTATACATTAAAAATATGTTAACAGAACACAGCCCAAGGAATGATAATAATATTATATATAGTATAACCTGTTTAGATTGTAATTTATTCTATGTAGGTGAAACTTCTAAAAATATCTCTGTAAGAACTAAGCAACATCAAAATGCAGTATCTAAGGGATATCCCAATAGTGCTTTGGCCGTCCAAAGGCTTAAGATGGGTCACCAGATTAACTGGTCAAAAGCAGATACCAGAATGGATATAAATGATTTTATTAGCAGAAATATCTTTGAATTGTTCCTAATCACCAGCACAAAGGAGAGAAATGTAAATGTTAGCCCCGGTTTGTTTTCCTTAGATTCAGTCCTATCTGTCTTGCTCAAATCAAACTTATCAGAGGTCCTAAAAAATCTGATTTTATAGGGAAAACATTGCTTTGTATAAATACGGTTGTCTCTCTATTTCATAAACCATTGTGAGTTTGAAAATGTTAAGACAACGAAAGTCCTAAATCCAATCAATCTTTCATTTTCCTTACGTGGTATATACAAATATCAGGCAATGAATGGCTTTCGCCACAAGGGGGGAGCTTGCGCTTCCCGACTAAGATTATAATTTAAAATCTTAAAAAAAGCAGCCATAGTTAATTTTTTATAAATTTTCTGAACTTCGCCAATTATAATAATTTTAAAAAATTCACAAAATTTCGATACTTATTTGTGAACTTCACCATTTTGTTTTTCGATATTATAAAAAAATTATTAGAAATAACTTTGAGAAAAAAAAAACATAAGTCATAACCAAACTAAGATAAAATTATTATTCAAATACTCAAAAAAATCCCCTTCTTAAATTATAGTTAGGGATGATGATGATGATGATGATGATGATGATGATGATTTATACTTATCACGTGTTACCTCTCGTGATTTTTACCCATATATATATATATATATATATATATATATATATATATATATATATATATATATATATATATATATATATATGAATAAATAAATTTAGCAGATGTATAAAACTAACTTGTCTGTAGAAAAATGTGTAAAATGAATGCGATCGTTAAGTGTACTGTTTCGTGAAAGAAAAGAGGTCACCGGTAATATAATTCGCTTAAAGGGCGGTGGGGGGGGGGGGGACGAAAGCTCCGCGTGAACAGCTGGCGGAATAATTCCGCGAAAATATCAGAGCCTTTCTTTTCTTTTCTTTTTAAGGAGGGATCGGGGTCGTTCAGACCGGACAGACTCTCTATCCTTATTTTAAGGTCCGAATTTACTCCCGTGGTTGAATGCCAAAACGAAAATTAAGGGCAGAAATTAATTAAACACAGAGCTTGTTCGGCACATGAAAAATTAGATTAGAGAGGGGCAGAGGGAAGGAAAAGGAAGATAAGAAAATGGGAGAGGAAAAAAAGCAAAAAATGTAACGGGAATAAAAAAAGGTAAAGTTTCATTTAACTTATGAATCCTTAAATTTGGGTTAAGAGGAAGTAGTGAGAAAAATGAATATTGTTAAAGAGGAGCGAGGCGACGAACCTTCGGGACCCCTGCTTGTTTGGGGATCTCTCCCCCCTGTATTTTTTTTTCTTTTCTGGCCAATCATCTTCTTTTCTCAGTATGGGGTTCCCTTTTTGACATTATTGACGCCTCGACACTTCTTCCATCGCTCCTCGTACAGGTTCTTTGCTTCCGCCAATAAAATGGGGTAGGATGAAATCAACACCAGTATATATATATATATATATATATATATATATATATATATATATATATATATATATATATATATGTATATATATATATATATATATATATATATATATATATATATATATATATATATATCAAGCTTCTATGTCCTATAGAACACGAACGCTGCTCCTACTTTTATTCCACTCCGTTGCCCCTCCAGTGTTTGGAGCAAAATACTCTTCTCGTAGTCAGCCACGGTTCAACCCCGTGTAGCCGCCCCACCCCCCCTATACGAACATCCATTATACACAATATCTCCCATTTGCCCCTGTGCGGACACCCTTTTACATAATCCATCTTTTACGCGACCTTCCAACACTTCCCACAACAGAACATTCATTCTCGTATACCCTCTTCATTTCTCATCGATGCCAGATCCACTTCATAAGCGTCATAATGACTTCTGCATTCTCATTTTTCCTCTCACGACATTTCTTCTTACCTGATCTTATCTCACTTTACAGTTTTCGCACCAAATACCATGATACTCGTATCATCTGCGAATCCTAGTACCTGTCTCCTATCATTATCCCTTCACCTACCTTCTTCCTCCTCCTCATTAGCAGTAAATTAGCAAGTTTTGGGTAGAGTTTTCCTCCCAAAGGAAAAGTCACACATGGTAAACATGTAAAATTATAATAAGTAAAATACTGGGACAAGATATTCCATTTCAGGCAGTACGATAAGTCAACGTATTGATGACATACAGATGACGCTGAGGAGGTTTAATGTGACAATTGAAAAACAACAATTTTTCTATTCAGGTTGAAGAGTCAACAGATCTTACCAATGTAGCTTTTGGAAGATTTGTCCATGAGAGTGAAATTCAAGAAAACTTTCTATGTGCAAAGAATGGTCAGAGAAAGTAAAAGAATAGATATATTCAATATTTTGTCCTCATATTTGAAAGCAAGAGGTCTTTCTCGGAAGAACTGCGTTGGGATTTGTACTGATGGTGCCATATCAATGGTTGGTTCCACGCTCCATAAGAGTTTTTGATTCTCTTGTAAAACAAGAAAATGTTGATCCTGCCACAACACTGCTTTCTTCACAGAGGTACTTATTTCACAATCTCTTGGAGATGAATTTAAAAAAAGTTTTAGATGTAAAAAATGGTCAACTTTATTACACAAAGACTAGTACACTAAAGAATGTTTAAAAAGAATACGTGGATAACTGGAAAAAGAGCACGTAAATCTCTGGCTACACACACGAATCCGGTAGTGAAAACAGGAAGATTTCTAAATAAGTTGTATGAACTGGGAAATGAATTGCAAGAGTACTTTCAAGAAAACAGTAAGGCAGAGTTTGTTAAGTGCTTCGAAGATGCAGAAGCTCCTTACTAGATTAGTTAGCAGAAATTTTTAACACATGAATCAGTTGAACAAGTCATTACAAAGCTTTGGAGAAAAGGTATTAACTTCAAGCGACAAGTTCTTGGATTTAAAATGAAATGAATCTCTAGAAAAAGCATGGTATAAGAGAAAATTTGGAAATGTTTCGAATAATGTTGGGGTTTGAGAGTGAAGACGGGTAGCAGCGAATTTCGAGTCTTACTGGAACCCCTCTGGAAGAACTGAGTATCAAACTTGGAACACTATTTTCCCTCACTTTCAACCCGTGTATGATTGGGTGATGTATACATACTCGGAATCTTCTGCTCACCCCGCCAAAACGAATCTAAGAGAAGAGGAAAAACTGTCAAATTCAATCTGATATACACTTCATGAAAAAAAGATTCATTGCCCTATCTCTAGACAAGATCTGGATTTCAGTACAAGAAAAGTATCCTGTGATTTATTATAGGAAAACAATCAATATACTGTTGCAGCTTTCAACTACTCACATGAGTGAGCGGGTTTTTTCTCATTTAACCATTTTGAAGATGAACTCGGAGTGTTTATCTAAAGTTCTAAAAAGACAAGCTCAGGTTTCCCATGAGAGAAGCACATTTCATTTTTGTCATATTGCCTTGATTTACCCTAAGCCTTTTTAACAGTCATAAAATGATTCAGTTTTTGCAAGATGATGTTATGTTTAAATTTGTTTTGAAGAATGGTTCATTTTTTGTGTAAATGAAAACATCTTTATGATGCATCCAAAACAATCAGTATGACTTCACACATTTTCTTGCATCGTCAAAAATCTTGAGAAAAACATTTTGAGCTTACATAAGAACGATGAAGTAGGCTCGCGTTACGATATTTAAATTTGTCAATTTCTTTTTTTCCTTGTGGTAGGCCATCTGGCGACTGTCTACTTGGGCATAAGTCGCCGTACACAACACAGCATACTACTAAGCTATATTAATAAACAAGTAACAATATGTAATTAACAAATAACAATGATAAAAAATAATAAAGGCTAACAAAATAACAACGAAAAAAAGGAAAAAGGCAAGGAAGCCTGCTCCTGCGTCGGGGGTAGGCCCGCCTCCTTCCGGCACAGGAACATGCTACCTACAAAGATAAAAAATTAAAGTGAAGAAGGCCAGACTCCTCCAAAAAGTCATAAAGTCCACAAGTCGGTGTGTACGAACTCGTCCCGAGTACAAGGGACAAGCGGTAGCAACGACGTTCGTCCCGGTACCGGGACAGGTAACGTGCGGAAGATCACCCAGACTGGAAGATTCAACAAGAATGTGCCGAAAAGTCTGGGTGACAACGCAGTCTTCACACTATGGCGCAGGCGAGCGCTCCATCAAATGGCGGTGCGTCCCGCGAGTGTGTCCAATTCGGAGAAGACAGAAAGCAACCTTAGGGCGTCGTGGCATTGGGGGGTAGGTCCATGGGAACAGTCGCGGCGCAATATCACGCAACTTTAAGTTCCCCTTGGCCGTCTCCCTGCTTATTTTCCAAGCATCCCGGAGAGCTGCACGTATTCCTGCCATGCAGTCGGTGTGAGGAAGAGCGAAACGCTGGTCCGGTCGCCCGGTCCTCGCTGACTCTTTGGCGCCCTCATTCCCTGCAGGTCGAGGAACGGAGCAGAAGATAATCTCGCCAAAACCGTGGCGTCAGGATATCGCGAACCAGGAGATGCGGAGATCACAATGCCCCGAGAGCACTCGGGGTGCTTTGTGACTCGCTATAAATCACAATCCGGTATCCGAAACGGATACGTCGCGTTAACTGACATACCAAGCGGTGTATTGCCACCAGCTCGGCCGTGAAGACAGGCGCAGCACCTGGGAGAGCCCCGCTGACTTAAAACAGAGGGAATACGGCGTGGAAACCGAGTCCCTCTTGCGACTTGGAGCCATCCGTATACAGTGGCACGGTTCCAGCGTGACACGAAGTGTGCTCCAAAAAGGCGGAACGCAATACTCCCATTCTGCAGAAGCTTTGGGAGCAGAGGCATGATGACAAATAGTCAAAAGTGGTACCCTACATGGTGGTATCCTAGGCAGAATCAGAAGCGCCACCGACTCGAGAGCTATACTTAGCTTTCGAAGGAGTTTCCTAGCCGTAAACCTAAAGGGCTTAGGGTATGACTGGCGTCTCTCTGCGGCATATGCACCGTCGAAATCAGCTGCGGATGCATGTAGGCATAAAGCTTCTGTTTGAGGGCCGTATCACACTCGGCTAACCACCACGGGAGTGGTCGACGTGCAAAACGGTCATAAGTTCTAGGAATAGTAGTTAGGCCCGCGGCGATGACGTTGCCGGAGAACTCAACGGCCTCATCTACCGACCTAAACTCCTCGACTGAGACGGGGAAATCAGTCATTTATGAAAAGAGGAACACCGTATCGTCGCGAAATGAGATACTATCCTGGGTCTGAACGGCCAGGAATTCCTTCTCAAGGAGATACGCACCACATTGCTTGGAAGAACGGTGTGCGGCTCTCAGCAATTGGCACACTTGGCCACACACGATTTGGACTTATCATGTGCGGCCTTGGAGCAACTTACACAGACTTCGGGTAACCCCCGACTTTGCGCGTTTATGGGAGGGATTAGTATGGCCGAAGCGGTGACAGTAATAAATACAACAAGGAAAGAAGGTACCCTAGAAGACCTTACGGTCCATTCAATGAGGGTACCTTTGGACTAGCAGTCGAGCAGGCACATCTCTGCTCAAATGCTTTACGTCCTTTCACGGCCACTTTTCAAGACCCTGTCTAGTCTTGACTTGAACTGGTCAACAGATTCACTGTTGACAACTTCCACTGGAAGAGCGTTCCAACTACCGCAGATACTGTACTTGAAAAACTTTCCACACAGATCGCGGTTGTAACAATCAGTTCAAGTTTAAAGCCGTGATTTCTTGTTCTGTTCTCAACAAGTGTGAAAATATCCCCGTAGTCAACATTGTCGAACCCTCGAGGTATTTTGAAAACTTTGATGAGCTGACTACGCAGTTAACGGGTTTCCAACGAGAACGGATCTAATTCCCTTAATCTATCTTCATAACTTTTATGTCTGATAGAGGGAATCAGTTTGGTTGCCCTGGCTTGTACGCGTTCCAATCAGGCGATGTCCTTTCGAAATGAAGGGCTCCAAAATTGTACGGCATACTCCAGGTGCAGTCGGACAAGTGAGTTGTACTAACACAGTAAAATCTCCTTGTTCCGAAATCCAAACTGGCGCTTTATATAGCCTAGCATCCTTTGGGCCTTTTTCTCCGCCTCAATGCACTGTTTCGAGAACTTGAGGTCACTAGTGATTGTTACACCCAAGTCCTTCTCAGTGTCGGTGGATTCAATAGCAGTGCCCTTAGGGATATACTGAGATTGGGGGTTTATGTGGCCGATATGCATCACTTTGCATTTGTTCACGTTAAAAGGCATTTGCCACGTGTCCGACCACTCCCCAATCTTCCCAAGATCTTCCTGCAGGCTGGCAGTATTTCCATCCTTTGCAACGTTTATACCAAGCTTAGTATCGTCGGCAAATTTGGAAATCTTGGCAACCATGTCACCGTCCATGTCGTTGACGTAGATGATGAATAGTAGTGGTCCCAGGACAGAACCTTAAGGCACCCCGCTAGTAACGGGCACCCACTCAGAAGCCTGTCTATTCACCATCACCCGTTGCCGTCTGCCACTTAGCCAGTTCTCGATCCAGCCGGCTACTTTTCCGTCTATGCCCAGCGATCACACTTTCTGGAGAAGGCGGCGGTGTGGTACCTTATCAAAGGCTTTCTGAAAGTCTAAGTACACCACATCCACCGCCTTGTCCCGATCGTGCTCACTGAACACGAAGTGGAAGAATTCCACAAGGTTCGTCAGGCATGACCGTTGCCTTCGGAAGCCGTGCTGGGAACTCCTCAGTAGCAGGTTTGACTCTAAATACGACGTCATTTTGTTTACCATCATGCTTTCCATGAGTTTACCGAGTATCGAAGTCAGACTGATAGGTCGGTAGTTTGACGGATGGCTGGGGTCTCCTTTCTTAAAGATGGGAGTCACCTCCGCTTCACTCCAGTCTCTAAGAACGCATTCGGTCCGGATTGACATGTTGAAGATTGCGCTCAGGTGTCGTGACACTTGATCGCGCACTTCTTTAAACACTTTAGGTAGAAACCCATCGGGGCCAGGTGACTTATTCGTCATTAGGTCACTGATCTTCATTTTTATTTCTCCTTCGGTGAAGTCCATATCCTCCAGCTTTTCCCCCCGAGTAGGAATCCATTGGCTGGGAGATGGGACCACACTCTTTAGTAAACACTAAGAGAAGTAGTCGTTGAGGAGGTTATCATTTTCTGCATCTGATGGCTTTAATGTCCCCTCCTCATTTCTCAAAGGGCCAATCGTTCGACGGATTGGTTTACGGCTCTTCACATATCCAAAAAACTCCCTGGGATTCTCTTTACAGAGTCTCGCCACTCGGAGTTCCTCAGACCGCTTAGCCGCCCTTATGCTGGACTCCACTCTCCTGGCTAGCCTCCGGTATTCGTCAAAGTCACCCGAGATCTTCGATTGCCGGTACACAGTTCTCTTCTTCCTAAGTAGTTGGCCGATTTCTCGATTAAACCACTTTGGATGAACAGAAGCCCGACGGGGACATTTCAGAGGGATGAAACGCGATTGAAGACTCATGAATGTGGTTTTGAAACTGTTCCACGAGTCTTCAACAACATCGCACACTTCTAGCCTCGCGACAGTCAATCCAGCACGAAGACCTGCAAATTCTGCTCTTTTCAAATCGAGTTACCTCTGCGGCAATGGCACGAATTCCTTCGCGCGGTAGCGATACCAACCGGCACGCGTTTGAAGTCAGCGGGCCCGAAAACGATAGGTAGCCTCTAAATGAGAGGTCCCGACGTAATCGAGGCTCTGCTCTGCGCACTTTTGCTCTTAGTCTGCGGCTCCCCACCCGGGGAGGCAACGGGACAGGACGTGCCGATCTTGGCTTGGTTGCTTACCGAAATGGCAGCAGACCCGTCCGTCCCCGCGGCTCCCGAGGAAGGAGAGGAACCCAGTCTTTTTATTCTTCGACCCTTTTTTTCTTTTTAGGAGAGGAGGGAAAGGATTGAATCCGCTTCTCCCCTCCGCCGGCCGGAGCCCCTAGGCAGATAGACCGGCCTCAACAATATCCTTCTCTGAAATGGAGAAGGTCTTGACTGTCACAGAGGCACCAGTCAGGAGAGGAGATTCCTCCTCTCCTTTAAGTCCTCGGGGGAAAGAGCCGTCTGAGGAGGACCTTCCACAGGGGTGGACTCGGGTTCAGTGCTTAGCACCGAGGCAGTGTTCGACTCCGTGGAAGGTCCTAACATCTGGTGTTATGCTAGGTCACCTCAGCCCCCCCCCCCCAAGACATCACTGATCCCATTCGAGGAACCTTTTTGCTTGTCTTGGTAGAAGGGGGCAGGTATACTGACCCCTTGCAAGTTACTCGATCGCGCACGCACGGGGGACATTAGAGGGCATGGGCTGACGGGCCCTGCCATCCCTTGCTCCCCCAAAGGGGCCGGCTCTAACGCTCGCTCCCACCGGAAGCGGTCAATTATGGGCCGCCTAACTGTTTTCTTTCAAGTCCCCTTAGAAAGTGAAGGGGGAGGGGGCTGCCGCTGGAGAAAAGCAACTCCAGGAAGGGGACAAGGGGGAGTCCCCTACACACGAAGACATAGGGGAGGAGTAAGTCTCCTCTCCGGTCGGAGAAGTTTGGAGGGTCCCCTGCGAAAGCACAGGGCGGGGGAGCCTTCCATTTTTTCCGTGGAGCTATCCAAGGGCGGCTCCGGTGATAGTCCAGGGAAAGGTAGAGGGAGAGTTTTTATTTTGTTCGTTTTCATCATAGGGCATGGCGACCCTAATAATAATACTGGACAGAAACGCTCATCGCCCCACGCAGTAGCCCGCTCTGCGAGGGGTGAACACGGAGCCTGCAGAACTGGCTGCCGCCATTTAAGGCAACTCCTCCCGCTCAGTGACCTAGCAGCCCATCGGTATGGCGTCTCCACCTTAGGCACGGCGAAAAATGGATACATAATGGAAGAAGAAAGAAAGGGGATGTGAAGGTGTGGGTGGGGATGAAGCACGTTGTTAAAAACCTACCACCTCAGCCCCGATCCGGGATAGTTGAGTGAGAGGAAGCTGGTCGGCCTCTACCCTGTGAAATTAGAGGCCGAACAGAGAAAGTTGTCGAAGAGGTTGTAGGGAGAGAGGAAGTAAATAGGGTAAAAACGCAGGCTGTCAGAAAGAAGGAGAAGAGGCTAAGCTGGAGCCGCATGGGGCGCTGAATCCCGTCAGCACAGCGGCTAGGAAGGCAAATGGCCTCGCCCCTTACGGGGTAAAATTGTGAAAACACTAGAAATATTTTAGGTGTGGGTTCCCTGAGAAACAAAATTATTTCAAGGGTTGCACAATGGTGAAAAGGTTGCAAAACGCTGGGACACAGCAACACAGGAGCACCCACCCTATATCAATCTCACAACAGTTTCAATCCCACACGAACCTATTATCAGCGTTCAGAAAAAAATAAATAGGGTTCCGTCTAATACTCGTACTATCCGCACGTCCATGGCCGCGCACCTCAGGGGTCGTTTGATACTACTATTTAGTTCCTGCCATTCTTTCGACTTTCGGGGGCAGAGTGCCAGGTAGCAGCTGTCTTTTTTTTTAATAGAAAAAATATTGAAATTAGTACGTCATTTTTTCAAGGAGAGAAATTTGGTTTTCTCAAGTGTTACTTACCAACGCAATCAATCAACTCAAATCGTCCATTATTCCAAAGAGGTCCCGTGAGCAAACTAAACACACCACCATGGTCGACTGTGGTCCTCTCGTCGCCACACTCCCTCCTCTTCTTAAAATTAGCCCTATTTAATTGGGTCTTTTTTTTCTCCTAGCATCATGCCCCAAATAATCAAGCTACTAGGGACCAACTCCGATTTTCTTCCTCCGTCGAACACTATGACGAAGATTAGTTCGACCTCCGGTCCTAGGGAGATCAATCCATATTGCTATGGTCGGGAAGGCTCATGAGAGCAGCCCGGAACGCCTACGCTGGCTTTCATTTCCCTACTTTTTATAATAATAATGCACGAGTTAAAGCTTAGATCCGAAGGGTCCTAACTCAAATGGTGTTCCGTACTTTTCTTTAGGTTCGAGCATTTCTCCCCTGGCAGTATAAAAAAGTCCTTGGTACTATTTATAACTGGACTCCTTTTGAATAAATCCTCAGAAAATTTTATGCAACTTCGTCTGAATGACCCAAAAAACGTAAGTTAATGATAATAATTGCAAAAAATCTGCTGCATACATTTTACCATGAAATTATGGGAGTTTATTTACTCCTTACTCGTCTGCGTACACACATGAGCGTCCCCAGCTCGACCGCGGTTGGCTTTCAGGCCCGAGGGAATGTTACCCCCTCGCCTCCATTCCTCGTGGGGAAGAGGGCTGGAGATGGTAGAGCTAACAATGGGAAGAATGGATAGCCGTACTTGCCATTCTCGTTCCTCATCATGACTTATTCTTGTATTTTCCTAAGTTGCCCATTTCCTCCTTTCTCCTCACAGAACACCTGACCCCGTTAGTGCGCCCTTAATTCCCCTTTCTCTCGCGGGACCAATGAGGGTATTCGGGATGAAGCGCAGGTTTAGATATTCCGAGCACAGTTGTCTTGCCCAGTGCTCTCTAGGGAAAGACCCACGACGAGGTCGGGGAAGAACAGATACGAGAAAAAATGAGATGCTTGGGGTAGAGCATTAAAAGGGCGTCCGTCCCCACTGCCAAGAATCGAGTCCCAACCCGCTGGACATGAGTTAGTTCCCGCATTGAGGAAAGGGGCGCGGGAGTAGGGCAATTAGACTGAAGAGTGGAAGTCGGACACAACTAAGGGTCACCTAATTGACGAGTCCGACATTCAATCCTCGGTCGCACGCTGTCTCGAAAGATTCGGGGACAAGGCGCGCCACTTTGGGGTACCATAAGGGAAAGGGGAATCACCCCACGAACACAAATAAGGGGCTTTAAATATGCTCTCTCCCAATTGCCTCCGTTTGCATACTAAAAGTAAAGAACATTCGCAGACGCTTAAATATGAATCCGAACAAAATATGAGCTCAATTTATTGAAATGGGGATACAACCTAAAAAATAACATTTGCATATTATATTTAGACAAAAAAATATCGTAGCCCGCCCGCCTCTTTCCGTGGCATCAGATTGAGTTTGGGTTTCAGCGAGATTATATTTATTCGCAGCGTTTAGTGAGGAACGATATACTGAGGAAGTTCGCGGCCGTAAAAAGGCTACATAATATTGGGCAACACGAGTAAAAAGGGCCAGGGGACGGGAAGTAAGTTATAAGTGTATACACATAGTACACCTAACACACGCGTGCGGAAATTACACTTGTCATGAGTGGCAAATGGTGCGAGAGACAGGTGCGTGGTCTTCCTTAGTTACTCATTAACGACAATGAGTCATTTGCTAATCAATTAGGGGGCGATTTACTTCATTGTGAAAAAAAAGAAAATATTTCTAATGTTGACCCTCATAGTGTGGCGGTAAACACACCTTCAAGTGTAAGTGTAAGATGCCTAGCAAAAGATTTAACCTTTTGAATATATACAAATAAAATCATTAGTTATTTTCTTATATTTCTTTAAAACATTTCAGCCCAAGCATCTTAATACGACTAAAGGCCTATTTCCCAAGAATCACCCGTTAATAGCACGAAATTCGTTCAGGAACGGTATCGAAGAATTCACGAATAAAAATCAGTTCAAATTTTGTTTCATGCATCAAAAATTCAAAAAGAATATTTCCGATTTAGTCTGATTATTTGTGATGCCTGATTTTGGGCTTAGAACAAACGCGTCCAATGATATTCAGAACGAAACTTTATTGACGAGGCCGCTCCCCAATTTTGATATTTTGTTTTGTATTTTATTAAATTAAAATCTACGGCGTTCTTGTGGATATATATCATTTTCCTTTGTGGTAAAGATATCTTTCCCTTCTGATCCCACATCAGGACTGTATCTGGGTCATCTACATATTAGGTTGAGGAATAAGTTCTTGCGTTTTTTTTAATGTGTGGATTTAAGTTTTGTTGACGTGATTTGTGCACATATTAAGAAACAATAATAAATAATGAAAGCAAAATTTGCAAAGATTAGGCTACGTCTCCTAACAGCATAGACTATTAGGCTTTTGCTTAAGCTAAGTCTTGAAGTTGAGTAATAAGTGATTGCGGTTTATTTAAAAGTTGTGTTAATTTAATTTTTGTTCTGTAACCTCAAAATGGAATGTCAAGTTGAAAGAAAGGCGCATTTTCGACACTTGTTGTTAGTCATTTTCAATGGAGACGGGAACAATGCAAACGCAGACAAAGCTCGTCGCGATATTTGTGTTGTGTACGGAGAAAATGCTTTATCAGAAAGGACAGCTCAATGGTGGTTTTCACGTTTTAAAAACGGTCTTAATGACGGTCTTCAATTTTAATGACGAAGAACGTTCTGGTTGCCCCCATTAAGTTAGATGAAGATCGATTGAACGACCTTCTTCATGAAAGTCTTCGTCAATCGACTAGAGAATTGGCTGTACAATTGGCGTGTGATCAGAAAACTATAGTGATCACCTTCATTCGATGGGGAAAATTAAAAAACTCGGTGCATGGGTTCCGCACGCTTTGAGCGAAAGCAACAAACTTCCACGCTCCACGATTGCCGCAGGTTTGCTTGCTCGTCACAAGGTTACTCGTGGATATAAATAAGGACAGATTTCTTCACCGCATCATCACTGGCGACGAAAAGTGGCGTGTTTATGACAACATGAACCATCGAAAACAATGGCTTAGCCCCAATAAAAAAAACACTTCCGCGATTAAAGCAAGGACTTTATCCACGGAAGACGATGCTGTATGTGGGGTGATATTGTGAAGGAATCTTCTTTATGAGCTCTATGCGAACAACGAGTTGTCAATGCAGAACTCTACGTTCAACAAATGTATCGACTCGCCGAAGCTATTCGTGAAAAGCGACCTCATCGACGTTATGGAGTCCTTCTGCAACACGACAATGCCAATGTGACAAAATTGGAATTGTCACAAAAGACGCCATCCAAACGCTTAATTGGGAAATCCTGCCGCCTCCTCCATATTCGTCAGGCTTGGCTCCATCGGATTTCCATCTGTTCCGATCGCTCTCCAACGATTTGTGCGGCGTTTCGTTTAATACTGATGTCGAATTAAGAACCTGGTTAGACGAATTCTTCGAGTCAAAATCCAGAGAATTTTATTGCTGACGCATCGAAAAACTAGTTGGGAAGAAGTCGTAAATAACAACGGAGAATACATTATTGATTAAATTGCATATTATTATCAATTAAAAATGAAGTTCTTCTAAAATTGTTAATGGTAATGAATAATTTGATAAAACCGCAAGAACTTATTCCTCAACCCATTACATACCTTTCTTTCCCATCATTATCGCATTTTTTTCTCGCTTCGACCGATAAAACAAACGTGAGGACAGCTCCGACAGAAAGTTCTTGAAGGGATTTGATTGAAATGGTGAGAAAAGAAATGTCTCTCTCGGACTGGGATAGGATGAAAATCTCCTAAGTCTCCCCCTTCACCACCTGAGATCTCCCAGCGGGCCATTTGGAGCAAAGGAACTCGGATTTAGTCAGGAGTCAATAAGACTTTGGTCCAGTGAACCTTTTGGTGGTCTCGTTCTGCTGTCAGGATTGCATCCGTTATTGCAGACGTTTATGCCGCTAGTGCGGCCCTTAATGGCCTGACCGCCTAGTTAGCTATGCAGTCGAATCTGCTCGTACATTTCGTCTCCCGTTCGTGCAGGTTTTCTTGAGGCAATTTTAATCAGACGCCGAAGGTTCCAGTTCCGGTCGGCGCCCCCTTACTGACTTTTCCTGTCCTGGCAACGGCAATATCTTGGAATGTTGAAAATACCCCTACTCCACCTCTACAATTTCCAGTTTATCCACGCATTTTTACAATATACCTAAATATCATTAAATAAAAAAAAGGTTTTAGTTCCAAATTTCTTTAAAAAAAACGCCCTTTTTTGCGGTTAATAAATATTCTAAACTATCACGAACCAGAAAGTTGAGGTAGACCAAAACAACTGTATGAAACAACAAAGATTTACTCAACGAATATTATGAGAAGTGTTTGCGTGTGTAAGCAATACTTAGTCCCCGGAGTAAGATGGCAAAGTGACCTAATTCATCCGAACACAAGATTATTTATAAGAGAATTTGATTGTATTTCCTTTGCCATCTTCACAGCCTTAAAAAAAAAATAATGGAATCAAAAATATTAGCAGTGCACTACTGTCCACGTTGAAAAGAAGGGGGTCTACGGCTATTTATGCCCTCGGACGGTATTGAGAAAAGAAGTGACGAAGCCAAGTTAGGGAGTGAAAGCGCATTGACTCCAGGAGCCAGGGGAGCGCCCCCACTCACCTGAGCCTCCACTTACGCGCAACAAAAGGTAGGTCTCTTTGGTAGGGCAATTGGAGATATGAAAGAAATTTGTAGAGTAGGGGGGGGGGGGTCGTGGAAGCGAGCAGAATCCAATGAGGGTCACACACACACTGATAAAGAGAGTAAGGAGAATGAAGCCACTTTTAATAGAGATGGCAAATGTCCTCCATAACAAAGCCCATCCACTTAAGAGTGGCGTGTGCTGAGGGATCTATTTACACACTCCATACAAGTTTGAACACACATACACACAAATTTAAACCTGGTAATACTAGGAGGGAGGGGGAGAGAAATGATTCCTTCATCGGATTATACCTAGGGGTGATCAGCAAAGAGGCATCGAAATCGGGATCGAGAATGTCACATAGCTTTTAAAATAAAGGAGAGGAGCACAATTCCAAACATCCTTGAATGGGAGTAAAATTAAAACCAAATGACGCGAAATACGATCATAGCCCCTAGTGTGTGTGTAGGGGGTGGGGTCTTAAAGGGTGTGGGAGCTCGAGCCCAACGGCCTGGGCGCGTGCGGCCCCTGCCAGATGGGCGGCTGATAGCGCCTCATTCCGGCCTCGTTTCGAACAAAGGAATTCTAAATGACTTCGCCCGACAAAAGCCACCACCGCCTCTCGCGGGGCAATACGGGAGGCAGGGGTTCAACCACCTTTGACGGCCCCCCACCACGGGGGCGCTGCTTAGAACGTTGTACGCGACGGGACTCGACCCAAGTCAAATTTTGGTTAGTTTCATTCACTTACACAACTGATCACGAAGGAGGACGTAAATTGCCGTTCGGCCCATGCGACGAAACCCTACATACAAACCCTGACCTCCAATACCGGTTGTCAATTACAAGCATAAATGTATGACTACCAATTACAAGCCAAAATACAGACGACCAATTACAAGCTCGAATGCCCGCTGTCAATTACAAGCCCGAAAAGTGACTGCCAATTACATGCCCAACTACCAATTCCAAGCCCTAAGGATGGTGTCTAGCAAAGGAATATGTAGCAAGATTAGTGGAATCTTTCGTGGCCATTCGCCCGACACCTTTTAATTCTTTTAGTAGTCAAGACCTCTGCATTGTGAAGCGCTGAGCACATTCGTCTTCTCCATTTTAGAGTGTGAAACCAACGAGGACGGAACACAGGCAATTGAGAAAATAAAGCAAGTGAAAATGCGAAGCAGATAATATATAGCCGCAAATCCCCCTGCAGGCTTTAGCGCCATAGGGATGGGGGGGAGGGGATTTTTTTTTTAAGGAGCCCATCTGGTGACTGCCTACTAGGGAAGAAGTCGCTGTACTCACCACAGCCTACTACTAGGCTGTATTAAAAATAAATATGCAAATAACAAGTAACAACGATAAAAAATGACAAAGGCTAAAAACAAACAATAGAACCAAGCAAAAAGGTAACAAGAAGGAAGCGCGCTCGGGCGTCGGGGGAAGGCCCGCTTCCCCCTGTCGCAGGAACATGCGAACTACAACAAACCGTCAAATAAAGTGGAGGAGGCCAGCCTCTATCAAAAAGTCGCATAGTACGTAAGTCAGTGTGCACGAACCAGTCCCGAGTACAAGGGAGAAGCAGTAAGCGATGGGGTAGGGGGCTGAGGAGAGACGGTTATGAGTCAGGTCGAGCGGGACGCGGCGGCCGAAGGAGGGAAATTTAACCAAAGGGCTTTGGCGAAAAAAACTAAAAACTCTCACGAACGGGTATTGAAGTGTACGAGGTGAGGAGAGGCAATAATGAAGAAAGAAAGGTAAGGAAGCACTAGGAGTTTCAAGGGCAACCCCGTCAACAATGACCCACGCGGGAATACAAAAGAAAAATTGCCTCAGAAACGAAGTGGAGGATGACCGCGGGATTCGGTACAACGCCGACGCGCTCTGAGCAACCACGTCTTTGACGAAGCAAGAAACCCTCACCCCGAGGGGACAAAGCCAGGGATTGGCAGGTTCAGACCCCGAGCCACATCGGGCAGTTTGCCACCCGAAGAGTCGCCCTTGTCTTGAAGGTTAAAAAAAAAAAACAACAGTGGAAAAGGGGCACGGGTTTCCTTTGAAACGCCCGGGGATTGTAATCAGAATAGTTGCAAGGAGAGAGAAGAGAAAAGATGACGGGGAAAAGACCCGAAATCTTTTTCTTTGGGGGTCAACACAAAGTTGTACCGAGAACTGAATAATAAGTAAATAATATTAAACAAGCTTTATCAATCGGAGGGATGGGGGGCAACACGTGTTGGAATAAACAGGCCTACAGAGACAATTGACCCACCGAGATGATGCCTCGAGGTTGGTGAAGGTTGCGGCAGAAGCTCTGCCACAATTTATATTTAGAAACATAACTATCATCTATTTCTTTTTAAGTTTAAATATTAGATATTTTCTTAAGCTCTCCTCTTTCACACTTCTCTGGGCAGCGATATTACATGAGAGGGTGAGGATGGTATTCGTTCGCATGATGAATGTCTCAGGAAAAACTAAAAGTGTTTTTATTTTTTGAGAAATATTCGTCAAAATTACTTAAATTACTTAATTCTGACAAAAATGTGTTAACAAAAAGCCCATAAAACTAATCAAATTGTTCTGCTACACAAAACTTCTTAGACGGAAAAATGACAGGATTTACATCAATGATACAAACATTTATGAGAAATCATCTTCCGTCCCATTGAGTCATAAAACCGAGATCATCAACCAAATTCTTCCCCTCGCTCAAATATTGCAGTTTTCTGTTGTTTTCGTCATTCCTTCATAATGAACTTGAAAGAAAGTTCGAAAGTACTTGGAATCTTCATTTTATTTTCTTTGTGCCCCTTGTTGCATTTATTGCTTACTCACGCGATACTTTGTGGGTTTGTCACAAACACAAACACACATATATATATATATATATATATATATATATATATATATATATATATATATTAGTATAGTTGGGTAGCCGTCTTCCCCCCTGAAAGCAGATTTTGTTGAAAGAGGAATTCATCGACATACTCCACTCTGCAAGACCGTCAGGACTAATATCATCCCTTGATGTGGAAAGCCTGTTTACGAACGTGCCCATCGCTCAGACCATCGACATCATTATAAAAAACGTGTATCACCATCCTACAATGTCGCCTCCAAATCTTGACCCAAACATCTTAATGAACATGTTTCGTTCATGCACATCAGAGGCGCCGTTCAGGACACCGGACGGTAATCTATACACGCAAGTGGATGGAGTGGCTATGGGGTCACCCTCGGGGCCGACCTTCGCCAACTACTATATGGGTCAAATTAAAGAGAGCTTATTGGACAACAGTGAAAATAAGCCACACACATATTGCCGATACGTAGACGACCTCTACATCAACGCCCAAAACGAAGAACATCTGAAGAACATCAAGCAGCAATTTAAGGAGAACTCTGTGTTAAAATTCACTTATGAATTGAGCACGGGCAATAAACTCCTTTTCTTGGACGTTGAGGTTCAATACATCAATGGTAGCTACGTCAGTAAAGTACATAGAAGAAGTGCGGACATGGGAAGATGCCTCAATGCGGAGAGTGAATGAACTGAAAGGTACAAAATAAGCGTAATCGGCTCATACATCCGCCGAGCATATAAATGCTGCTCTACGTGGGAACTTTTCCACCAAGAGATTACAAGAGTAAAACAAACACTCGTGAATAACGGTTTCTGAAACACCAGGATTGACAAATAACTCAAATCATTTTTTAAATAATCATTGCAAAGATACGGATAGAATTGAAAGTAATCAGGGAGAAGTCAATAACATCAAAGTCTACGGCCTATAAAATAGATGAAAAAAACATCAAGGAGATTATTAACCGTAACATCAAGGTTTAAAATCAGATGGATAAAATTCAACTCATCATTTATTATAAAACAACAAAAACCAGCAATCTCCTGATGAAAAACAACAGCTGCCTAAACTCCTCGAATCTCATGTCAACCAACATAGTTTATGAGTTCATCTGCCCCGATAAAGACTGTAAGCTTTATAACAACTCAAAATATATTGGCATGACAACTACTACATTTTCGAGACGTTTAACTATGCATCTACAAAGCGGAGGGCCTAAAAATCATTTGGAGAGTGCTCATAATATTAATCTAAAGAGAGATATGATTGTTGATAACACGGTTATTAAAAGAAAAGGTTAATAAAACGAGGCTGAACATCTTAGAAGCCATATTAATAAAGGAAGATAAGACGGCCATCAACAGTCAAGCAACAAGCTGGAATTGCACATTAAAATTATTTTAAAATTCCACTCACGGGACTGGCCATTTCCTCTAACGTTATGCTCAACCAAGGCGGAATAAATATCCCTTAAAAATCGTTTTCTGCCACACATCAGAACAGCATCGGAAATCTTGAAGAATACTACGCTCAACGAGAAGTTCCAGCCGGCAAAGGAGGAAAAGTCAAAGAGAAGACAGCTCAAGAAAAAGAACTGATTTTTCTGCAAGACATGCTGTGAACGGTAATCTCTACCGTCCACAGACAGCAAGCACCCTCCCTGCTCTCCCACCCCCCTGAATAAAAATACCTATATTTCCAGGGCACGTCATAATGGTATGACGTGCTAAACCCTCCCCATCTCTGCCCCACCGTGACTTGGCTCTGTGAATGTGACTCTACACATAGAGCTCCGTTGCAACTATGCCGTTCTACTTAGAAAGGGCATAATTGCAAACTTTGGGGAAAGGAGGTCTGAGGCTTAGCGCGCTGCAGAACCCAAAGGAAGGAGCAAACCTGGATTGGGACTCAGTTACCAACGCGGGGAGGATTAACACCCTACCCTGCTGCACCATCCAACACCATAGAAGGAGACTCTACCGTCTCTGTGAGATGTCGGACGTAACTGGGAAATACCCAAAACCCAAGAGAGGGGGCAGCACCCCGACTGGAGTCAGTTGATTCGGGCTTCAGTCATCATTAAGTCCGCCATGTTTTTCACACCCTCTGAGGAGCCCAACCAGATCCATACTCACTCACTAATCATCATCACATCCGAATCATTTTTACGGTGTCGTTATCGGCGGGGCGCTGGATCCCCTCTAAAGAAAGGAAAGTAAGTTTTAAAAACCGATCCGGGGAGGATTAACACCGTACCCTGCGGCACCGTCCAAGGCCACAGAGGGAGACCTCACCGTCTCTCTGAGTTGTCGGACGTAACTGGGAAATACCCAAAACCCAATAGAGGGGGCGGCACCCCGACTGGAGTCAGTTGATTCGGGCTTCAGTCATCATTAAGTCCGCCATGTTTTCACACCCTCTGAGGAGCCCAACGAGATCCATACTCACTCATCATTCATCACCACAACCGAGTCATTTTCATAGGGTCGTTATCGGCGGGGCAGGGGGACCCCCATACAAAGAAAAATAAGGTAAAGCGAAAATGGCACACAATGCTTCATACCTCACACACCTACACACAAAAGACATAAGTCCCACCACGAACAATCAACACACACTTCTAAACTTAGCCGCTACACACCGACACCTCCATCACGAACATAAACGCACATACAGGCCACAAACTCGTCTTCCGCTCACAGGAGGATGCAGTAACATCCCACCAAAACGCATCGGACACACTCGCCGCATTAGACCTACAGACAAAATTAGCCGACGGTGTAGTAAAAAGACACCAAATACGAATCACAAAGACAAATCCCCTATGGCTGACCTTCTCCACTGATGACCTCCGCACACACCTCAAAGAGAAATATGGGGAGGAGGTCATCACAGACCTATACTTCAACCGCACAAAACAATGGGCAGTGATCACACTGTCCGATGAACACAACAAATCACTGCTGCTAGACCAAGGTCTGCGGCACCCTAACATACTAATGCAACATCGAGTCACAACTAAACATAAGACCAACACAATGCCACCGGTGTTACAAAACCGGACACCCAACACGCAACTGCCAAGCACACCTGGTCTGGGCCAAGTGCAGTGTAGTGGGCCACCACACCACCACCTGCACAGCCACCATATCCCTCTGCTCCAACTGTGGCGGCGACATAGTCGCCATCAACCCAAAATGCCCTTACGTAAGTAAGGCCCGCTCTGACGCCGTAGCGGCTATCCGGCGTCAACCCATATACACAACCACACCGCCCCCACCCCTCCTCCCCTCATAAGAACATTGGCCGCTGCTGCCGGCGCAATGGTGTCCGCACCTCTCCTTGTCACACCCAACCCCAGCAGCAACCCAAACTCACCCACACATTCCGACAACCTCCCCCACCCTAGCACCTTACACCCAAAGACCCCCACTACTTCCGACCCCCACCTCTACCCTTACCCCACTCCACACACCCGAAGCTACACCTGGCCGCCTTGCTCTCAACGGTGGCAAAGGACATGTCGATGGGTGACGCCCGACTATACGCAAACATACTTAAGGCACTATTCGCCTCGCACGGGCTAGAGCAGATCACCTTCCCCGAGAAGGTGTTCGCTCTAATCGACGAGCACACACACAGGAGACCCGCACTCCTCCCCACCCCGGTGGGCACGAACACCTCTCCACCTGGACCCACCACCCCCTCCCACACTTCTCACCACTGCACCCTCCTTACCTGCCCCTCTGCCCACTGCTCCCACCTCTCTTCCAACCGCCTCCTCTGCTCCCTCCACAGCTTCCACTCCTTCCTCCTCTATACCTAAAGTCCCTCCTACCAACTGCACTCCTCCTTCGGCAACCTCCACTCCCCCCATATTGCCACTAACCCCCCCTCCCACTGTCCCCATCCCCCTCTCACAGCCTAAAACCCCACTCCCACTGACACGACAACCTCCACCTCCCCCAAGCCCACAACACCCCATATTAAACAAAAAAATACCACGAAAACCCCTCTACACACACAACCACGCGTAAAGCCGACCTCCCCCCAACCTCCTGCTGTTCCTTCTTCTCCCTCTTCCACCCCTCCTTCTTCGTCCCAACCTGCTCTCTCTCCCGACAACCCCTTCTCATAATCTGCACCTCCCCTACTATCTCTAGCCTTCCATTTCCTAGCTCTACCCCCTCCACCTCTGCTCCTAACTCCCCCCCTCCTAGACTCTACTCTCTCCAACCCTGCTTCCACGACGGCTATCTCTAAAACTCTCTCCACAGAACACACTCTCCCCTCCATCACGGCTTGCCTACCCAATAACACCACTGACCTCTCCAAACCACAGCCGACACGCGTAAAGGTACTGGCTCCTCACGCCTCCTGGGCAATAACCAAGGAGGGGGGAACGGTGCCGGCTAAATCAGCCTCACGCGCACAAAAACACGACAATAGGTCGCCTGAACGTGACACAAATAAACGTACGCAGTTAGCACGGTATTCGCCATACTGTTGCCAACTGGGTCCTAAACGCACAAAGACCTGACACAATACTCTTGAACTCGACGAGCCAACATCCTCCCAACAGACTCCGCATTGCAGGCTACCAAACGTACGAGGGGCGGACAATAAGTTTTGCGAATCGGTAGGGCAAAACAGAGGAAGATGGATGGCTGTTTGTGGGGGTGTTAGGACAAGTTATGACAAGTCAGGACCTGCAGCCGCAAGCTCCTGTCTCGTCTATTTAAGAAGCAGTAGCTGATCGCAGATCGTCAGTCACAAATTTTTCAACAATAGAGAAGGTTGAGCACCGCGCAGTGATAAAATCTTTGACCAAGGAAGGCAAGAATGCAAAACAGATCAATGAACGCATGGTTGCAGTGTACACCGACACCGCCCCTTGCTATTCAACTATTGCTCGCTGGAATAGGGAGTTCCGCCATGGTCGTGAGTCCCTTGAAGATGACCCCCATCCAGGACACCCGTCAGACGTGACCAACAAGGACAATGTGGCCCGTGTGGAGAGGATGATCCTCGAAAATCGACGGGTGAAGGTCGAAGAAATCGAGCGACAACTTGGAATATTACATGGAAGTGTTATCAACATCATCCACGACAATTTGGCCATGACCAAGGTCTCTGCCCATTGGGTCCCTAGACCCTCATGCCGCATGATTGACTTCAACGTAGCCAAAGTCCACAAGGCCAGAGTTGCACAAGCTGCCCTGGGCGAGTGCGGATTCGTGGAGCTCAACCATCCCATCCCCTACAGTCCAGATCTGTCCCCTAGCGACTACTTTTTATTCCGCCAGCTCAAGGCTGCACTGCGTGAACGCCTGTTTGGGGACGATGAAGATGTCCAGTTCGCCGTCCAGGAGTGGATTGAACAGCAGTCGGGAGATTTATGGTTGTCGGGAATTCGAAGCCTGAGGGACAAGTGGCGCAAGTGCATTGAAGTCGAGGGTAGTTATATTGAAAAATAATAAAACACTTTTCCTCATCTCTCGTTTCCTTATATCCGAATTGCAAAACTTATTGACCGCCCCTCGTATCTATCTCTACAGGCCACGTACCTAGGATCAGCGATCCTAGTAAAGCGCTCTATACACTACTCCCTCATTCAAACACAAGACGACTCTTTTCTAGCCTGCAAGGTACAAAAAAGCTCCGTCCCCATTCTAGTGGCCACACACTACAGACCACAACGCCTATAATTAAACGTTCAAGTCCTACTCCTGGCTCTATCAAACCACAACCTTCCTATCTTCTTTGCGGGGGACCTCAACGCCTTTCGCCCAACACTCCTTTCAAACACCACGAATGATGCAGGAAGGTACCTGGCCGGTGCCTTGACGCGCTATCGCTGCGAGCACATCGGCCCAACCTTCCCCACATTCTTCGGGCCTCACGGAGGTACCACATCTCCAGACGTGGTATTCCGCAACGACAACGATACACGCAGATACACGCACATCTTACCGGGTCCCCACGTACTCTCTGACTACATACCTATATGCCTTATCTTATCCACATATCCCATACTCATATCCACACCACCTCTCTTCGACTACAAAAACACGAACTGGGAAGAGTTCAAGAGACACATAACAGATAACACGCCACAAAACCTTGACTTAGACCACACCAATACAGACATATTAGATGACCACTGGTGCTCAATCTTAAACACTATAACCACAGCACAAGAACTACACTCACCACATAAAACCTGCACTTGCATAAAACATTTTACATATTCCATACACACTCAGAGACTCATCACACAGTACAACAATCACTACACTAGAGGCCCACGAGAACACAACATCAATCACCTACGTGCCCGCATCCTACAGTGCGTGCAGCGAGATAGGAACCGGGAGTGGCGAGAGGTCGTCCGCATCGCGGACGACACCCGTTGCACTAACCCCTCCTTCTTCTGGCGGCACGTAAAAAGGTTGCTAGGCACTGATCCACACAAACCCATCACCCTCCAAGTAAACAACCAAACGCTTACAGACACCAACGTCATCCTCGACGCATTTAGGTCTCGCTGGGACACAGTATATACACACAACCCACCTAAACCACACGCGCGGGAGCCCTTCCAGGAAGTCCAGGAGTGGTGTCGGGTCCACGCTCACGAGCTAAGGCCCGCCCCCCTGATACGAATGGAGCTGCTCGACTACACATCTACACTGACCATTCCCATCACCGTCGAGGAAACAAAACACTACATTAAAGCAACACTAAAACGCGCCCCAGGTCCCTCCGGGCTACCAGTTACACTAATACACAACCTCCCCGCAAACATATAGCGCACACTTACACACCTATTTAACGCTTTACAAGCCTCAGGCCACTTCCCCAAAATATTTTAGGTCTCTGTCAACATACTCCTGCACAAACCACACAAAGACCCCAAACACTCCAAAATTACAGACCGATTGCTTTATTAGAGAACCTAGGTAAAATACTCGAACTCACTGCCTCATACGGAAATACCTGGATGAGAGGGACTGGTTTTCCCCCCACCAATATGGGTTCAGGAGGTGCCGGTCAACTCAGGCGGCCGTGACCATCGTTCATGACAGAATACAAAAAAACGCCAGATATATCAAAATACACTCTCCAACAGCAAGAACGTGTAGAAGGCCGTCGATAAAGTGTGACACGAGGGACTCCATTAGAAACTCGCCAACAATACAGAGTTACCTCTCTGCACCAGAAGGCTCCTTTCGCACTACCTCACTGAACGGAGATGCCACATAAAATACAACACCCTCTCACAACCCTTCACACCACGCTCAGGCGTTGCCCAAGGAAGCGTACTGGCACCCACACTATACATCAGGTATACAAACGACACCCCACGCCCACCCGAAAACTGCTGTCACACCTACACAGTGTCCTACGCCGATGATGAGACCATTCTCGTCAGTGGCCGTGGACCAGAAGAAATCGAGCTCCACGCACAAATAATACTAGACGCTAATACAGATTACGAGGATAAATGGCTGATTGCCACGAATCCTCAGAAGACACAGATGACACTTGTGAGGGAATCCCCATGGGGAAGATCTTTAGCAGAAAGGAACTCCCATGTGCAGCAGAAGGCCCAGCTAGGCCTAAAGTGGTAAGCCTACCCCCCCCCCCCCTTCCACAAGCGGTAGCCTCGAATCGAGTCCCCCACGATTCACCTTTATGCGAGCTAAAATAGCGCTGCAAGAAGATTCGAGGCCCTTCGAGAGTAGAGCTGTATCCCGTTAACCCCAAACTCCGGGGAGAGCCTCGGACATAAATAACGCTCGACTCCCCGGAAGAGACACAGAGCTGAGAAGTCTCGTCCAGAACCCAGAAGATTTCCCCATGGTTCCAAGTCAAGTGCTAGCAACAAAGCAAAGTGACAGCTGGACTATTTTGTGTATTTGGAATTAGCCCCAGCCAGGAGGTAATTCCACTGAACGATCGCCCAGAGTGATTTTCCCGACTTCTTTCATCAACTCCTGTCGAAGCCCTCCTCATTTCGGGTAGCCGAAATACTCTCCCTTGGACCGGAAGTTATCCCCCCCCCTTGCTTTTGGAGAACCATCATCACCCCATCCTCCCGCGTTGAAGCCCGAGCGGCCTCACCTCAAGTGCAGAAGACATCTGTAAGCCAACCCCTCTCCCCCTTTTAGTAACCCAATTGAGTTAATCCCCCCCCCCCATTTGAATAGTCTCCTCCGGGAATACCTTAAGTTTTAACTTCATAGCCTGATTTATAACTACAATTTCCCCTTTCATTTACTGATGTGATTTTGCCCGTTAATTCTCTGAGGTAATTTTACCCATCAATTCTCTCATTATTTTTGTGTAAATAAAATTATATTTTTGTACAAGTATCTTTAAATAACCTTGAGCTTTGTCATTGTCCATAATTTACCTGACCTCGTTGCACTCTCTCGCTACTCAGCCCGTCTGAACTCGTGGTTTTCCGTCCCTTTTGTCGGTTCGCTTTCAAGTTATTGGTCCCTCCCTGATAGATATAATATGGTATTGATATAATGTAATGTCCTGCCACGATAACACTCTTCGGCGCAAGAGATCACTTCATGCATAACCTACAAATCTTCTCACACACACCAGACATGAACCATCTAAACCCAACAAGGCTCGAATACACACAAAAACCCTTGGGGTATCTTTAGAAAAGACCATCAGGTTCAATATACACCATAACATAACAAAGGCAAGAGCTTCACGCACAAACACATCGCTGCGCAGGTTCTACCCTGCGGACAAAAAAAAAATCAGCTACACCTATACAAAAGACTCGTGCGACCTCTTCTCACGTACGCCCCACTGTGACTCGTAGCCGCGAGTGACACGTGGCAGAAGGCTCAGCGCATTCAGAACTCTGCTCTGAAGCGCGCTTGCCGGTCTCCCCGGTACACGAGTATGTCCACACTACACGACAACAAATTAGCACCCTTCAACACATACGCTCACACCAGACTCACAAAATAACTTAGGAAACTCGCCAGACCCATTATACACCGCACTACATGTAAGACGGTATGCGATGGCACCGCGATACCCAGCGGCCCATGACCACCCGCAACCCATACCGTTCTTCGCATAAGCTAAAGACATCATGAATAACACGTTTCCGACTAAGCAGACACGCTCTCCTTCCTGACCACCCTCCAAACGTCGTCCAGTCACGTACACCTCGAGACCTACCCAACCACACCAAACATCGGTGTCTAGCCACCGACCTATCAACTCTTCCTATACCCTCTCAAGTTATTTCGGCAACCTTTTCCTCTACGACTGCTTGTTCGCCTGTGTTACACAGTGATCCCTCTCTATCCTTTCTATACACAAATGAATGTTTTCTTCCACTGTCATATCCTCACTCCACTCATTACATCGGTAAAGGAGGCAAGAACATTTCAAAACGCTCCGAAGATGATCGAATAAGATCGAAAGCTCAACAATTTAGTTTGGTTTTTACCAAACACATTCATTTAAAAAAGAGATGAATACAGGACACAAGTGATCTACCATCTATAAGATGGAATAAAAAAAGAAAGTTGCCAAAGGAAATTAATTAAGGCGAAATACACAATGGTCTTCAACAAAATTTGCATATATTTATATATATATATATATATATATATATATATATATATATATATATATATATATATATATATATATATATATATAATATATATCAGAACAATTGTTAAATCCAATGACAGATTCTAAATATGTTAATAAAACCACTGTGGAGGAGCGTAGTATTATTTATCTCCATGCCGAAACTGATCTCGAGATAATAAATACTACGCTCCTCCACAGTGGTTTTATTAACATATATATATATATATATATATATATATATATATATATATATATATATATATATATATATATATATATATATATATATATATATATATATAACGATGCACAGAAGCCAGTAGATCAGAGGTTCCTAATTTTTTTGTCCTTCTGTACCCCTTGGCATATTTATAAATTCCTATGTACCCCTAAAAATTGAGGATGAAAAAGAAAAAAATGAAAATGAAATTTTTATATTCTATTATGAAATCCGTTTGAGTAAACTGCACTGTACATATATTTTTCATAATTATCCATAACATCAATAAATGAAGCTCACGAGCCTCACATAATTCATAAAATATGATGCATCACATACATTTTTTTTATCATTCTCCAGAGCATCAAAAAATAAACTCACGTAATATACAGAATTTTTGATGCATCACGTGTATATCTTTCTTATAATTGCTCATAGCAATAGTGAATTAAATTCAGGTATTTTATAAAATAATTTGATCCCTCATACATATTTATTATAGAATTAGGATGATTACTAAGTAAGAATAGACAAACCTATTCAAAACTATGTACCGATAACCAAAAGTCAGAAATAAAAGCGGACTCATACAATGTGCAGCAATTTGGATGGAGATTACGTCATTTACTGTACAGTTGTGGTTATTCTCTCGGATCCAATGAAGAGCGCAGATGTACCACTGGGGGGTACATGTACCCTAGATTGGGTAGTAGAGGATGAGAGAGTTATAGCAGCATGTAATCAAAGGGATGATGGGGAGGGAGAGGAAGGAGGGCGATCAGTCTATCGACGCACCCCCCCCCCCCCAGAGGTGAAGGGGTTTGGAAGGGGGGGGGGATCAATAATGAGGGGCGAGTGAGTTGTCAGTCACGGCCACAGGATAACGCGAATTTAACAGAGAGGAAAAGTGAGCGCGCGGTGGAGAGGGGGGGGGGGGCAATTGGGTCTGCGGGGGGAGAAAAGGAAGCGATAAATAAACGGGCGCACACCAAATAGGGCATAAGCAGTCATGAGCGCCGGCAAGGGAGTCTTCTCACAAGATCCGGAGAAGTGCCCAAAACGGATCGTGGAGCCCAAACTTGCCTCTCGTTTGTTTTTTTTAGAAGGTTTAACGCCCTCTTTCACTCGGTGCTGGGTCTAAAAAGGTGGGGAGGGGGAAGATAGATTTTAAAAAAGGGGGTGCGAAAGAAGATCCGAGAGAAGCACCATTTTCCCTTGGGACACTGGGGTCGGGAGTGCGTGCGGCTACTCCGCAAGGATTCATTTGTGCACCGCCCCCCCCCCCGCCCTACAAGTGCATTGCGCTCAAGGGCCCTCACTCAGCCCCCACCCCACAACTAACGGGATGCCCAAAGATAGAGGGCGTAACAGCGAGAGAGAGAAGGGAGAGGGGGGCAGGAGAGTGAGAAGGAGGGGGGATGAAGAGATTTTGCAAGAGCCCATCTGGCGCCCCCCTACTTGGGCAAAAGTCCCCTAACTCACGTCACTGCCTAATACGCAGCTAGATTAAAAAAAAACACGGAGATGAAGGCAGGACGTTCCGGCCTACAACAGAATCAAATAAAATGGAGATGGCCAGCCTCCTCCAAAAAGTCAGATAGTCGACAAGTTTGTGTGCACGATCTCGTCCCGGGTACAATGGACAAGCGGAAGCGACCCCGCTCGTTCCGGTAGCGGGTGAGCGAGGATCCCCTGACTGGGACATTTGTGTCGGGGAGTCTGGAGGACAACGCACTCGTCGCAGTGAAGTGCAGGGGAGCGCTCCGTCAAATGGCAGTGCGTCCCGAGAGTGTGTCCGATTCGGAGACGACATAAATAACGCAAAGCAATCGTGGCATTGGTCGGTAGGTTCATGGGAACAGTCGCGGCGCAATGGCAAGCAACTTAAGTCCCCTTCGGCCGTCTCCCATCTTCTTTGCCAAGCTGCCCTGATTCATGCCATGTAGTCGGTGTAAGGAAGAAAAAGCGAAAAGGTGGTCTGGTCGGCCAGTGCTCTCGGAGTCTTTGGCACGCTCATTCCCCACAATGCCCAGGAACCCGAGGACCCCCTTCTTAAATATTGGAGTCACGTCCTCTGGTTCCTCCCCGGGTTCTAACGATTCGTGAAAGATCGGAGTAAGTTGTGGAGAGAGAGAGAGAGAGAGAGAGAGAGATAATATAGAGAGAGGAGAGAGGGGGGAGGGGGAGAGGAGAAAGATAGGTCACGGGGAAAATAAATTAAGTGAAAATAAATCGATAACTAAAGAGGGAATTCGCATTGCTAAATTTCTGAAAAAGTGGGTAATTAAGAGAGTGGTGAGGTTAGGGAACATTACCCTGTGTGTGTAGGGGGAGGGGGGGATTTTAAAGTTTGAACAGGAAGAGGGAGGGAGGGGGGTCTAAGTGCCAGGAGAGTGCGCAACTCTCCTGAACCTGCCACAATTCCACAGTGTATGAGAGTGAGTTTCGTAGTGGGGGTGAGGGCTCTGTGTGGGGACAACGGAGCTGGAATGCAACCTTGGACCAGTCGCAATGGGAGCCCCCCTCCCCCTAAGACGCGTTGTGCTTACACGCTAAGGAGGGGGGGGGGGTCAGATCTTTCACAACATCGCTGTCTTCCCCCTCGTCTTCACCCACTTCTCCCTTCTAAGGAATCCTGTCGATTGGCTGTTGTATGAATTTTTTTTCACTCCCTGTCCCGGGTGGAAATCCCCCCTCCCCCTAACCATCCTTTCCCCGCATAGACTCCCCCTCCCTCCCTATGCCTTGGCCGAAAGTCGCAGATTCTTTCAATCCGCGGATTCGACGCCGTCGAGATGAAGCGGCGGCGCCAAATCCAATCAATCCCGCCTCGGATTCGCCGAATCGAGCGCGCCCGGATCCCAATCAAGAAGTCACCGAAGCAAAAACAAAAAACGACGCCGCCGCGAATTCGAGGACGCACACACACACACACACTCTTTCTCTCTCTCTCTCTTTCATACTCACATATTACGGCCACAAATCGGGTCATTAACACTTTGAACGAACAAAGGGGGGGGGAGATGAAGAAAGGTTTCGGCAAGGAATTGTTCGGAACACAAGCCGAAGATCGGGACATGTAGATATCAAGGCTGAGTAGGGGGGGGGGGGATAGGGCCCAAAAGAAAAGGGATAAGCGGGGGTGGAGGGCAAAGGAAGCGTTGAAGCCAAAGAGGACATTTTACATTTGTTTAAATGATGAGAAGGGCAGACGGTGGATGAAGAACGGAAAGATAAAAATAAAGAGCCGGAAGAATGGAAACAAATATGGGTGATGAAGACTAACATCCGCAAACCTCGCCAACCGTATATACTGGAAGCAGGAAGAGGAATCCCCCCCCCCTCCCCCCGCCGAGTACAGGTACTCAAAAAAAGCGATCTCGAACTCCCTTTCAAGGTTAGAGGTAAAACGTGGGGGCTGCTTGTTCAGCAATGGAGGGGGGGGGGTCAGCAGCCCCACGCGCCGATGAGGTAAAAGAAAGCGCTCGAAAAAAGGCGGGTTCACAATCGACCAGTTTAGCCGCGCGGGAAGAGCCAGTTTCGCCGGACGCATAGCCATAAATAGGGAGCAAATTGCCCAAATTAAAGCAAGACAAAGGTTTTACATCATAATAAAAGACAAATTGGCTTGAGTTTGTCTATTAGGGCGGTCCTGTCCTTATTCCAGGGGGGATGTGGGTTAGGGTAACCGAGATGAGAGATGAAGGTCAAATAGTCCACCGGAGGCCCGGTGGTTCTGAGAAACGGTACTTTCTCATACACCCAAAATCACGCCAGGTTTGACACGTAGCGAGCAGGGTCTCCGTCCATACTCCCAGAGGGCCCCCGTCCAACCCTTTACTCTTCATTCTCGGGGGGCCACGATCCATTTAAAGATCTTTGGCGATTAGAGCTTCCGGGTGAAGAGGGATCGCACTAAACTCGCCCGGACCATCCTTCATCCAGTTACACCGGCGCCATTTCAGGCTCGTGCCCTCTTCCTTCTTTCCCCACTAAGCGCAATGGCACGCTAATCGCCACCACATTCTCCCTCTGTTTTAAATTCTCCTAGATGCTTCCATTTCCTCTCCACACACACACACACACACACACACTCACTAAACGCTACTTCGGAATTTTTAATTGGGATCTCATTTAGGAAGAGGAGGGGGATAATTGCCCATAATAGGCTCAATAAGAGGGGGATGGGAGCAGTGGCCGATTAACGCCCAGGATCTAGCCACCGCGTGGCCTCCACGAAACGGAGATAAGATGGGGCTCCCATTTGGCACCTTCCCGGCTCTGGCCTCTTAAGAGGGCTTTAGATGACGCCCCCCACCCCTACATGCATTTCAGGTTAATGGCGAGCAGTCTTTGCACTTATCCTTTATTCTCTTTCCTTTTTTATTTCACGTTCTTACATTTACCCTCAGTGAGAGGAATTGCTTTCGCTACACCAAGTGGCAGAATCACCTGTTTGGGCCTCTTTTTTGCCGATTCGGACTATCAACTTACTTTGTATCTTCATTTCTTCTAACTTCACCACTTTCTGGAGATGTCACATTGGTTTGCCCCATTGCAATAGACAAAAAGATGGGCCTCGCCTTCTCTATTTCCTCATTCGTCTCACGAGAGAGGGAAGCAGAAGGAGCGAGCGAAGACAATAGTGTGAGCGCCCTTTCCAATTATAATCCTTGGTGGAAACTGGGATAGGAATTTCCTCGTATTTATTTCTAAGCAGAAACGAAAAGAAAAATTGATTGAAACAAAATTCGCTAATGATGGATAGAAATAAGCAAATAAACCACACACAAAGGAAATTCCAAATGTCTTCTCGGAGGAGGGTGTGGGCCACCTTGGAGACCATTAAATCACACCCACAACCCACTCTCTTGGGAGTATATTGTAGGCGGTTTGTCTCCTCCTAGGCTTGGCACCTCCACACACCCCGACAGCAGGGATAGGGGCATTAGCGCCCCTCGGCCAATAAGGGATCTTCCTCTGTTGTGCAATGGGGCATAATTTGACAGGGGATTTACCATATCAATCTGCGCTCTTTTTGATTGCCTTTTATATCTCAGTTTGACGTGGGGTCTGAACCTGGGTTTTGTGCAACGCAGGGCAGATGCAAAGAACTCGACCCGAAAGTCCTCGAGACTCCTTCCGGCATCTAACATCCCCGATGTGCCTTAACTTCACCGTAATCGAAGGCGGCCTTTCAACTAAACTAGGCAGAAATCCCGAGCGATCATTAGCGCTCCGCGCAGAGATTTGCCCCTTCCACTCAGGGGAGCGGAACATCTTCACTTCCATCAAACTCAGCGAGAACAGAAATAAGACCATTTTTAAAACATCAGAATAAAGAACATAAATCTAATCCGTCAAACCAAATATTAACAAATCGATAAAAAGACGAGTAAAACCTTAGCTAGAAATAGTAAAGAAGAAGAGAAGGAAGACTTTGTAGCTGCCATTTTGCAGGAAAAGGAACAAGAAAGCGACTGGAGTCCTCAAAAACGAAACTGCTGCACATTCACAGCTCACTACAGTCATGTCCAAAAATTTCAAACGTTGCATTTTGTTTTACAATCTTAGTATCATAATTTGAAGGGGAAATATAAAAAAATAGAGTAAACTTATTTTATTAATAAATAGAGTCAATTATGAACGCAGTCAATATTTACAATAATGTCCCTTGTTCTTTAGGAATGCTTCAATTCCTTTTGACTGAAGACCAAATTGGGATGGTACTTGACTGCTTTGGCTCCATTTGTATTCAATCAGCTGAGCGCCCAAAAGAGCTCACAATTGGATGGCTTCAGTTAAGCATCCGCCCGTTTGATTAGCGCCGACAAATTCTGTATTGGTTTCAAATCGGGCGAATTCTCGGACCAAGGTCAAGAAAGTCCGATGCTATTTTCAGCCAATAACTTTGTTATTACAGTTGCTTTGTGACAAGGTGCGCCATCATGCTGAAAAATACAGTTATCATCACCAAATTGGCCATGAACTGTTGGGAAAAGGTGCTGATCGAACACGTTTTGGTACCATTTTGATTTCATGGCAGTTTTCTGGGGAAAATAATTTAGTGTTCCGGTTCCCTTTGGTGAGAAGCAGATCCGAAGACGGGGAGTGGCCGGATGCTTTGCTCTAGGCACGAAACAGGACTCGTGAAAGTGCTCCCCTTTTCTCCTCCTAACGAGGGATCTTCCAAAAGCTCCAAACAAACGGAAGGAGCTTCATCCGAGAATATCATGAATAGATTATTATCATTCAACCCATATTTTACCTTCTGGATCGAATAGCAAAAGCTCCAGACTGAAACTTACCTTCTACAGGAACAGGAACAGAGCGCGATTTTGGATTCAGCGAAGGAATGTATTTTTTTCTTATTTTAAAAATGCTAACTTTTTAATAAACCTACAATAATTCAAATATTAAAAAAATATATATTCTTATGGCGTAATTTGAATGAAGTTAATATATTTTAGCTTTAAAACCTTTACCCATAACTGTACTCACTATTTTCAATAACTTTCGGCGCAGACACAGATGGTTGTTCTCACGTCCTAGCCTTATTAAAATACGTTTCACAATTTCCCTTTCACCCAACTACACCATCTTAATGGACGAACCCTTAAAAAGCTTTAAGGCAGGGTGCCGTCGTTTGGCTTCATCAAGAATAATCAGCAGTCAAAATTTAACCGATATCGCTGGTTGTGCCAGCGAGGGCACGACCCCCGTCCCCCTAATCCTATCTTTAGGTGAAATAAAAACTAAAAAAAAGCAATAAACAACGGAACAACAGCAAATAAATATCTAACACTCTTCTCTTTCGGGGCCTGAGCGTGTGCCAACAATCAAGTAGTTACTAGCACTTCCTTCACAAACACAATTACTCCACAGCCCAGTGTGAGGTAGGTAAGGTATGTACATTCTGTCGATGACACGTTACGATATAGTTGCGATGGAGCTCCCTTGTCCCACAAATTGCTCTCCGCTCCTTCCTCTATCAGAATCCTCGAGCCAATAATCGGGTTGAGTAAGCTGTGAGGCTTTAACCGATTTCTGCCCTTTGAATTTTAGGCGCCATAAAATAGGAATCAGATTTGTATATATCAGCGAATGTATCGCTTTAATGTGTCTCCACGGCCTAGGAATTTATGCGCTCCTTAGTGGGTGTCAAATCCTTCATGTCGCGTCTCTAAAGTGGCGGGTATGCAAGATTATGAAGCCCTTTGATCCATGTTTGTAGTGAAGAAGGTCACAGCATCATGAGAGGAAAAGGAGCCGCATAGGAGGTACAGCTAGCAAACGCACAGCTCAGGTCTAACTGCAAGAACCGGAAAAACGATCATCTATCAACACACAGGGAAGGGAAAAGGATGGAAAAGCATAGCCATATATATATACGAGTGTGTGTATATATATATATATATATATATATATATATATATATATATATATATATATATATATATATATATATATATGACGAGAAGGGTATGATATAAACCTATTCTTCGTATATTTTTGTGTCTAATCGCTATATCCCAGAACAGAGTAAGGCAAATTACTCGTACGTCATATTAAGTCTGCGGATGCCGACATCCAAATTTCATTAAGTGCCGTTTAACAACGGAAGGGATGAATATTGAATCTTCAAGAGAAAAGGGGTAAAGAGTAGGGACCATTTTCAACGGGGAAGGGGGAGGTGGGTAGAGATTGAAGAAATGATGAAAGTTAAGTATAGTAGAAGGCGAAATGTCTGTCTGGTAAGCGTAACATGGTTTTAAATCTTTGTTGTTGTTTTTTACTTTATTTGGGGTTATGCTCCTCTTTTTACTTTTTTTTTTCTTCTGCATTGTTAGTGCTGATCATGTGAAAATGGCTACCGTAGGTAACGATCTGCCTGACGGAAGATCATAGGCTTTGTATCTCTCCCAGTCAGGTCGGTGAACGTCTCAGGCGGGAGAGTCTTACAGCTTTCCTAGAGGGTGACGTTTCGCGGGTGTAGATAAGCCTTTGCCGGTTCAAAACCAGTAAGCTCGTGGAGTTCTCTAGAAGTTATGAAGGAATTACATTTTATGTTGGATTTGAACCAGTGTTGAAAGGGACTGGTGGATAGAGCAGTTCGGCTCTCACCCAGGCCATGTATTATTTTTTCTTAGTTTTCAAGCTTAAGTTGTGAAATTCTGTGGAAGTTGTCAATTTCGAGGTTTGTCAAATTGTCTCTAGAGGTGATGTGGGCTCGCATGTCGAACTTGGCAAGCCAGAAGTCAGAGATGTCTAAATTCGGGGAATGTGGTACGACAATACCGTCTAACCCGATGGGTCCAGTCGGGGGTCTACTAACTGAGACGGGGGTAAACTTCTCTGCTCACATCTGGAGATCCTATCAGCCTGCCAGCAGTCGCTCTTGAGATCCTCCTCTCAACCCTACTCTGTCGCGTCACAATATGAGTAAAGTCATCGGCGTACCGCACTTTGAGAGTTCGGTATGTCCCTGATGTATATCGAGAAGAGGGCGGTGGCTCCCGATTGGAGATCGAAAGTATCCCTTAAGTGGTTTACAACCGCAATTATTGCTTGTCTTTTGGTAATTTAGTCGAAGATATTCACGAAATGATGCGCAAATCCGAGTCTAAAGAGCTTTTCTTTAGACTAAAAATCTACACTATCGAATAGTTTTCAACTTCCATAGAAAAGTGAAAACAATTCTTTGGTTTCCTTCGTAGATATAAGCATAAAAAACATAATTATCCACTTTAGTTTACCGTAAGCAAAGCTTTGGTGGATTAACGATTAACTTCTACTCATTCTGTGACTTCTCTTTTAAACTTTGTGCCATAAATACTGTATTATAAATAGGATACCGCCTTTCCTCGTCCATTAAAAAGATTTACAATGAGTTTTGTTTCCTAAAACGTTTCGAAATCGAGTTTTCTGGTTCTTTCATACAACATCTGAATTTCTTTCAAGAACACTATTACACCAAACTAGCTCTTTTGATGTCTCGAGAGGCATTTATTGCGTTCCGGATATGGGCCCTTTATATTATGAATTTAAAAGAAAACCACCAAACTGCTTAAATCCCTTAATTTTTACTCCAATTGTTGTCTTGTTTGTTAAAAGCAGAACAATTCATCCTATCTTCTCTCTCAAGGAGAGACTTCCTCCCAGAATTGAGGAACCATGTTCTATACCAATTGACTTGTTCACGGTGCTCCTGCGGAACCTACCTAGACAACATGGTACGCTCACTCGGGGCGAGGCAAGCTTTGTTCACATATAGCTATAAGTCTTCGTACGATCAAAACACCAAACCCAAACAAAATTCAGCTACCCAACCCCATGCCATAACATGCAAGACAGAATTTACCATAGAACATATTATAATAAAAGATTATAATAAGGATGAAGCATCCGTAAGAATTCGAGAATCCATCCAAATATAAAATAAGTGTTCCACCTTTAATGCAGGACCCAGCGCTGTTCCCCTTGAAATACTATAATTCCCAAACCACAAAACTCTTTTGTATACTCTTTTAATTAACTAAGGAAGCTCAAATAATTAAAGTAAGTTGTCTTTCGTGTAGATTTTATTCGTCCTCCTTTGTCTTTGTAAACTTTTACTCTTCATAACCGCCAATGATTTGTTTTTAAGAGTTTGTACGACGTTATAACATTAGACCTATTTTTATATGGAAATTATTTATTTCCTATAATTTTAGTTTATCAAATATATATATATATATATATATATATATATATATATATATATATATATATATATATATATATACCTAGTTTTGCAAAAGTTCTTCTACACTCGTTTTTTTTTATATTTCGAGAGATTTACGTACATGGTGTGGTGGAAAGGTTCCAGCAAACTTAAAGTTCTACTCTTCCAGCACGTGTCATTAAAACTTCTTTTCCATTGTGTGTCGAGGTGGAAGTGAAAAGAATCGAGATCTCTGCTCTCCTGCACACAAGTCCGAAATCGCCAAGCGGCTCAACGTCAGCCTGATGACCGTTCATAGAGTCACGGAGACGCTCAAGAACGGGGAAGACCCCAAAGATCGACCTTGTTCAAGCAGACCTGAGTTATCAACCGTTTGGCTGCAAGAGAAAGGCCTTCGAAAGATCTTCGAAGCTCAAAATGACAGACCTTGCAGAGAAGAACATCTCGGTGGAAAGGACTCTGCTCACCGACCGAATGCGAGAACAACGTCAGTAACGTTGTCGTCGCTTTCTCAACGACTTGGTGAGTAATGGCAATCAAATTCTCATTTTTCTCTGATGAAAAAGTTCGATCATCAACAAAAGCAGAACAATGGTGGGGTAGATTTCGGGCAGGATGTCTCCGAGGGCTCCTTCCTACGTGCCCACGGCCAAGCAACCGGCCTCCCTAATGATGCTCGGCGTCGTGGCTTTGAATGGCGAGAAGATGCCGCCAGTGGCTCGTGGCCGATTAAAGGGACATCTTGGACATGAAAGATCTGCCCTGGCTGAGAAATATCACGAACAAGGCGGAGTACCTCTTTCAGCAGGACGGTGCCCCGGCCCACACGGCCAAGACCAAGCAAGAAAGGTTGGGGTGGAACATGAACTTCTGGTCGAGAGACTTTGGGCTGCCGCAGTCGCCCGACCTCAATCCCTTCGAATACAGCTCATCTCGATGGCAAAGCCTGAAAGGTCCACCGCAGCAACGTCGACGAACTGAAGTCTTTCGACAACCGCGTGTGGGCGATTGTAGAAGTCTAAATACCACGTACATTAGTGTACGCAGGAATACCCCGACACAAGCTACGCGTCCCTCCCGTATTCCAAATTCACCTTTCGCCTCGAATTCCCTCCACCTCTTTTCGCGCCTTTGAGACAACCAAATTCGAGACGGCTGTTCAAGAAAATGTCTGCCGCTAAAAGACACTTGCTAGCCGACGAAGGTCCGAGTTTTCGCGCCGTCGTAAACTGCGACGTGGAGCGAAGGTGTGAAAGATTTACTTTGTCTAGCAGCAGATGAAAAAAGGTCCTTCGCGCAGCGATGCGGATTTTATGAGAATTCGGTGCTCTCTCCCGACTTTTGCTCGTGAGGGAAATGAAAGAGAAACTTCTCCCTGGAGTCAGGCAGAAGACCTTGGACCTACGTCGAGTGTGTGGAGCTCGTTCCACAAAGGAAACAGTTCGCCCGTTGTAAGAAAGAAACTTCGGGGAATTTGTGTGTTGCCGTCACGGTACTTGTAGGTGCCAAACTTCTCGCAGATTCCCCCCCCCCCTTCAGAGTCAGAGGTTACACAGGACCTCCCTCTGCGGATTATCCTAAACGTAGCTAGGTAATCGGTTTTGGCTACCCACTCCAGGAGCCGAATAATCGGAGTCACTTCGAGGAAGAAGAATTCCCATTTAGGCCACAGTTTGGCTCGCCTTCGTGATCCGACATAGGATTATTATATCACCGGTCTAGGATTACCTTCTTATTCGGTAACCTCGGACGGCCGGACTAAGTGCGATCATCGTCACCAGAAGAAGATCTTCACTAGTTTATTCGTTAACTAGAATTCCCATCCCGAGCCCATAACTTCGAGTATTAGAAGTGACTAATTCAGTGCTTAATTCAATAATATTATTCCATTCATTCTGTCGGGTGCCATTAAGACGCAGGCATCCTAGTGAGTAATTTTCAAGTATAATCCCCACGAAATTATGTAGACTTACTTATTCAGTGCAAAGATTAATTCTATTTATACCTATATACGCTGTTTCATATTTCTACTTCATGTACATTTAAGATTATTTTTGTATCTGTGTTTAACTATTTTGGACGATCCTTTGGCAATTAATAAGCAATCCACTCGGCTTAAATCTTAATATTACACAGGTCCACCCATGACTGGCTTTTACTGAGTGAGGACACACTCAGGAGATCATTATCTTAATTTTGATCAAAAGGGAAGCACCGAGGTTATTCTTATTCACCTGAAGTAGCAACGGTAGGTATATTGGATACACTTCACCTCCGCTTCACCTTGGTGCAGTAATAAAATATATGTCCAGGAAGTGGGACTGGGATTACCCACTCACTAAAACTCGACAGCGATCATGAGGGAGGACTTCGTCCACAACGTATGCGCGGCCTTCAGGTCTCGCCTGGACTGCGTGCTCGCCACAGAGGGCGGCCACATTGATAAATATTCCCAAATAAACACATATTTATATGTTAAAACAATAAAAACGTGTCCAACTGCATCAAAACTATCATTGTGTCCTTTGTTGAGAGCGTCGTAGCGAGTGCAACAGGACTTTCGCAATACTCGGGATATGCTTACGGCCGAACCTATGATTCTATTGGATTTTGCCGCAGCTCCTATGTTCGAAAGACTCCATAATTAGGGTACCATGTTATAGTACATGAACCCACTGAGAAACGCCTAAAAAACAAGTCGAAAGTGTTAACACTGAAACCAAAACAACATATCTATAGTGCCCCGCTAACTCAAAACAAAGGCCATTTGTTTTTTTCTTATATCTACAGAATGCTTTGAGACACCTGTTTGTATTATTCTTTTGTGCTCAACTAATAATATAATAGGCTCCTACAAAATAAAGAGTAATATAAATATTTTATCACGATAACCAAGTGGAAGGGAACCGTTTTCTTGACAGAGGTGTTCTCGCTATCTGCCTCTATAAACCCCTTTAGCAATGCCTCCCTCCTTTTCTATTTTCAATAAAAGATTTTACACATCCTCTTGTCTGACATGAAAACGAGTTACTTAAGAAGAACCTTTTTTTATATAATCCATTATGGACGCGAGAAAAATTATAAGAGGCAGAATCAAAGAATTATGTATCAAAGGAGGGTCAAAAATCAAATTATACCATTTATCGAGGAAAATCAAGGCAACTCGCTTTAAATATAAAAGTTAAAGCGCAATAGCAACGATGCAGAGTCAGGCAGAAAGATGGCAAGATCGGCAAAGTTGTGAATATAGAAGAAATAAAACTGTGTGAAAGACAAAGCTACAAATTCTCCTGCAGGCATGGGGGCCGGAAGGGAATAAATACTATGAGGTTGGGAAACCAAATAATCGACAAACTGAAAAACAAAGCAGAGAAAATAATTTTAAATGCGGAAAACCAGGAAATCCTAAGATAACATATGGGGTGCACCACCCTGTTGATTCCGAATCGCGGCTTCATCCGGCGACTAAACCCACTCTCGATGTAGCTCCTCGCTCAAGTGAAAAGTCAGTTTAACGCTCGGCTAATTCCCAAGTGTGGCGGATCTTCAAATCCGAACACACAAATGGACGCGAGTTCAAGATGACAAAATAAGGCACAGATTAAAGAAGAGGCTTCGCGGAGGTCTACTTCCATTTATTAAATTTTGTATCCAGGAATTTTGCATCAGCATCATAAATGGCCCCACACCTGCCTTAGTAAAGGTGCACATTGGCTCAAGTATATTGATATAGCCAGCCGACGACGGCCTAGGAATTTCAATGTTATTTATTTTTACTTCTTTAAATTCACCTTTGAAATAGAAGATCGCGACCCGCATCCTCCTTAGTTTAATTCATAGCTTTACCAACGACAGCTGCTGGTTTTCAGATACAGTAGTTGCTTTGTTGTTGTTGTTAATAGCTGCCCAGGAGTAGATGATTTCTGATCCCCCACACCTATGTAGGCCCCGCCAACGTTAGCACAATTAAGTGGGGCCCCGCTCTCTGTGAGGCTGTACGAACCAGGTTAGACTGGAGGGCGGTTGTTGCAGGCCTTGGGAATTTTATAGCACCACCCTGTGGTAGCGGCCTAAACAACAACTAGGAAGAGCAAGTCCTTAATCCGACGACTCGAAATTTGTATCTTTATTACCAGTGGGTCTCAAGGAATCCCATTCAGTGCTTTGGGGAGCTCTGAGGAGTCTCTCCTCAATCCACCAATGAACAAATCCCCAATCAATTTTCAAGGATATTTAAAAAATGATCCCCATTTTCCCTTGTTAGATAATTATAAAAGACTTGACCCCCCCCCGCTATTATAATCGAACCCCAAATTCCTATGACTCCCCAAATATCCTTTTGTCTACTTCCCTTTCAGGCATCACTACATCCACCGCATCTTTTCTTCGTTGGTAAGGCTTAGTCGAGTGGAAATTTAAGTCACATCGGCTGGGTTTCGTGGCCGGATGGAGACCCGATTCAGGTCGCCCTCTTCGTGGCTGTTAAACGCTAAAGATACCCCTGTTTCGAAGCTCACGTTAATCAGTAGGTCCACTAAAGAGACCATGGCGTCACAAATAATGCAATCGAGAGACTGCGGAGATTCCAATTCTTCAAGGACAGCCATTGCGGGCAGCCTCTGAGTCGATATAAATCGCAATTTGGGCTCCGTCCGAATCGAGCGCAATATTCCGTACCGAGCGGTGTATTGCAACCATATCGAGATATATATATATATATATATATATATATATATATATATGAGAACCAACTTTGTTATCGATGCCGTTTCCGTCAGCGCACTTATTAAGCTGACGATGAACTCGCTACGACTCGCCTACAATACGAATATTTATCAGCACCCTTTGTTTGCGCAAATGTGAACTTGATGTGGTCTAATAAATCCCACTCCTATTGTAAAGAACGCCACAATAGTATTTTTCAATTGCCATCACCCTTACATTTTTTTAAGACATTTCATCTAAACGAAGGTATTGTTCGGAACAAGTTTAAATAGAGATCATTAGTATTACTCCATTAATCTAATATTAGTACCCTGAATTAAAAAAAATCCATTGCAAATGAATATATGAAAACATTGAATAAAACAACTAAGTTCACTTTCAATACGGAAAGTTTCGAAACAAGTAGAATAAAGATTGGAAGTAAAAAGTTGGATAACGATATTCAAATACCTTTATTTTCAAGACTCAAAATTTCTAAAATACCCTGTAGCTATAAAGAACCCAAAAAATATGAATTATTATTATTATTACGAAATATATATATATATATATATACGGTCCAATAGATTAATTAATTGGATAGCGAGGCGGAAGGAGGAACCAACCAAACAACACGGTATTATAACGACACGTTTTGCAATCTTCTCGGGGAGGAAAGTTGTCCCCAAAATTGACTCTTAAGATAAATTTGCATTTTGGGCGACTCTGTAGCATCTTGCCATTATCTCAGCTTCTCCAAATTTTTACAAGATCAAAATCTATCCGTGCAAACTTATTTTAAATCTATTAATAGACCCGTAGTGTAAAAAATGAGGACATCTTACGGTTTTCTTCTAAATCTACTATAGAAAAAGGGCAATATATTTTTTTCTAGACAATATTTAAAGTGTAACATTATATCTATGTTTACACCAATAAATATTAAACATTTTGCCTTCAGTTGGTGAAAGAATTTTTTCTATTTTATTTTTTTTAGTATAATTCTTAATAAAAACACAAAATGCTTTTAATATTTGTTCATTCAAACAGATCACCTCATTAGAATAGGATAGTTTAACTTTCACCTAACTTTTATAGAAACTTTTGTGGTACGAGGCGGTGATATTGTTTACCTATTGGTTTTAAGAGTAATTTGGCTAATATTTTTGATCGTTAAAGTCTCGAGGACGAATACTATAAAAAATATAATTGATTAACAATTAGAAAATATCTAAATTATGGCGTAGTTCCTTTGTTTTAATGTTTATTTCTGTTTTGTCTTAATTAGTTAATACCACACAATATTCGAAGATTCTACCCACATAAATTTATTCATAAATCATTTTCGAGAAAGAAAAACGCCCTAAGATTCACATCAGAATCACCAACGGAAGACGGTTTCCATTTCCTCGACATCAATTCAAAGCTGGAAAACTAAAGTAAAATATTACATTAAGTTACATAAAACAAACCCATAAAAGTGTCTACCTCAATTTTGATTCTTTCTGCCCTAACCGCCACAAGCTCGCTTTAATTAACACACTAGTAATAATTGTCCTATTTCATTCCAGAAAGAAGGATTTACTAAACAATCAGAGAATCAGCAAAAACAAAGAAAGCATCGCCCACTTGAAACTCAAATAATCCAAACAAAATCATCGAAGAAAAAAACCACTAATATATTAGAGCAACACTTAATCCCTTGAGAATAAAGAACAACAATAATTGTATTTTTTTTACTAGAGAAGCCTAAAACTTAATTTCAAATTCATAAGCATGGCTAAGCGTCAAGGTAATTATTGTTACTACAGGAGCCTAAAACATAGCTACAAATTCATAAGCCAAAACATGGGTAAGTGTCAAGGAAATTATTCATGTGTCTTACCGATTTTTTTATTTCCAGAAGACAATCGTATCATAAATTGTCAGTGAGCACAAATAATCTTGAAACGGGCAAAACAACGTTTTAAATCTAGTAAAATCCTTGAACACCTCCAGAAAGAACAGCAACCGAAGAACAAGCATTAAGAATCGCCCATTTAAGCCAATTAAACCAGAAATAAACAGTAAAGCAGAGGAACCGAACCATAATTTAAATATTTTCTAATTGTTAATCAATTACAATATTTATAGTATCTGTCCTCGACTTAAAACACCAAATACGATTAGGAAGTTACCTTTAAAACCAATAAGTAAACAATATCACGGCCGCTTACTACATCAATTAAGATTAGCCATGGCCGGTCCCAAGCCCGGCTGAGAGAGGAGGGGAATTGGCTGAGGGCTGCGGATACCTCATCCATAAAACCAAACACGGGTGTAAATAATCATTAGAGGTTGCAGTACCCAAAACTGCTAAAAAAAAAATCCAGCCATTACACTATATTTTAACGGGAATTTTTCCCAAGAATTTCTTTCGTTTGAAATATTTTTTTGTTAACGTATGTACACCAAGGGCGAGGCTCGGGAGAAAAGCTCATGGCTGACTGTTGCGTATTTCACCCACCAAAAATCCCTTAGAAGATGATTTTATTTTTTCTTTGCTGTGAGAAAATAAGTACTGGTGTCTGTAAATTTATAGAATTTTGTGAAATATGAGGAGCGGATTCTTCAATTGTAAAAATTACGAGTGCTTTCTTACGTAACCAAACAGACGGAAAAGGAGGGGAGGGGGCGAAGTTGACACACGTACACCTCCAATCCCAGGTAGAGGATGGAAAAACAGCTGTGTTTTCCGTATTTTAGCAAAAGAGGTCGAGAAGATCATTAATGGAAATCTCTAAAAGAATTGGCCCAAAAGTGTAAGATCAAGTGTAAGATCCTCCTGTAAGGAAGAGTACCGCAGGTACGGTTTGTAGCTTTATTTAAAATCTAAGTGAAAATTGATCAGACGTTTCGTGGTTCAAACTGATCACATCTTCAGAGTTGTTTGAATCAAGTTTTGTACTGCTTTACTTGATTTCATACATATAATCCCCCCCCCCTCCCAGAATGGTATTTAAATCAATGATATTTTCTTTAAAATTGTTTTTTTATGAAATGTCCTCATCATATTTGAATTCCAAAAAAATTCCCTTCAAAATTATATAGAATACACTATGATGCAATTCCTATTAACAACATGGAGCTAGGTGTTTTTAGGTTAGACTAGACTAACCTATATATATATATATATATATATATATATATATATATATATATATATATATATATATATATATATATATATATATGGGTAAAAATCACGAGAGGTAACACGTGAATAGGTATAAATATTGGTTGTACCACGTAAGGAAAAAGAAAGATCGATTGTTGCTAGTACTTTCGTTGTCTTAATAACATTTTCAAACTCACAATGGTTTATGAAATAGAGAGACACTGTCTTTATACAAAGCAATGTTTTCCCTATAAGGTTTTTTATGACCTCTGATAAGTCTGATTTGAGGAAGAAGGATAGGACTGGATCTAAGGAAAACAACCGGAGGTAATATTTACATTTCTCTCCTTTGTGCTGATTTCCGGCACAAAGGAGATTATGAGTTTAATATTTATATTTAACTATTTAAAAATATATATATTATTAAACCATATACTAAGCACTATTGGCTTTTTAATTTAGTTAAGCAGGAGGTGAACCGACAACAAATCACTATTTAAGTCTGGGTTGAGCTGTTTTATATATATGTAATGTTTCCAAGATTTGAAGTGTAATTGGGCATTTATGGGAATTCAAAATTTCAAAATCTCCTATAGAGATATCACTTTTACATTTTATTGCGTGATCTCTGATTGCAATAAAATGTAAAATTGATATCTCTCTTGAAGATTTCGAAATTTTCAATTCCCATAAATGCCCAATTACACTTCGAATCTTGGAAACATTACATATATATAAAACAGCTCAACCCAGATTTGTCGTCCGTTCCCCTCCTACTTAACTAAATTAAAAAGTCAATGGTGGTTAGTATATCGTTTAATCATCATCATCATCACCAACTCTATAATTTAAGAAGGGGATATTTTTTTTTAGTATTTGAATAATAATTTCATGTTAGTTTGGTTATGATTTATGTTTTTATCAAAGTTACTTTTAATAATTCTTTTATAATATCAAAAAGCAAAATGGTGAAGTTCAGAAATAAATAAGTATCGAAATTATTTTAATCTTTTAAAACCCAAAGAATTACAAATGGTGAAGTTCAGAAAATTTATTTTTATATATCTTCTTCTATAACTATATTTTAGCAACGTGATATTTTGAAAGGGGGGAAATTTAGTTTAGAGTTTCCTTTTAAAATTATTATAATTGGCGAAGTTCAGAAAATGAATAAAAATTTAACCAAGGCTGCTTTTTTTTAGATTTTAAATTTCGATCTTAGTAGCGAAGCGCAAGCTCCCCCGGCGAAGCCATTGCCTAGTACATATATATATATATATATATATATATATATATATATTATGTGCGTGTGTGTGTGTGTGTTTCTGACTTTAGGCCTAAACAATATCCGCTGACCAAAAAGTCGCGGGCCCTCACTTATTCTAATCTATGACGTTACGACCTTCAAAAGTTTAAAATAATTCCCGGAGTAACCATGGGAGGACTTTGGTTACCTTAGCATAGCATAGTAGCGAACATCCCAGCCTAGAATAGCGTAGTATTGTCTAGCATAGCATAGCCTAGTATGGCCTAAAAAAAGGCTAATATAGCATAGCATATCATAGCCAAACATAGTATAGTATAACCTATCCTGTATTAGCCAAGCTTAGCCAAACATAGGATAGCCTAGCCTAGCTATACTGGGCCCAACCTAGCCTTGCTTAGTATAACCTAGAATAGTATAGCCTAAGTTATCCTACCTTAGCTTAGTATAGCCTAGCCTATCGTATCCTAGTATAGCCTAGTATAACCGGGCCTCGCACTAACTATTCTAGACAAGTATAGCCTATACTATCCTATTATACCCTAGTCAAGCATAGCTTAGTATTGTCTAGCCTAACATACTATATGATATACTAGTATAGCATTTTATAGCCAAACTAGCATAGTATATCTTACTCTTGTACATTATATCTTAGCATAGCTTAGCATAGTATAGCCTAGTCTATAAAAGCCTAATCTAGGATTGCCTAGCAGAGTATAGCGTATTATATATAGCCAAGTCTAGTCTAGCAGAGTATCGGCCGAATAGTTATGATGTTATCACCAAAACAAAATAATTCCCGGGCTAACTTTGGCAATTATATCATTCGAAGGAAAATGTAAAATGACATAAGATTTTCCAATTTCGTCTGAATCGGCTGAATAGTTATGATGTTATTACAAAAAATAAAGAAAAGCAAAAAGGGGACCGAACGACATAGTGAGATGTAGAGTCCCTCGCGACTAGACTCGCGCGCGATTGTCTTGCAAAGCAAAAAGACCCTGACAAATTTGGCAATACTTTACAGATTCCAAACCGAACAAAACTTGAAACTCGCACGAGTAATTCTGATAAAACAAAATAAACCAGAGTTTAACATAAAACAAACAAATTTACGCACAAACTATACATCGCATAATTTAAGTTATGTACATTCCTTTACATTTAAGGTCTCATTCACTGGAGAAAAAAAAAAACTCCTTAATTTCACTTTCTCTGGCGATGTTAAATCGACTTTGACGAAACGTCGGATTAAGAATAAAATCAATTACACAATGAATTCATCATAGCTTTTCCTCTCAAAAATAATCGTCAACAAATTGAATTTTAATGCGAAAAAGATATTTTAAAAATTGCAATTTAAAAGGAATAATGACGCCATTATTATTTAAATACGTGAGATCTCTTGTCTGTCTCTTCGAGTGACAAAATTTAAATAAATAAATAGAACTACAGTTCAGGTCTTTTTTTGGGGGGGGGGACTACTTCCCTTCCCCTACTTTAATTTTCTATATCTAAACAAAAACAGTATGGAATCAAAGTGAAGATACTTGCTTAACTTTACCCAGCTTTTTTTTTACTTGTTTACATGATATTTTACAAATTTAAATCGAGAAAGTGAACATCCTTGTTTTACATTTATTTTTTTTCGATTGACTCATTTTTATTTTAAATAATTACTTAATCTTTTAGGAAATTTTATTTCAGCTTTTAATTTTATTGTTTTTTTTAATTTCATCTCCAATTTAGGAAATATTTTCTCGACATTTAATTCAATTTTCTTCACAATGACCTTTGAATATATTCTAGTTATTAATATTTCTTTGTATTCACATATTATTATACAAATATGTAACATTGTAAAAATGATAATAACATTATTGCAACGTTATTTATACTAATGAAAGCGCCACTGTGAAGTAGTGCATTACTTTCATTTTGATGGAATTTTTATATTAATTTATTGAGTTATATTATTTATATTATGTGTAGGAATATCAATAAAACCTAAAAAAAAGCTCACAATATGTACGCGAGTCAACTAATGAAGAAACACCCACAGGAATAAAGACGAAAGCGCTCGGAATCGTTTTTTCACCTTTTCTTTGTGGGTGTTTCTTCATAAATAAAATATGTTTAAGGCTTTTATGTAATTGTTTAATTAGAATTGCTTCTGCTAGATTTAGTCCTTGTTCGTTGTTAGATCTGTAAATCATTTTAAAGTTTTCTGATAAGTTGTTAACTCTGTCAGTCAGTCCAACTGTTCTTCAGTGTTCGCTAATTTTGCCAGGGTTGAAGCAGTATTGCTGTGTGTTAGTGGTATATCCGATATATGACAACGTAGTCACCTATGAAAAGACTAAACAGAAATTAAATGTTATTTTGAACAGCAAAATCCAGGCAGAATTAATATCGAAGAGAAGTCACTAAGAAATGTGATGAAACCAAATCTCCCACGAATTCAGAAAACAAAAATTAGTACAATGCTATTATACAAGCATCAAACTTTCATCCAAATTCTCAACAAAAAAAAATTATTTTACTTTCCCTGACAAAATGTTATTTGTATAATAACGAAACGTGAATACAAATATAAAAGAAAAGCTAGAAGATATTCCAAGCCAACTAAGGTTCATTTTGAACAAATTTAAATTAAATGCTAGGTAAATAGCTCGTAAACTGGAGATTAAATCTACAAAACAATAATAATTATTATTATTTGGGTAAACATTTCCCTCATTTTTGACGGCAAGAGTTAAATATTATAATGAGGAGCCAAGTTTGTTTGTTTGTTGGTTTAACTTTTGCCCCAATTGACTTCGAGGTGAAAGCGAATTCAAATTTAAGGAGGAAACTTCGAGAATTCAATTAAACCAAAGTTTTAGCATTGCAAAGTCACTAACAAAAATAAATTATTATTATTAAATATTTTCAGGTGAATTTCATGTAATTTAGGAAATGAAATTCTGAAATTCAAATTAATCCATACTTTTTAAAATAGTAAATCAATTATTATTAGTCTAATGAGAGATGTCTGGTAAGGGGCGTCGTTTTTTTTAGAACGTTTACCACCTTCCTTCACGCTTTGCTGGGTCTAAGTAGGCGCGAAAAAGATAGATAAAAATGGGGGCACAAAAGACGACACGAGAACACCGCATTATCTTGGGGTACTGGGTTCGGGAAGCAGTGCGGCTACATCTCCAGGCCTCAGTTGTAGCGGGGGGTTTTATCCCCCCCCTATACCCCCCTTGTGGGGATAACTGGCGTCCATCACACTTTGAAAGAAATAAATAAGACTAAATTTTATCTATTTTTCCTAGACTTCTGCTTTTTTTTCAGGTTTTATTTCGAGACTTTAAAAAAAAAGTGAAATTGACGCGACTTGCTTTTGTTTGCTATGCTTTCTTTTTATATATTTTTTTCTATCTCAAAGAACTTTTTCCTTTACTCATAAATTAACAAATATATATTTTTTATAACGTGGTCAAATAGTAATTATTATTATTATTATTTGGGGTGTCGAGAGACGTTTTTACTTCCAAGCATTCGCCATTCTCCAGCCTCGCATCCGTGATCTTTACTGGGTCCAGGAGTAGAATAACAGAACCAAACCACACTCCACCCTTCTCCGCATACCCGGTCCACAACCACGCCTGCCCAAAGACCACACAACCGAACATATACAATAAATAAATTAGAAAGACTGAATTTTGTGCCCCAATCTCTACCTGGGTGTAGTCCATTTGGATCTCCCAAGTTTCGCCGTGTTAAAATTACAGGGAAACGAAGTACTCCAGAGGTTCGTGAGAGACCGATTCGGAAAATGTCTCGCAGAGCTAAAATCCTTGCTAGGAGCGACCCTCGCAAAAGAGAAGGCCCCCACCAAAAGCGTTTGGGCAAAAGTGAAAAACGACTTGATGGATGTTGCCTCCCTAGAGCAGTGACAAGAAGCCAGGACATCCATATTCAATTCCCCGTCCTTTAAAAATGGGTGCGGAATCCACCCATTTTCGTAAAGAAAATGAAGTTAGGGGAAGTGAAGATATCTAACATAAAAAGCCCTGAGATAAAAATATGATTTTACCTGGAGTTCAATGACTCGGGAGGGCGTGCAACTCTCCTAGGGCCCCCCATATTCATCCAGGAAGAGAAGTACTTTACCGCGTTTAATGAACGTCACAGAAATTTCCCCCCCAAGCGATGATAATTTCCGAATATTGTCCGTTCAGTTTGCTCAAATTTCATTTCTTCGTGTTCACCTTTTTGTCCTCCCAACGAAACCTTTGTTAGAAAAACTCCTTAAAAAAAAACATGTATCAGTACATTTTCATCCTAAATCATTTTCATTCCCATTCATCCAGTGGGAAACACCATTTCCACGTCATTTAAAATACCTTCATAGCGGGAAAAATACAGCGTCGAGGCTGCCTGTGCAAGTCACTCATTGCATTCAAATTGTCCTTCCGACAACATCAAACTCTCCTAGTTTCTGCTGATACATCAGCCTTGTCTACTTTACTTTGGACCGCGCCGGTCTTTTCAAATATTTCACATTTAAGATCTTTTGTATTAAAAGAATTATTTACATTCGGTCCGTAAGTAAAAGGTTTGCGATCAAGTTGGTAAGTACGAGAGATATTTTATTATTGGTCATTTATTATTTAATTACTGAGATCGATTTAAAATTATAATCGTTTTCGGTATGATAGAAATAAAATGCTTCGGTGATCTTCGTTCAAATTCCATCCTTCATTTATTAGTGTTAATTTCATTTAGTGGTTTTTTGATGTTCTTAATTTGATTTATCCTTTAATTATGGATAATTGTTTCCCCTCAACTTTTGGCCTGTAAATAAAGGGGAGCGCATAGTAAAAAGCTAATACATTTAGGTTATGCATCCGAAGAGTGCTTACTACTAGTAACATATATCTGAACATTACTTACTACCAGCAACACGGATCAAAAGACTACTTACTACTAGAAGCACGCACCTAAAGACTACTACTAGTAACACGTATACCAACACTACTTACTACTAACAAAACGCATTCAAAGAATCCTACTAGCAACACGTGCCCGACAACTACTACTAGCAGCACGAATTCGAAGAATACTACTAGCAACACGCATTCGAAGAGTACTACTTGCAACACTCATCCGAAGGGTACTACTAACATCACTCATCCGAAGACTACTACTAGCAACACGCATCCAAAGACTACTACTAGCAGCAAGCATCCGAAGACTACTACTAGCAACACGCATCCAAAGACTACTTCTAGCAACACGCATCCCAATACTACTACTAGCAACACGCATAAGACTAGTACTAGGAACACGAATCCGAAGACTCCTACTAGCAACACGCATCAGAAGACTACTACTAGCAACACGCATCCGAAGAGTACTACTAGAAAAACTCCTCCGAAGCCTACTAGTAGCAAAACGCAGCCGATGACTAGTACTAGCAACGCGCACCCGGACTACTTACTACTAGCAAGACATCCGAAGACTACTACTATCAACACTCATCCGAAGACTACTACAAAAACGCATCCGAAGACTACTAATACCAAAACGCATCCGAAGACTACTACTAGCAACACGTATCCAAAGACTACTACTAGCCAAAAGCATCCAATACTACTAGCAACACGCATCAAAAGACTACTACTAGCAAAACCCATCTGAAGCCTACTACTAGCAACGCTCATCCGAATACTATTACTAGCAACACGCATCCGAAGACTACTACTAGCAAAACTCATCCGAAGACTACTACTAGCAAAACTCATCCGAACACTACTATGTGCAAAACTCATCCGAAGCCTATTAGTAGCAAAACGCAACCGATGACTAGAACTAGCAACGCACACCCGAAAACTACTTACTACTAGCAACACGTATTCAAAGTCTACTACTAGCAACTCTCATCCGAAGAATACTACTAGCAACACGCATCCGAAGACTACTACTAGCAACACGCATTAGAAGACTACTACTAGCAACACGCATCCGAAGACTACTACTAGCCACACGCATCCGAAGACTACTACTAGCAACACGCATCCGAAGACTAATACTAGCAACACACATTCGAAGACTACTACTAGCAACACGCATCCGAAGACTACTACTAGTAACACGCATCCGAAGACTACTACTAGCAACACGCATTCGAAGACTACTACTAGCAACACGCATCCGAAGACTACTACTAGCCACACGATATTCAATGATAACTCGAGAGTACAAATTAAAATGAGGTCCTTATCCATCCTCCAAGGCTGAGTGCATCTCAGCCGGTGGCGACAGAGAAACGCTGGCCTCAACCATTCATCATCGGTGTATGGTTTGGGAGTCCACCAATCAATCGGGAAGGAAGACAGGCGAATAAAGCAAAAGGAAAACATTGCGAAGAAGAGGAATGAAAGAAAGTTAAAGGGTGGGGGGGCGACGGATCGCATTTGAAATCTTCTTCAAAACCGATCTGTCCAAAAAAGAGCAACGGATTTAGCTAAGGACAATGAAAGGGAGGATTGCTGGACGTCGAACCTAATGTTTTATTTAAAGCGAAAACCAATGAGAGGGAATCACCCGCGTGGAGGGGAGGGGTTATAACAGGAAATCTGTAAAAGCGATGAAGTTAGGGCAGGTGAAAGTGTATGGGAGGTAATATATCCGCATATCGAACTGCAGGCACTGGAGCCGGGAGGGCACGCAATCCTCTAGATGTCAACTGCAGAATTGTTAGTCAAAGTCGAGCCGACACCCTTTTGCGGGGGGAGGGTATAGAATTTAAAGCGCAATAGCAACGAGGCCGTATAACGTGAACAGTTTGTAAAGGGAGATCTGTAAAGAAAGTGGTGAGATTGGAGGAAGTGAAAATGTGGGGAAGATATATAGACGCAAATCCTCCTGCCGGCATTGGGGCCGGGAGGGCACACAAGCTTCCAGATGCCACCTAAAACCCTCTTGCGGGTGCGCAAAAGGATAAATAATGGGGAAGAGATGGGGGGAGGGGCCGTAAGAAAGAGTTGGAAGGATACCCCTGTTACCCCCCCCCCCCCCACACACACACACAGCAAGTGAAGGGAGGGATGAAACACCCCCACTCACTATCCCTTCCCAGGGATGAATGGACGAAAGATGGTAGGCGACTAGCCTCAAATTTTCCTGCCGGTAGCCTTGAGGGAACATCACAGTGGAGAATGAAGGGGAGGACAGACGGGAGAAGAGGATAATAAAAAAATAATGCTTGAAATGCCGAACCACCCCACCCCCAATACCCGGTGGGGGTTGGGCAACCCTTAAGGAACCAGCCCGCACGGTATAGTGGAGGTCTTGTGAAGTGCGACATCCCCCATCCCTCCCTTCTGCAGGTTGTCTCAAAAGGCGAGCGCGACGAGCTTTGCCCGAGAACCCCCAGTGACGCGATGCAAACGAGTGTCCTTTCTCATCGGGGACGACACGGGGGTCCTGCGATGGAAGGAAGACAAGAAAAAAGACGAGGAAGAGAAAGAGCGAACAAATTTAGTAGAATAAGGGGCATAAACCAACCGAGAGCAAATCCGCCGTAAAATTCATGAAAGAGGTTCATAGAAGTGAAACTATATGAAGGTAAAAAAGGTAAGAGGATTCCTAAACTCAAAAACACGGAGAGGATACTTGTGGAAATCGCGATGGGGGGGGGGGGGGAAAGGATCTTATGAGACAAAGTAGGAAGGAGTTGAAAATGGAAGCTCGGGAGAAGGGTTGATAGGGATAACGCAAAACCAGGCCCGGTGGAGGCGACTACTTACAGCGAGTTTGCGCGTCGCTGGCAGAGATCCGTTCTCTCATCCGTGCCCGTCCTGGAACAGGCACCGACTAACAGCTCCCTCTCACGTCAGCGCCCATGAACGAGAGGGGTGGCTGGCGGAACGTGACGCGAGTCCCGAATGTGACCCCGTTATGTCAGAAGACGGTCGCACGTTAAAGGCGCGGACCGACGGACAGGTGGTGTCTGAGGCTTCGACACTCGAGTGGGAACGAACCGGGCAAGGGTGGAGTCCTCCTAGATCATGGCAACAAGACCCCAGATCCCATGGTGTCTCCGCACAACACTTTTAGGCGACCTGATCTTGAGAGTGGGAGAGAGGACTTTTGAGCAGTTACGTCACTGCCGTCCTTGACCGATTTCGAGCGTTCCACGTCCCCCTTGTTCTTAAAGCACCGAACACAAGCAAGCCGACAGCGTGTCTAAGAGTGATGTCTAACCGACTCCAAATCACACTTTTCTCGGATAAATCCGAGGAAACGTTCTACAAGGGAAACGCGGCGGGGCAAAAAGCGGAATATGTAGGTTAAGAGTACGCTGGGTCGCAGGGTGAAGAAGGCTAAGAAGAAAACGGAACGCGATCAAGGGTAACCGAGTCGACGAAGGAGACGAGTAAAGAGGAAAAGACAAGACGTCCGAAACCAACAAGAAGTGGCGAACGACTGAAGGGCCAAAGGAAGGCAGCCGCTTGCTTCACGAAAGAGACTTCCATCAGACGGAGCACGCACGCACGCACGCACCCGGACAAAGATGCACAGAGGCTCGCGCGAGAAGTAAGCAAACTTTCTGGACGAAATCATAGGCGATTCGGCAACGAGAAAAGCTAACAAACAAGTATCACTCATTCATTCCCCGGCGGAAGGGAATCGAGGGCTAAGGGGAATGAAAAGAGACCACTTAATTAGACGCTATGTTCGGGGATAGGGGGGAAGGGGGCTTTTGCTTTCGTTTATGCACATTTTTTTTCGGGAGAAAGACCAGGGTGAGAATAACCCTAATAATGGTTCAGGACACACGTTTCATAGTTGACTCAGATCCTCCCACCTGATCACATTCTATCCGTTGGCTGGTGCCGATTTGGGGGGAGGGGGCTACGGGAATGCAATCTAGAGGGAGAGAGGGGAAAGGCTATGGGAACGAGGAAAAGAAGGAATGACGATTCCTAGAGGTGAAAACACATGGAAGATAAACGAGTAAGAGGATTGCCAACCTCAAAGGCTCATCGCTTTCGAAAAGGCCGAATGCGGAGAGGATCCCAGATACTGGTGGAAATCGCGATGAAGGCAGCGAAAATCAACAGCAGCGGGGCGGGAGGGGGAAGGGGCATAAGTCGCCGAACTCACCACAGGCTACTAGTAGGCTATGTTAAAAAAAAACAAAAAATATGTAAATAACAAAGAACAACAATAGAAAAGGAAAAAGGCTAAAAAAAAACAAAGCAAAAAGGCAACAAGAAGGAAGCGCGCTCCGGCGTCGTGGGGAGGCGCGCCTTCCCTTGACGTGGGATCAAAGGACCTACAAAAAACCCCAACTGAAATAAAATCGTATAGTCAGCATATCTGTGTGCATGAACCAGTCCCGAGTACAAGGGGCAAGCAGTAGCGATCCCGCTCGCTCGTCCCGGCGCGCCCTGGTACCGGGACAGGTAGTTCGCTCACCCAGACTGGGACATTCAACAAGAATGTGCCGAACAGTCTGGAGGACAAAGCAGTCATCTCAGTAAGGCGCAGATAAGTGCTCCATCAAATGGCGGTGCGTCCCGCGAGTGTGTCCAATTCGGAGACGACAGAAAGCAACCCGAGGAAGTCACGGCATTGAAGGGGGAGGTCAATGGGAACAGTCACGGCGCAATGGCACGCAACTTTAAGTTCCCCTCGATGGCCTCCCAGCTTATTTTCCAAGCAACCCGTATTTCTACTATGTAATCGATGTGAGGAAGAGCGAAACGCTTGTCTAGTCATCCAGTACTCGCAGACTCTTTTGGCGCCCTCATTCTCAGATAATCCTACATGTCCAGGAACTCAGCAAAAGATAATCTAGAGGTCCGCCCAGCTCGCCAAAACGACAGAAAGCAACCTGAAGCCGTCGCGGTGTAATAACAGGTAACTTTAAGTTCCCCTCGACCATCTGCCATCTTCTTTGCCAGGGCGCCCGGAGGGCAGCTCGTATTCCTGCCATGTAGTCGGTGTGAGACAGATCAAAACTCTGGTCTTGTGGCCTAGTCCTCGCGGACTCTTTGGCGCCCTCATTCCCTGCAATTCCTACATGTCCAGGAACCCAGCAGAAGATAATCTCGACATCCGCCCGGCTTGCCCAAACCGTGGCGTCACGGATATCGCGAATCAGGGGATACAGAGATTCCAATTACCCGAGAGCACTCAGGGCGCTTTGTGAGTGGCTATAAATCATAATCCGGTCTCCGAACCGGGCACGTCGCATAATCTCCCGTACCGAGCGGTGTATTGCAACCAGCTCGGCCGTGAAGACAGATGCAGCACCTATCAGAGCCCCGCTGACTTCAAACATAGGGGATACGGCGTGGAAACCGACCGACCTCTTGGGACTTGGAGCCATCCGTATACACTGGCACGGTTCCAGCGTGATACGAAGTGTCACAGAAGACAGAAGCGGTCCAGTTAGCCCAGATTCAAGCTAAGAAGGAGATTGAGTTGGCGCGCATATCTGCAACCAAGCAGTCTACTTCTGCTCAGTTTAATGATTCGGTAAGTCTTCCTAAACTCCCTCTATTGCAGGACGGGGAAGATATTACCTCCTACCTCAACCACTTCGAAAGAGTTACCGAGTTACTCGAAGTAAACTCTGAGTCCTATGCAGTGAAGTTAGGAAGTTTACTTACCGGTAAGGCTGCTGAAATATACACTTCTCTACCGGCTGGTATCACCAAGAACCACGACTTATTGAAGAAAGCCTTACTGACAGGATTTAACAAGACTCCCGATGGTTACCGTGTCGAGTTCCGAAGCGCTAAGGTTTCAACAGTTTTCCTTCCATCTGACCCGTTTGTTTCAGGCGTGGTTGGAAGCTTTTGGAATAGGTAACTAACTCCTTTGGGGAATTAAAAGGAGTTTATGATCCTTGATCAGTTCTTATCTTCCTCCCATCCAGATTTACGTGCTTTCATCAAGGAACGGCGGCGACCTACTGCTTTGGCGGAAGCTATTCAACTAGCTGATGATTGGGCCTCGGATCACCCTACGCTTCTCCGAACTTCCAGTTCAAGCTCTAAGAAGTTCGCTCGACCATCCAAGCCGTCTCCTAAAGTAACGACAACAGCACCTAACTCTGCTAACAGCCAAAAGAACCCCTCATCTGTTACGTGCCATGGCTGTGGAGAGATTGGGCACATTCGACCTCATTTTCCAAGGAATCCCCGCGCCTTCAAGGATGGCACGTCCGCTGCGCAGTCATATAAGGTGGGATTTTGCCTGTCTGACCGAAGTGTCCCACATTTCCAAGCTTCTGCTACCATCAACTGGGCCTGGTTGCCCACCATCATTAGAGACACAGGTTGCTCATGTGTGATTGTTTCGGACGATATGTTACCCGATGCTGACATCTCCAACTGCAGAAAAGTCTTCTATGCAGAGTACTTGGGGCTAGTGGATGCATTTCCTCTTGTGTCTTACTACCATCGATGCCCCTATTAAGAACGCTAGACGGACGTTATCAGAGCTCCAATCAAATTTGCCAGTGTCCTAGTTGGTAATATTCCAGGAGATAAGAGATCCTAATGTCACTAAATGCTTGCCTTACACAGCTAATGACAAAGTTGTCTCTCCCACCCTCTCTCTGTCATTCAACGTCCGGCATGGAATGCTTCGCCCTTACCAACGGCCAACTTTACTCCGCCGAGAGGTTCTTTTTCTTCCGGCATCGACACTTCTCTGAAACCAGAATCCCATCAAGTATGTGCAGTCCAGACCAGAGCGGGTAAATAGGCGCATTCACCCCTTAGCTCTGCCTGCTCCCCAGCCGTGACGCCTGATGACTTTAGTCGCTTTCAGACTTTTGAAACGCTCTCTGCCGCTAGAGCTAAAGCCGCCTCGGGAGAAATTGACCAAGTGAGGAACGGAACTAGCTACCAATTCGTCATGGTTGACGACCTCTTCTACCGGAAATGTTTGAAGTCTGATCGTCGCGACAAGGTAAGCAAGTCAACCCCGGTTGCTCCCCGTGATAATCGCCCTATTATCCTCTCTGTTGCTCATGAGAGCCCCTTGGCTGGCCATTTTTCACATAGGAAGTTTGAACTAAAGGTCGCAGAACAGTTTTATTGGCCTGGCATGGGAACCTACATCAGAGCCTTCTGTCGTTTCTGAGACAAGTGTCAACGCTTTTCGACGAAAGGACGCGTACGACCAGTCCCACTACAGTCCATGCCCATCATCACTGAACCATTTGCTCGCATTGCCATCGAATGGGTGGATCACTTTCTCCAGCATCTTCCGACGGACAAAGGTACATCCTCACCGTCATTGATTTTGCTACTGGTTTTACAGAGGCTGTACCCCTAAAGGACATAGACTCCATATCCGCCGATGAAGCATTGCTGACAGTTATCTCCAGAGCTGGGATTCCTCGAGAAATACTGTCGGACCGTGGGACCCAATTGACGTCCAACTTGATGAATGAACTTCATAAGCTGCTAGGTGTGCAACAGATCTTCACCACTCCTTTCCACCCTAGTGGGAGTTGTAGGATCGAGAGACTACACGCACCTCTGAAGGCTATCCTCCATAAGTTATGCGCCTAGAAGCCTCTTGGGTGGCATAGGTATCTCATTCCAACCTTGGTTGCCCTTAGAGAACTTCCGAGCGACCGGACTGGATTTTCGGCCTTTGAACTACTGTATGGTCGTTCAATCAGAGGTCCACTCTCACTTCTGAGAGATCTTTGGGGAGATCGCACCCTCCAGGAAAACGAAAGGACCAGCTTCCAGTACATCATCGAACTTCAGAAGCTGGCCGAGTGTTTCCAGATTGATTTCAAGTCACAAGACCGTCAATTCAAGCCGGGTCATGAGGTGTTGATACTCCTACCTAGTGATACCAGTTAACCGCTCGTTGCCTGGAATGGACCCTATAAGTTACTGGAGAGGCGTGATAAGGTTAACTATCTTATTGAGGTTCCTAAGAGACCCAGGCTTTATCATTCTAATCTGTTAAAAAAGTATCACCGCAGGGCCCATGTGTAGCAGGTGGAAGTGCCGGACGAAACTTATACCTTGGAAGAACTTACCGATCCTGGAGAAAAGAAAATGACTGTCGTTGAGGAAGGAGACAGTGATTGTCTGCAGCTGCCCTTGACACCAGATGGTATGCTCAACCCTCCTTCAACTGACAGCCCTGAGGTCGGAACACTCAACTGGGACCAACACTCACAGCTTCAGGAACTTATGAATAGGTACCAGGATGTTCTCTCCAATGAACCCGGATGTACCTCCACCCTTGTCCATGATATTACTTTAACTACTACCGACAGGGTACAGGCCAAAAGATATACAGTGCCTATTCACCTTAAGCCTGTCTTCGAGAAAGAGGTCGAGACCCTCTTCCAGTAAGGGATTGCCAGACGATCATCCTCCTCTCGTTGTTCACCCGTCGCCATGGTAAGGAAGACTGATGGTTCCTAAAGAATGGCCGTGGACTATCGCCAACTTAATTCTGTCACCGTGTTCCATGCCGAACCTACTTGCAGCATGGAGGAAGATCTTCACAAGTTCTCAGGCGCAAAGTTCTTCAGTGAACTTGACCACTGCAAGGCTTACTATCAGGTGCCTCTTTCCGATAAGGCAAATGGCTTGACTGCTTTTCCTACTCATCTAAGTTTAATGGAGTTCTGCCTTATGCCTTTCGGATTGGTTACTGCTTGCGCCACCTACATCCGCTTGATGAGACTTGTGTTAGCTGGCCTACCTAACGTATGCTTCTACTTTGACGACATCTTCGTGGTCTCTGCGTGTTGGGATGAACATCTTGAAGCTCTCAACCACGTCTTTGAACGACTACGGGATCACCACCTGACCGTCAAGCCATCCAAGTGTCGGTTTGGGGTTAGCTCCATTCAATATCTCGGCTTTGTTCTGGGCGGAACCTCCTTACGACCCCAGCATAGCAAGATTGAGGCTATAACAAGCATACCTCCACCCACGAGTAAGAAACTGCTAAGATCATCCCTTGGTCTAGTCTCCTTTTACAATATATTTATCCCGAGAGCCTCCAACTACGCGGGCCTCTTATCCGACCTGCTAAGGAAGTCTAACCCGAAACTTCTACCCTGGAACGAAGATCTCTTGGAGCTCTTCTGCCATCTGAAAGCCGCCATATCCTCAGAGCCTGGCTTACAGTTGCCGGATACCAATGTGACCTTCGTCTTGAGGACTGATGCTTCTCTTCATGGACTGGGAGCTGTTCTCCTACAGTATCGAGAGGAATGTCCACATCCTGTCGCTTGTCCCAGTAGGAAAATCCTTGACCGAGAGAAGAGGTACTCCACCATCGAGAGGGAATGTCTTGCAGTTGTTTTTTCCATCACTAGGTTTGATTTCTATCTTTGTGGTAAGGAATTTGTTTTGGAAGTTGACCCAAAGCCTCTTTTGTATTTAGCAACTTTCAAGGGGGAAAATGACAGACTACTTCGTTGGGCTTCAGCCCTTCAGGCCTACAAGTTTAGAGTTTTCCACATTGCTGGAAAGGACAACTTAGGTGCCGACCTCTTGAGTAGATCTCCTAGTTAATTATTTTTGTTGTTAGTTTTCCGGGATATTCTTTTTTTCTTCTTTCCCTTTTTATGTTTATGTTATGTTGTCAGGAGTTGATATAGAGAGGACCTACTGATATCTACATACCCCTGCCAGCACCTGCCACTATTTCGTCTGCCGCTGCACCGATTGCAAGCTCCCGATTTACTCGTCTCTCTCGCTCTCACCAGGAAGTCGGAATACGCTTGGGCTCGTTACGACTCTCCCCGTTTCCAGGACAACCGCCATCCGTGTATTGCTTCGCTACTTCCGTGACAGATATTTGGAGTATTTCTTTTCATCTTACGCCCCATTCTTAGGTTCTCGTTATCGAGACCTACAGCTATTTATAAAGGACGTAAGACGGGGTGGTATATTCCTGCACTGATTCTCCGGAGTAGCAGTGCTTATTTAGTAACGACGTATTGTCCGTCGTCGGTCGTTTAATCCTGTGACATATTTAATGCACCTCTTTGTGCACTGTATTTATTTGATACGTTTGCATTGTATTTAATATAATCCTTTTGTGCACTGTATTTATTTAATACATTTGAATTATTTATTGTATTATAATACACTCGCAGATATCCAAGTACCTTCCTGTTGACCTATTTATTTCTTGTTTTGGGGCCGAGAGAACTTAGATCCTCGTTTTGCCTTTACAGCGACTCTTATGAACTTGGTTAACCTCGGCAATAAAGGGAGATGCCGCTGCGAGGTGGCTGCCCTGTCGACCTCGGAGACTCGGTAATACAAGGTTTCCCCGCGTAAATAAACGCAGATATTCTTGCAATTTTAAGGTTTCCATGGGAACGGAATGTTAACGCTATGCGTGTACCCTAGGCTCTGCATAAATGGACTCGTATCACTTGAAATTAATTATGTTTGGTTTGCTTAAATAAGTGATATTTATAAGACCCAACTTTGTGTGCAATCCTATATTAGAACCGGGTGAATAGCGAGCGAGTGAAACGAACTTGGAGTCATCTTAACGGGATGAATGGGTGCATGGTAATTCCAATCACACAGATCAAACACTCACTGGCTTTGATATCACGATGCAAAACAATCAGAGAAAAGTGAAAGCATGGATATATCCGAGCAAATTATAGCGCACGACATACACCTTTATTAATAGCGGAGCGGCGGGAATGATCTCTAACTGTCCCCGCGGAGGGATACGAGATGTTTTTGTTCTTGACACGCGCCCTTATAGTTCCATTTCACCTTCGTCTTTCACTCCCTTGATTATTTTACCAATAAGTCGAGATGCCGTCGTTTGTTACACTTTAATTTCGTTTGGCAATTTAAGAATAATCTAATGGACACAGTAAACAGGAGGAAGTGAGACAAATCTTTAAGATGATTTGTCTGCACAGTGATCCGAATTCCCATTCCAGTCGACCGCCAAACGGCTTTCAAAGTGCTGCCAGATGGAGAGAGAAGGGAGGAACGTTTCGGTGATATTGAACTCTGAGAGACCTGAGCCCCCCCTGGGCGCAAGAATAAATAAGGTGCCGTGGCCCCGTTCCTGACATTTCCTTTCGATGCCATTTTGCGTCGGGTTGGGTCTTTTTATCTAGAAAATGAAAGAAAGGGGTAGGAATACAATTAAACGGACAAAGAGTAAAACATGTCAAAGGCTTTCAATATTTGGGAAGTTTGATATCAAAGATGTAGATTGCCAAAAGGAAATAACAAGAATTGTGGTAACGAATCAGATGTCCTTTGAAAAAGTAAGCAAAACCTTACAAAAAATAGAAAAATCCGTATGGATAAAAAGATTAGGGTAAGAATGCTGTTTTATATGGTCTACGTGAATGTATGGATGTGAAACTTGTACAATGAAGATGATAAGAAAAGAAGAAGCAGAAATGTGTAAGAAAAGTGCTCAATATCCCCTGGAGTTCACGAGTAAAGAATGAAGAAGTAATGATAAGGAGAAGAGCCGGAATTGACAAGGAGCTAATGAAAATGATAGGAAGAAGACTGAAAGAGAGTGATTGAAGACTAGGAAGAAGAAAAGAGTAGAACAACGAGGGCAAGGAAACGAATGAAATATACAGATTGTCTGATGGAGCAAATCGGAGAAGGAAGAAGTCGCCAACGTCCGTCACCCTGGTAAGGGAGACATCCGTTTCGAGACGGATGTCTCGAATCTCATCTCCCTTGAGTTTTGGCACTCCGATCGGTCACCCGTTCTTAAGAACGGACTTCCAAACGGCGAACGTCTCAATAAATTATATATCGATTGATCGAGAGTAAAGAGAAATGTAATCCAAAGAGGACAGGTTGATTGAGGAGGAGAGAGGGAAAAACTTAAAAGAAATTAATAAATAATAAGGCATCATTTAATAAAAATATTCCTATCTCTTGATTATTTAATCAAAAGACGAAAAATAACTATGGCTCTTTGGCACAGTTTTTTTAAAAGAGCGGTTATAAAAGAAGAGCCTAAAAGAGAAGTTTAAGGTACATAACACGAAAAAGACAAAGGGGTCTTTTGGCGACAAGTTTTGTAGGTACCACTAATACTACCTAGATTGTATGCGAGTAGGATCTATTTGCTTTATTCACATCTGAAATCAACGAGGAGATTAAATGCTCAAAATGAATTGGGGTCAGGTTGAATGTATACTCTTTATTCGGGAGAATCGCAACGAAAAGATTGAATTTGGTGTTTTATTAACAAACCACTAAATAATAATTAAACGATATTCACCGAATATTCAAAACGTAATAGTAGCACATAAAACATGGAATTATTAATAAGTACTACCTTACTATTGCATTTAAAATATTAATTCACTTTAGGCACTGTGAAAACATTGTAATTAGACAAGAATTTATAACAATGCTTTTCACCCTATGTTACAATTAGTAATAAACACGCGTGAAAGAATTACACTTTCTTTGAGCTTAGTGAAGTGAAGAGAAACTCGTATGACTGAAACGTTTAAACATTTCAAGAGGCGGGGAAGGGTAAATTTAAAAGATGGAACCAAAGAATTTAGTTCTAAGAATGCCAATGGTTTTTTTACTGAATTAAATTCTTTGGTTCCATCTATTAAATATACCCTTGAACTCGAACAAAATTGTGTCCTCCCGTTCTTAGATCTACTTATTCATAGGACTCCATCTGGATTTAAATTTTCTGTCTATCGGAAGCCTACTAGCGCCGGTTCTTATATTAATTTTTACTCAGGTCATAATGATAAAGTCAAACGGTCTGTATTTATTTCAATATTTCTCGGGGATTACCGATCACCAGCCCGGAATTCTTGGGTCTCGAGTTTTATAAGATCTTTGAAATAGGAAACAACCTCTGCTACCCTCAAAAAACTTTTGCTAGGTGCATAGATTTGGCCAAAAAAAATCCTTTTAGATAACTGAAATCCTTCCCGCATACAATTTTAAGAACTCTCTTGTTTTACCATTTTCTGAGTCCTTTTCCTTGATTCCCCTCCTCTAGGAAAGTTTAAATGTTTCAGTAATATTTAAATATGACTCTATGTACAAAATGTTGATTCAAAATAATAAAAAAAGTATAGGTGGGCGTTATTCTGTCGATTGTGCAGTTTGCCCTGGGCAATACTTAGGGCAAACTGGAAAATCCTTAAATGTATGTTTGACCCAAAATAAATACAATATTAAAAGAGGTGAAAGTAAAAGTGCTTTATTTGTTCATTTATCTGAAAATAGTCACCCTATCAATTGGAATTCTGCTAAATTAATTTACAAATCTGATGACTAAGCTAAAAGAAATATTGTCGAATGCTCATTAACTAATTCCTCGCCTAATTTCAATATATCCCCCCTGAGTCTCTTTAAACTGGACCCTGTAATTAAAAGGTTTATTAGTAACGAAATTGTCCAATTTAAACCTAAGGGCTAGGATTTATGAACTTTGTTATAATTCTTTTGTTTATTTCAATATATTTAAAATTACATTTATATGTACTCATAGTTATGTGATATATATATATATATATATATATATATATATATATATATATATATATATATATATATATATTGTGATAGAACGAGTTGAAGCTGCGTTTAATTTCAACTCCTATCCCATATTATTTAAAACCACGATGCTGCCCACGTGCATCTTCGATTCGAGGCTTGGAGTCTTATCACAGCTACCGGATGTCAATGTTTAATCAAGGAGGTTATCGTCCCCCCGTTCGCCCCCATACGCCGACCTCGCCAGATTGAGTTGATCTTATGAGCAGATAAGGCATTGTTCTCCGGCCCGGCTGTGCGTTCCCTCCAAGCTTTCACTCCATTTTCCCCCCACGCCAAGGAGATGTCCTGGCTATTTATATGGAAACTTTACCACTAAGATCAGATTGGAGATCCAGATTTTCGTCGCGAAACATCACCACGACCCTCTCTCCCTTTGTGCGCCAAGGGACCTCGACCTCGAGATTCACCATCACTTGTCCAGAAGGAGGACAATATTCCTTGAGTGCCAAAGGTTCGAGCCTTTCCGACGCCAAGTCCCCAAGGCTTCCCCCCCCTGTTGTTCAAAGGAGAACAGCATTAGAACAGCCATTGTTCGTTTTGAGCCCTTCGCCAAGAAACGGTTCTCATCCCCCCCCTGTTGTTCAAGGAGAACAGCATTAGAACAGCCATTGTTCGTTTTGAGCCCTTCGCCAAGCAACGGTTCTCACCCCCCCCCCCCTGTTGTTCAGAGGAGAACAACATTAGAACAGCCATTGTTCTTGAGCCCGTAGACAAGAGACGGTTCTCATCCCCCCCTTTGTTCAGAAGAGAACAACCTAGAACAGCCATTGTTCGTTTTGAGCCCTTCGCCAAGAAACGGTTCTCACCCCCCTGTTGTTCAAAGGAGAACAACATTAGAACAGCCATTGTTCTTGAGCCCGTAGACAAGAGACGGTTCTCATCCCCCCTTTGTTCAGAAGAGAACAACCTAGAACAGCCATTGTTCTTCAAGCCGTTCGTCGAGAAACGGTTCTCCTTCCCAAGACGCCTCGTCAGGATCCTTTTACCCCCCCCCCCTTCGGCTGGAGCTCGCCAGCGGACCGAAACTCCTTTGCGCCACCTTCCACTGCACCACTAGTGCAAAAGTTACGTAAGCCAAACGTCACCTTTGAGTATTGATCCCTTTTGTCAATTCTATCCTGTTCTTTAAATGGTTTATCGAACCATCCCATCTCTTTAACTCTATATTTGTTTTACCTTTTTTCAAATCCTTTAAATCCTCGGATTAGCCGAGCCCCCACGACCCTTTTCATTCTCTGTTTATGTCAATATTTTCCGTCTTGTGTTTATTGGTAGTTATTATTAATAAAACTCTATTTTATTAATGATAGCAATATTATTATCCTTGAGCTCAGTTCCACTTCTTAAGCATATCGAAGATACATAATATCGGCCGCCAGACAGTAACGCACTCTAAAGATAATTAAGGAAGTTCTCTCAACGAATAGTGTTATATATGGTATCGTCGGGAGTCATTCTACGACATATATATATATATATATACTATTTAAATTTGGTATCAGGTGTGTAAGGTTTAACGCTATATCTTTGCAAACACTGGTCTCAGTCGAGTAAAGCATAGTGTTATTCGTTATAATAATAGAATATAGTAGTTCCCTTTTGTTTTAACGATTGCTATCCCCTTTTTTTAAACTTAAGAAGCTGGAGTAGCTCAAGGAACGGTTATAATAATTTGTTTGTGTTTTTTTTGTGATTTTAGTCAGTGGTTATTTAGATTGAGAAACCAAGTACGAATAGGTCAGTGCCCATATTTAGGTAGGCTAATTCTATAGAGGCATAATTGTTGTTGCAAGGAATTTTAGTTGGTTGACTAGTGCGCCCCCAAGTGCAAAGATGACTCAGTTTGAAATCTTTAAAGCGCAAGGAGAATCCTTGGGACTCTCCGGAAAAGAACTAATTGAGTACATTCAAGAGGAGCAAAGAAAAGAGGAAGAAAGAGAAAAACAAAGAAAAAAGGAAGAAAGAGAAATACAACGAGAAGAAAAAGAAAGAGAAATACAACGAGAAGAAAAAGAAAGAGAAATACAACGAGAAGAAAAAGAAAGAGAAAGAGAGGAACGGATAAGACAAGCTGAGCTTCAGATTGAATTAGCTCGGATTAAAGCAGAATTTCAAAGAAAAAAGGTAGAAAGAGAACGGGAAAGAGTAATCCAACGAGAAGAACGAGAAGGAAAAATACAACGAGAAGAACGAGAAAAAGAAATCCAACGAGAAGAAAGAAGGACGGACTCGCGCTCCTTCCCAGGAAAGCTGACAAAGTTTCCGAGCCCCGTAAAACCCCAAAACTTCTTTCCCCAAAACCAACAACGGGACTCCAAACCTCCCGTTAAGACTTCTCCTCCATCTCTCTTCCCGAAGCGACCAACCATATGCTTCACCTGTGGTGTAGAAAACCACATGAGCTGGAATTGCCCCCAAAATTCTAGGCTTAAAAGCGAACCAGCCCACCAAGTTCACCAGATTAATGCAACCCCGGCTCCCCCGGTGGTGCAGACCCAAGCAGAAACTTCTCCCCCTCCGTCAGGCCACCAGGTAAATTTTGTTTTTGGTAAAAGTTCATCGGGAACTTTGAAATATGAGGAGGGCAGCGTGGACAGCTGCCGAGTATCGACTCTCGTCAGGGACACAGGATGTACGTGTTTCATCGTGTCCGACGAACTCCTCCCAGTGGCCTCTAACCACGAAAAATTTGCGGTGGTACATGACCACCTTGGGCGGGCGAACCGATTCCCCGTCGCTAGATGTTACCTGCAGTGTCAATATTATAATGGCTGGGCTGAAATCATTGTAGCACCCATACAATTCTGTTCCGTACTTATAGGACAGAGCCCCCAAGTAAGTTTCGACCCTGTGTTTCAGGCCGCCCTTCCTCAAGGCCGAGATAAGAAAGAAACCCAGGAGCCCGTCCCCATCAGAACCCCGATACCGTCCGATTTCTCGGAGACCCCTAACCAGGACTTTAGGACGGCAAAAGAGGAGTGTGAATCACTAACACCCTTAGGTGATAAGGCCCCAGACAAGGACACGGAGACTGTCCCTGGACCCAAAGAAAAAAAGAACCCCCAACGCGCCCATGGAGATACCTTCGTAGAACTGGACGAAGCATCGGCGCTTGAAGAAGATTACCCCGCGGAGTCCCTTAATGTAATCCAGGCAGTGTGCATCCAACCTGATGCCGATTACCCTCCTCCTTCCCTACCAGGCGAGCCTTTGGAACCCTCTGACCTGGATAGTGACGCGCAGCTGACACCACGTCAGAAGAGTCAGCTACAAGAACTAATTAAATGGAATCACCATTTACCCACCTTATTAGCTCTTTTTGAGCAACTGCGTGAAAATGGCCTCACCATTGGCCCCAGCAAATGCCAGTTTGCCCACGAAACCATCAAATATTTGGGTTTCAAAATAGGACAAAGCAAGTTAGGTCCCCATGAGAACAAGATTAAGGCAATCGCCGACATGCCCCTCACGATTACAAAGAAGCCATTAAGATCGTTCCTAGGATCAGCTTCTCCCTATCAGCGATTTGTTCCGAATTTCGTTGCAATTTCGGCCCCCCTATGCCCACTTCAAAAAAAGAATTTCCCCGATCGTTTACGTTGGAATGATGTCACTGTTTCCCATTTTAATCAGCTCAAGAGTAAGTTCATTTCTGCCCCCATTTTAAAGTTGCCCAACCCGGAAAAATCCGTTGGGGTTAAGACCGACGTGAGCAACGAGGGCATTGGAGGTGTACTCCTTCAATACGTGGATGACGGAACGAGTCATCCAGTTGCATATGCTAGTCGTCAACTATTACCACGCGAAAAGAGATATGCCACTAGAGAAAAGGAAGCTCTATCAATTATCTGGGTCATAGACAAATTCAAGCTGTACTTGATATGTAAAGAATTTCAAATAGGAACCGACCACCGTCCGTTAGCCTATATTAGGAATATGAGACACTCAAACGGCCGCATCATGCGCTGGAGTTTACTTTTGCAAGAGTATCAGTTTAAAATAAATTAGATAAAAGGTTCCGATAACCAGGTCGCTGACGCACTCAGTAGGAATGCGTTACCGAATAGCGTAGAATAATTGTATTCATAGGAATTAGTATCTCCATGTAGGTATATACCGTCTTGTACGACTTAATTTAAGATTCTTTTGTAATATAATTAATTAATGTATATGTCTGAATTTTGTAACGCTCAATGTCTAATTTTTGTATGTATATATATTTGTACCCATTAATTTACGTATAAATTATTTTGTCCCGTATGTACTAATTTTATATCATTTCATTGTTCCATGCCCTTTTTTTTTTATTAAGTTGTATTAAAGGTTATTTTCCCCTGTAATCTAAAGATCAAAATATTCATATGTATTGAGGTAATACTAGTTAGGTGCAGGAAGGTACGGTTGGTACAAGAAAACGAGTTCCCTACAACGGAGCTCTATCGTTGTCCCTTCTCTCTCTTTTTTTCGAAGTGACAACTTCCCCCGGAATGGAGGGGTGTGATAGAACGAGTTGAAGCTGCGTTTAATTTCAACTCCTATCCCATATTATTTAAAACCACGATGCTGCCCACGTGCATCTTCGATTCGAGGCTTGGAGTCTTATCACAGCTACCGGATGTCAATGTTTAATCAAGGAGGTTATCGTCCCCCCGTTCGCCCCCATACGCCGACCTCGCCAGATTGAGTTGGGCTTATGAGCAGATAAGGCATTGTTCTCCGGCCCGGCTGTGCGTTCCCTCCAAGCTTTCACTCCATTTTCCCCCACGCCAAGGAGATGTCCTGGCTATTTATATGGAAACTTTACCACTAAGATCAGATTGGAGATCCAGATTTTCGTCGCGAAACATCACCACGACCCTCTCTCCCTTTGTGCGCCAAGGGACCTCGACCTCGAGATTCACCATCACTTGTCCAGAAGGAGGACAATATTCCTTGAGTGCCAAAGATTCGAGCCTTTCCGACGCCAAGTCCTCAAGGCTTCCCCCCCTGTTGTTCAAAGGAGAACAGCATTAGAACAGCCATTGTTCGTTTTGAGCCCTTCGCCAAGAAACGGTTCTCATCCCCCCCCCTGTTGTTCAAGGAGAACAGCATTAGAACAGCCATTGTTCGTTTTGAGCCCTTCGCCAAGAAACGGTTCTCACCCCCCCCCCCCTGTTGTTCAGAGGAGAACAACATTAGAACAGCCATTGTTCTTGAGCCCGTAGACAAGAGACGGTTCTCATCCCCCCCTTTGTTCAGAAGAGAACAACCTAGAACAGCCATTGTTCGTTTTGAGCCATTCGCCAAGAAACGGTTCTCACCCCCCCTGTTGTTCAAAGGAGAACAACATTAGAACAGCCATTGTTCTTGAGCCCGTAGACAAGAGACGGTTCTCATCCCCCCTTTGTTCAGAAGAGAACAACCTAGAACAGCCATTATTCTTCAAGCCGTTCGTCGAGAAACGGTTCTCCTTCCCAAGACGCCTCGTCAGGATCCTTTTATCCCCCCCCCCTTCGGCTGGAGCTCGCCAGCGGACCGAAACTCCTTTGCGCCACCTTCCACTGCACCACTAGTGCAAAAGTTACGTAAGCCAAACGTCACCTTTGAGTATTGATCCCTTTTGTCAATTCTATCCTGTTCTTTAAATGGTTTATCGAACCATCCCATCTCTTTAACTCTATATTTGTTTTACCTTTTTTTAAATCCTTTAAATCCTCGGATTAGCCGAGCCCCCACGACCCTTTTCATTCTCTGTTTATGTCAATATTTTCCGTCTTGTGTTTATTGGTAGTTATTATTAATAAAACTCTATTTTATTAATGATAGCAATATTATTATCCTTGAGCTCAGTTCCACTTCTTAAGCATATCGAAGATACATAATATCGGCCGCCAGACAGTAACGCACTCTAAAGATAATTAAGGAAGTTCCCTCAACGAATAGTGTTATATATGGTATCGTCGGGAGTCATTCTACGACATATATATATATATATATATATATATATATATATATATATATATATATATATATATATATATATATATATATATATATATATATATATATATATATATATATATTTATATATATATATATATATATTTATATATATATATATATATATATATATATATATATATATATATATATATATATATATATATATATATAAATATATATATATATATATATATATATATATATATATATATATATATAAATATATATATATATATAATATATATATATATATATATATATATATATATATATATATATATATATTTTGGAGCAGAGGGGTGGCGACAAATAGCCAAAAGTGGTACACTCCAGGGAGGCGTCCTGGGCAGAACCAGGGGTGCCACCGGCTCGAGAGTTATACTGGCGTCTCTCAGCGGCAGAGGAAACGTCGAAATCAGCTACGGATGCAGTTAGAGCTGTTGGCGACTGAGGGAGGCACCGGGATCGCGCGTACAGGCGAATAATGTACTATACACGGCGTAGAGCGAGTGGCATCTTCCCAGGATCGACCAACAGGCTCTCAATGGGGAAAGTGCGGAGGGCACCGGTCGCAAGGCGAAGGCCGGTGTGGTGGATCAAATCCACCTTCTGCAATACACGCTCGGCTGCGGATGCATAAAACTCGCATCCGTAGTCGAGATTCGAACGAACAAAGGATCGATAAAAAAGTAAGGCAGGAGCCCTATCAGCGCCCCAAGCGCTGAACGTCACAGAACGAAAAATATCCATGGCGCGGGTACAAGAGACCCTAAGGCTGCGAATGAGCCTCCCAGGTGAGGCGTCGGTCAAATACAAGTCCAAGGAAACGGTGCGACTCAACCACATCCAGGCGCACCCCATTAAGAAACAAATCTGGGTCGTGGTGAAGCCGTGGATGGCGGCAGAAGTGCGCCACCTTAGTCTTAGCCAAAGATAACCGAAACCTGTGAGCTTCGGCATAGCGAGAGACGCGGTTCAATGCCTGTTGGAGTCGACGCTCCAGAGTTGGCATCTGGACCGCGCCAAAAGAGATCGAAAGGTCGTCCACGTAGAGCGTAGCAAGAACATTTTCCGGCAGCACCGAGGTGATGCGGTTGATGCTCAGCGCAAAGAGTGTGACACTGAGGACACTTCCCTGCGGGACACCCTCTTCCTGCTCCTTTGGGCCGGAGAGGGCTCCCCCCACCCGTACGCGGAATCGACGATCTCGCAAAAATTCAGATATAAACATTGGGAGGCGTCCCCTCGCCCTCATCGTGTGGAGAGTCTCCATGATACCGTATCGCCATGCGGTATCATAGGCCTTCTCCAGATCGAAAAACGCCGGGGTGTAGGGCTGTCTACGAAGGAAGGCCTCGCAGACGGCATTTTCCAGTCGGAGCAGAGCATCCGACGTGGAGTGGAACTTGCGGAAGCCGCAATGTGCGGAAGACAGATGGCCTCCGCTGTCCAGGAAAAAGGCTAGTCTAACATTTACCAATTTCTCCATCAACTTGCACACGCAAGAGGTTAGAGAGATTGGGCGGAAACCGGTCGGAGTAGAGTGATCTCTCCCCGGTTTGCGAAAGGCGAGCACAGTAGCGATTCGCAAGGAGTCTGGGAGAAGACCCTCCACCCACATCATGTTGAACAAATCTAACAGAAGGGCCATGCCTCGCTGACCCGGGTGTCGAAGGATGGTATACGGGACATCGTCCGGACCATGAAGCAAGAGCGGATCAGAACTCACTCAGAGTAAACATGTCGTTGAAGGGTTCTACAGCTCTAGAGGTAAAGTCCAGTTGGCGGCCTTCCGCGAAATCACGACGTGCATTGAATGCTGGCGGAGCAGCATCCCGGCAAGAGAATGCGGACGCCACGGACGCGGGGTCCAAGATTGCGGTCCCAGCGGGGTCCAAGATTGCGGTCCCATTCTCCTGGAGAACGGGAGGGGGGTCCTACGAGAACTTATCCGAATCCTTTTGACTCGTTTACACACCTCTGCTAGAGGAGTCTTCCAGTATTTTTTTTTTATTAGAGCTCATCTGGCGACTGCCTACATGGGCATTAGTCGCCGTATTATAGAGTCTTCCAGTAAGTGAAGACATGTAGGCCCGCAAAGAGCGGCGGGCGTGCTTCGAAATATACCAGAACCTAGCCCTAGCCCGACGAAATTCACCGACAGTAAAATTGTTCGGGCGGCGCTTATAGCTCATGTAGGCATAACGCTTTTGCTTGAGGGCTGTCTCACACTCGGTTGACCACCACAGGAAAATCTTCTAAAAATAGTAGTTAGACTCGCGGCGATGAGGTTGCCGGAGAACTCAACGGCCACAGCAACCGACATAAACTCCTCGACTAATATAGATAACACAGTCATTTCCTGAAATCAGACCACCGCGGCGGGCTCTCGCGGGGGAGGGGAGGCAGCATCAAGAAAATGATATTTGAATGGGAAAGTGATCACTAGCATGGAGGTCATCGACCCCCCCCCCCCCTCCCCGAATCAAGATCAGGCTGTGCTTTCGGAGAGCAGAAAGATAGATCGAGACAGGAAAATGAAGCGGTTCTCGGGCAGTGATGCGTAAACTAATCCACTTTTGGGACACCAAACTCAAGCTCGTGGATCAGGCCGTCAAGGACTAGACCCCAGGGATTAATAGAGTAGTCTCCCCGTTTAGATTGCCGAGCAAGAGAAAGGGCTTCAGCAACAGTGCCACGACGCTGCGCAAGTTCTCCGCGTCGAAGTAGGCTGACGGTGGAATATACGCGGAAATAACAGTATACTTCCTATCAAGGTGCAGCTGCACAGCAACTGCCTGAAAGGAGGTATCTAAAGCAAAGAGAAGAACGGAGACATCATGCCAGGTGTAAATCGCACATCCTCCCGACCGTCCCCCATCCCGTGGTAAAGGTGTCACAAAACCATTATACATCGGGAGGGTGGGCAAGAGGCATGCGCCCAGCATGGTCTCCTGAAAAAAGATAGCTAACGGGGAACGGGAAGAGACGAGCCTCCAAAGCTCCTCCCAGTTGGCCCGGAGTCCGCGGCAATTCCATTGAAGGAATATGCCCTCCAGGCCTAGCTCGGAGGAAATGAGGGGGCTCTCTTCGAAGAGAAGACCCTCACGGAGATGGCCGTACGCTTCCTGGAGGCAGAACTCCGGGCGCAATTGGCCGGACAATGCGGTAAATGCGCTGTCGACTTTGACAGCTTATTGGCGGTTGGGCTCGCCATGCGAATCTGTTCCTTCCTCGGCCTCGAAACCTTAAGCGGGCGGGGCGGCTTCGGAGGCAGGGGGCCTTCTTTTCGAAAATCCACCGTCTCCAAGCCACCCAGCCCACCACTGGGCGTGGGTGAAGGAGCCGAAGCTCCTTTGGTGCTCACCTCCTTTCGGGGGAGCAGCTTTAGAAACCCCGGAAGATGGCCTCACCACCAACTTCAGAGGTGTTGCCTCTTTTGAGTCTAACGACTCTGTGGTGGCAAGAGGCAGTTTCGCCTTACGGGAAACTGTCAAGCTGGGGAAAGAAAGAGGAGCCCTGGTTTTAGCCGGAGCTGGGTGTGAACCCTTTGTGGCGCCACCTGTACCAGGGGAGCGTCCAATGTGGATAGAAACCGCAGAAGGGTTCCGAATGGGCAAGGAAACGACCGTGCTCGTAAGCCTGGAGTGTCCAGGAGCAGAAGGTGCGTCTTAATATAGGCATAGGATGTATCAGGCAGCGCCGGGCGCGCCAGGACCAAAATCCTTAGCCTCGCGAAATGAGAGACGATCCTGAGCCTGAACGGCCAGGATTTCCTTAAGGAGATACGCACCACATTGCTTCAAAGAAGCGGGATCCGGCTCTCCGCAATTGACACACTTGGTAACGCACGATTTGGATTTATCGTGTGCAGCCTTGGAGCAACTTACACAAATTTCGGGTAACCCCGACTTTGCAAGTTGACAGGAGCGATTAGTATGGCCGAAGCGGTGGCAGTAATAGCACCTCCGCGGCAGTGGCACGAATGCCTTCACAGGGTAGCGACACCAACCAGCACGAACCGACTCAGAGAGCTTGTAACAGTAGAACGTGACGAAGAGTGTAGGGGTGGGTCTCGAGGCCGCTCACTGTTTTCTCATCACACGTTCGACTTTGACTGCCCCATGGTCGGCGAGCTCTAAGGTGATGTAGTCAACGAGTTCCCTCGCATAAACTACTCTCCTTTCACGAAGTTCATGGTAGAGTGCGGCGTCACACTCACAGGCGTGCCATCAAGTGTCCGAAGGGTACTAGCCATGGCCGCGTCAGAGGGATTCGACGCATTCGCCAAAAGGGTCCAGTCCGAGAAACGGGTCACCTTCAGCTCTCTACGAATCACCCTAGCTAAAGCTCTCCTCTGATGGATCATGTTGCCCTTAGCCAATATACTGCCATCAGTGGAGCGAATAACTAGGAAGCGTTTGAAGAGGGCGGGCTCGAAAACGCCGGGTAGGCTCTGAATAAGGGGCCCCGACGTAATTGAGGCTCCGCTCTGTGCACTTGTACTTTTGGTCTTCATCAGGGATTCCGCACCAGGGGGAGGGGGGGCAGCAGGTCCGAACGTGCCGATCTTGGTGTGGTCGCTTACCGAAGTAGCAGACCAATCCGTCCCGCAACCCCCGCGGATGGAGAGGAAACCAGAGGGTTTTTTGTCTTTTCTTTTTAGGAGAGGAGTTCGGGGAATGAACCCACTTCTCCCCTCCGTCTGCAGGAGCCTCCAGGCCAGATGTACCGGCCTCAGCAAGGTCCTTCTCCGAGATGGAGAAGGTACTAGCGGTCGCAGGGGCACCAGCGGGAGGAAGATCCCTCCCCTCATTATGCTGCCTTGGAGACCCGAGATGTTTGAGGAGGACCTTGCATAGGGGCGGACTCGGCTTAAGGGTTTGGCGCCGAGCCCGGATTCGCACACATGGAAGGTCCTACCTTCTTGAGCTGGGTTGCCTCCCCCTTCAGCCCCGATCCGGGATAGTGGGCTGAGGTCAGCATCTACCCTGTGAAAATAGAGGCCGATCAGAGAAAGTTGTGAGAGAGGCTGTAGGGGAGAAACACAGGTTGTCTGAAAGAAGGACAATAGGCTAAGCTGGGGCCGGACTGGGCGCTGAATCCCGTCAGCACGGCAGCCAGAAAGGCAAATCGCTGGGCCCCTTACGGGGTTAGGGCATCCAGGCCTCATAGTTTCCACGAGGTGACCATTCGGAGGGTACATAATGTTCTGATCTGGCCCTACTGTCCCACTTGCAAAGGAGGCACATGAACTTGGTGCATCAAGTTGGTAGCCCATTAAGTAGGTGTCGTGGTATACGGCCGAGTACGTATGTACGTTTGTTCCGTACATGAATAACTCCGTTCCTTTTGTCTAAGAGTGCTTTACTTTAACTTTTGACTCTTTAACCAGGGAGGATTCGTAATATTATATATCTATTGCCATTTGCAGCATTTTGAGGATTTAATTAAACAACTAGGGCAAAATATACGTTTAATTATATAAAAAGATGAAATATTAAAACTTTAAATATACTAATACTATAAAAAGAGGATCTAAATAAAAATTAATACTACCAATGAGTACTACGCGATGGTTGACGCAAATTTAACTTTAACACGGAATGGTAACTAACGAACATGAATAACTTTTGGATTCCTATTACCTTTAACTAAGAGGGAGTCTGGAGTTGGGTGACCTTGAACGAGAACCTTTTCGATGCGATGATTCGAGACGCGTTTGACTTGAGCTTTTCTCGCGGACGTCAGACTGACTCGTACAACAGATGATCGTCTCTCTGGGAGAAGGAGATGCTTGTTGAGGCTATTCGGGAAGAACAGCTGATGCTTATCCCGAAGTAGTTGGGAAGGGCGTGGCGATGCTTCTTGACTTGAAGATAGAAGCGAGGAGATTGTGGATGTACGGGTTATTCCAATCCCTGTGTTACATTGCGGGCTTCTTGATGATGAGACTTGACCAAGAGGTGAATCTTTTCTCGAGTGGAACTTCACATTGGTATTCCTCAATGGTGAGGGATATCTCTGTTTTTATTCAGAAAACTGAGATAGGGGGTTTCTCTCAACGAGATTGGTATGAATGTTTCTCGATACCACTGGTCTACTCTTCTGAGTGATCAAAGGAACATTCTCGGGAAGGAAAATCCCGCTCGGTTCCACTGTATTCTTGATTCCCTGTTTTACTCAGGGAATGCTCTTCTTCTCCTGATTGCTACTCCGATTATCTTTACATTTCTGCAGCTCGAACTATATATATTTCGATTATCCCCTTGGAGGAGGGGAGGGGAGACGAGGGCCCACCTTTAAGCCCCTCTCCTAGGGCAAAATTTTTCAACGTTGTGACCATTCGCCCTTCTGGTTTACGTACGGGGAAGTGAAATTTCGTCTATTTGGTGAAAATAGACATAAACAATGGGAGGGGACAGTAAGCCTGATTATAGATTTTTATTCTAAAGGTTATCCCACCCTTCTATGTTAATTTTAACGGACTACGAAATCTGCTGATTGTAATCCTTCTTTGCGAGCGACTTCGAGGATCTTTGGGGCAGCGGGGCAAAGGGGAGGAGGGGGGGGGGTAAAGTATCGGGCCATATGGAACGTAACCGGTGACGCGGTATAAAAAAAACTAGCGTCTGTTTGTCCTCGTGATATTTATTTCCCCACAGTAGGACTACGACTTTCAAGTCCGCAAAAATTAGCCACTCATGCTCCTTGTAACTTATGCGGTCTAGAATAAAAGCAAGGTTCTCATATGTCTCCCTTCAAACCATTGGTACGCCAAACATGAGGTCAGGTCCTTGGCCTTTCACCCAGGCAGAAAAGGAGCTTGTACACCTGACATAACATATGTGAGGTGCCCAGCGTCTGGCCTGGTCACCCACTTTACAAAGTACAGCTCATAAAGTTTATTCACATGATAGGTCAATTGTCTCTTGTATTGTCTTAATGTAACTGATCCACATATTATAACAGAAACTGTCTGGGGAATTTTTACATTCTCTAGGCATTTTAGCCGTCTCATGTAAAGAAAAACACTGTAGTATGTGAAAAATAATATAAATATTAACAGCAGCAAATATTAAATTAAAAAAGTAAAAATAGGAAGCATTTATAGTAAGTTACAAAATTATGAAAAGTTACGTAAGAGTTACCACGGATTTGGACCCATATAACTAAAAGAATATTGAGTATACTTTCACAAATTTCCTAGGTTGGGTTGCCAAATACCTTAGGAACACCCTAGTAAAATTATATTACAATACGTTTATAACTTTTAGAGTTGTCAGTTTCAGCCCAATCCTGTGTGCATCTGGGTTGGCAAAAAACCCAAAATTTTTAAAAAGCCCAATAAAACCCGGGTTTTATTGGGTTTTTTTTTCAAAAACCAAATGCTACAAGCATTAGAATAACATAGAAAAAATAGCTATCTCTGTTTTTATATAATAATAATAATTACCTAATTAGTTTAATAATTATATTATAGTGAGAACAGATCACAGTAACAGATCACTGATTGAGAATTGTGGGTACCCATGATAGCCATAACCTGTAGAAGGAGAGATGAATTATTATGAGTCAGTATCAGAGAAATAACCTTAATTTGATACATATTTGTTGAAATTATAAACATAAATATGAATTTTGAATAAAATAATGATAAGTAGCATTCATTTCTTGAAAAAAGTGTAATTTTGAAAAAATAGGGTTTTTTCAAATTTCATTAGAAAAAGTCCCCCAAAACTCGGTAATAAAACCCGGGTTTTTTGATTTGCCAACCCTGGTTTGCATTCAATCTCTACGGAACCATCAGTGTATTTAACGTAAGATAGTAATTTACGAGAAACTTGCGGGTCGCAGAAAAAGACGGAAGTTATATTCGTGATTTACGCAAAAAATACCCCTAGAAAAGGTTATTCTCATTTCTGTTGGGTTTTATCATTGTTGCACAGTGTTATCAGTGTAAAGCATTTATGCAAGTATAAGTGATTATTATTTAGAGACGAGTCTTTTATTCTCCATGATGCCTCGGCATCTCCTGCCACGGGAACGAACCAACTGTTGCCACTCTTGCGCAGTAATCTTTCCCTATTCATCTTGAAGAATTTCCCAGAGTTCTTAAACTGTTTTCCGATTCCAAACATTTTCAAAGAGATTCAAGTCTAGTCTATGTACAAACCAGTTCCTAGCAATAATATACTTTTCCAAAGAGGTGTTTGTCGACATGGCCGTGTGACATGGGGCGTTATTCTGCATAAAACTTATAGGTTGGGCTTCGGAGCGCCGCAGGATGGAGCAAAGTAAGCGGTCACAGCAATTCTTTGGACACTTGTGTATTCACTCTGTCCAGTAAGCGCACAAGTGACCGATGCCTTCTACCAAAATCACGCTCCAGACCAAGACACTTCCTCCGCCAAACTTCACTATCTTTTTAGTGCAATTGAAAGACAATTTTTCGCCTGTTCTTGCCATCGGCTCCGACCAAATTGAACTAAGATTCGTCACTGAAGTGGACTTGGCTCCGTTCGCCATCCGATCATATAATGTGTTCAGTGGCAACTGCAAGAGGAGCCTTCTTGCTCTTCAGACTGATCAATGACTTGACCGCGGGCGGGCGAGCATGAAGATTGCCTACTTCTAGCCGACATAACACAATCTGTCTGGATACATTTGGTGGTCAAAATCTCACTAATATCTCGATAATCTGCTACAGCCGTCTTGAAACAGTCCTTCGCAATTTGAGTAATGCTTTGGTCATCCCTTTTTGAGGTCTTATTTAACCTACTGGTTGATTTGCCAGCCTTAAATAAACCCGCATTGCCATACGGTGGCAGAATATTATGGACTACACTTGGAGCGCTTGACAGTCTCTACAATGGCTCCAATTGGAAGACCATTTTGGTGGGCCGCTTTACGACCAGCTTCCATACAGAGGTGTGACAGATTTCGTAGGCATATTACATAGACGATAGCTGGGAAGAAAATGACCTAACATACGCGAGATTGAACTCAAGTTAGTTGCTATGGAAACCATGTTGGTTCGCTCTACAAGAAACCTAACCGTTCAGATCATTTTTGGACACTTCAATTTCTCTAGTAAATTGTTTAGCTGCGGATAACTTTCGTTTTATTCCTCCAAATTTGCATAACCTTTTTCGTACACCAATTTTGGAAAGTTTGGATTTTTTGCGGCAAAAGTTATGAAAGATGCGATAGAAATACAGGGGTTCTGATTTTTTTGGACGGTAATGTAAGTCAAGAATCTACTAGTGACTTCAAAACGGTCAAATTTAAACTATATAAAGTAAACATATGGATGAGAAAAGGATATATATAGTATGTGGTTGGGAATTATAAAAAAAAGGGGCCGCTACTCCGTTGTCTATCAAACTTGTTGCACTTTTGTGGCTGTATTTGTAGCGTGCGAGAAGTTCAGGCGAGCGGCTTAAATGCTTTGCTTGACTCTTTGGGGGGGGGGGGGTCAGGATGGCCGAGTGGTTTAAGACTCTCGCTAACGGCTGTCCAGCGACGCGGGAAGCGCGTTCGAAATTCGTTTCGCTACTTTTCTTTATTTATTTTTCTTTGTAGATGAAATCTCTGTAGAACATGTGTAGATGCAGTAAAAGTGTCGCTAACGATCACTTGGAGTCATGTGATATGTATGGTCAGATGAAATGAAGATTTTGAGTTGCTCGGCACAAATGATGCCAGCTATGTTGACGTAAAAGTGTTAAGGCTGGTCTCTCAAAAAACACTTCTCACACTAAAATTAGAGGGGGATCTATTATGTTATAAGGTAGTTAGTGTGCAGCAGGCGTTGGTACACTTCGTCGAATCAACGGAAGGATGAATAATGATTACTACAGAAAATTCTTTAAGATTATCCCAATAATGATGTTCTCATGCTTGGCCAAGATGAAGATGAGTCTTCAGTTTCAATATGATGACGACAACGACCTCAAACACACATCGAAATTGGTTTCGTCTTGGTTGAAGGAAACTAAAATAAACATTTTGGCACGGCCATCACAGTCGCTAGATCTCAACTCGATACCAAATTTATGGCATGAACTGAAGGTCTTCCCGTATCCATACAAGACGCCCACCCCCAATTGGACAAATTGCAGAAAAAGAATGGGACAAAATTCCATTCGAACATTGTTGAATCTAATCAAAATATATAATAATAATCGCTTGAGGATTGTCACTAAGCAAAATGCTAAACTAGCGACTATTTTTAGTTATCAAATTGTAAAAGGTATGAATTGATTGCAAACTTTCGAAAAAAGTATTATAATTCCTTTATTTGTCGATCAAACTTGTTGAGATTTTGTGAATGTGAGGAATACATTTAATGCATTCTTCTCAATTCCTCCAAGTTTCGTCACCCTACAAGAAACGGTTCATGGACTATGGCGAAATATTGTGGTATTAGGTGGGGGTAGAAATACTTTCTGGAGCAAGCGTGACCGTTACTTTCTGTCTAATTAAGTTCGAATAGGTTTCACACACTGACACACACACACACACACACACACACAAATATCGTACTACCCTTTTTCTTGGCAAGTTGGAGACCACGACAGTTTATTAAGTTTTATCATTATATTATTATTATTATTTATCATGCATTCGAATGATAAAATCTCATATGAACTATCCATACTGTCTTTTTCATCTCGACTAAGTCGGGGGTTTTATCTATCACGTATAAAATAACGCCTTCGCCTTTTCCTCTAGACCTATATCTAACGCAACTCACTAAGCCGCCATTCACTCGAGTGCTCTTGCTCCTCAAGCTGCGCTCGATTGTATAAAAAGAACACATTTCGTGTTGGTTTTCCAAGACCATTGATTGGGTCGTTGTTCTGAGCAGCTCTCTCTCTCTCCTCCATTCCCCGAGTCTCTGGTCCAGTCGGTCCTGCCGGAAAATCCCAACAGACCGTAATATAACAACAGGGGGATGGGGGGGGGGGGGAAGAACGCCTTTGGTGTCGTTGCAGCGCTAGGGCCGGGAGGGCACGCTACAAATGACACATTGAATGTCCTCATCCGTCAAGCCAAAGCATACTTATTTTTCTGTGAGATAGTGTTGAGGGTGATAAACGAGGAACTGAAATTAAGTCCTGACGTTGGTAGAATTCGCCATTTAGAAATTAGACCTTAGCTATCGTACTGGCAGCCCCTAATAGCTAATACATCAACTATTACCCAGCTCGATGTCTTGAGCGAATAATTTTCTCTAATATTACCTCGTTTCAGCCTTGTGAAACCTTTTAACTGGTCATATTTGATAGCGTCACAAGATGCAGGTTCCCAATGATTGATTTTAGTTATTGATTATCTCCCCGTAGTTAAGCATTTAAAGGGCTTCATGTCCATGCATTGTAACGCTTGTTTACTGCCTTTAGTTTCATTCCTAATGTATGTTTTTATAAGCCAATTGTCAACTCAACTTAAAAAAACATTCTTTTTTTTGTTGTCATATTTTAAGTATATAGTAGTTTAGGAAACATCAATCACCTGAGCAGATTATCCTTACGTTGAGTGGAAAGGAAAATTTACTTTCCAAAGACAAAAATAATTATATAGAATGTAAGGTAAGGAGGTCTTTGGATGATCTTTAGAGCAAAAACAAAAACAAGCTTGATACTATTGGTTTTATTAGAGTGCTTTAATAAATAGATACTCGTCCAATTTATTATTAAACGTGTTGATTGACGTGCTTTGAACTACATTGACTAAAAGAGAGTTCCAAATTGAAAGGATAAATGAAAAGGTTTCCAATGGTATTAGAGGGATAATAATTCAATTTCAATTTATGTCCATATGTTCGTGTGGTGTTTTGGGGGCGTTCAAAAGGAGAATCAAAGTTGAGCTCATCGCAACCCTTTTGAAGACTTCTAGCAATCGGCGCCTCTCTTCAAGCGAGAGCAATTTAAGGCTAGCTTCAGAGGGGTGGTTTGGTAGTTCCGGAATTGTCCATCAACGTTTATGAAGGGCAAGGGTACGTTGCCCAATTGGAGGCCATTAGGGTGGAGGCCGGTAGGAAAGAAGAGCAACCCCAGGAAGTTTAAACTTCCTGGGGTCGCCGAGGTAAGGTGAGCGAAGATGACCCAGACTGGGACATTCAATAGGAAAGTGCCGAACAGTCTGGGGTACAACGCATTCGTCACAATAAGGCAGAGGCGAGCGCTCTATCAAATGACGGTGCGTCCCGCCAGTATGTCCAGTTCAGAGACCACAGAAAGCAACCTAAAGCTGTTGCGGCAACCGTGGCGTAACGGATATCGCAAACCAGTGGGTGTGGAGATTCCAATGCCCCGAGAGCACTCAAGGCGCTTCGGGGTCGCTATAGATCACAATCGGGTCCCGAAGCGGGCACAAACGTTATGTCCAGTACCGAGCGGCGTATTGCAACCAGCTCCGCCGCGAAGACAAGTAGCGCCTGGTAGGGCACAGTTGACTTAAAACAGAGGGGATACCGCGTGGAAACCCACCCCCTAGTGGGATTTGAGTCATTGGTATACACTGGCACGGATCCAACGTGACACGAAGTGTGCTCCTAAAAACACAAACGCAATACTCGCGGCGCTGTAGAAACCTTTGACAATTAGTCAAAGGTGGTACCCTCCAGGGTGGCGTCCTGGGAAGAACCAGGGGCGCCACTGGCCCGAAAGCTACACGGAGCTCTCAGGGCAGTTTCCTAGCCCCAAACCTAAAGGGCTTAGGGTAAGACTGGCGTCTCTCGGAGGCATAGTCACCGTCGAGATCGGCTGCGGATACAGTGAGAGCTGATGGCGACTGAGGGCGGCAGGCTCGCGCGTACAGGCGAATAGTGCACTGTGCACGGCATACAGCAAGTGGCATCCCCGCCAAGATCTACATGTAGGCTCACAACGAGGGAAGTGCGGAAGGCAACGGTCGCTAGGTGGATGTCGGTGTGGTGGATCGAGTCCACCTTCCGCAATACACGCTCGGCTGCGCAATCATAAAACTTGCATCCATAGTTAAGCTTCGAACGGACAAAGGATCGATAGAAAAGCAAGGAAGTAGCCAAATCAGCACCCACGGGGCTGAACGTCACGGAACGAAGAATATCCATGACGCGGGTATAAGAGACCCTAAGGATGCGAATATGAGCCCCCCAGGTGAGGCGTCGGTCAAATACAAGACCAAGGAAACGGTGCGATTCGACCACATCCAGGCGCACCCCATTAAGAAACAAATCTGGGTCAGCGTGGAGCCGTGAATGGCGGCAGAAGTGGACCACCTTAGTCTTGGCCAAAGAAAACCGAAACCTGTGCGCTTCGGCATAGCGAGAGACGCGGTTCAATGCCTGTTGCAGTCGACGCTCCAGAGTTGGCATCTAGGCCGCGCCAAAAGAGATCGAAAGGTCGTCCACGTAGAGCGTAGCGAGAACATCTTCTGGCAGCACCGAGGTGATGCCGTTAATGCTCAGGGCAAAGAGTGTGACATTGAGGATACTTCCCTGCAGGACACCATCTTCCTGCTACATTGGGCCAGATAGGGCTCCCTCCCCACCGTACTCGGAATCGACGATCTCACAAAAACTGAAATAAAGATTGAGAGGCGTCCCATCGTCCCCATCGTGTGAAGAGTATCCATGATACCGGATCGCCATGCGGTATCATAGGCCTTCTCCAGATCGAAAAACACCGCAACGTACCCTGGAATTAATCGTGTAGTCCCCCAGAGGGGGTGCCTAACGTTCAAATCCCCGAGCAGGAGAAAGGACATCGGCAACCGCGCCACAATGCGGTAGAAGTCCCACGCGTCAAAGCGACTGACGGTGTAATGGACGCATAAATAAAATTATACCTCTTATCCAGGTGTGGCTGCAGTGCCACTTCCTGTTAGGAAGTATTTATAGCAATTAGAAGGACGGATACATCATGCCTGGCCCCATCCAGTGATGGTGGGGTCGCAAAACCCTTAGACACCTGTAGGGTGGGCAGGGGCCCGAACCCAGGATGCTCTCGAACAAAGAGATAAGTACCCGGGGCGGGAGGAGACGAGCCTCTACAGCTCATCTCAGTTGGCACGGAGTCCACAGCAATTTCCTTGATGAAATATGATCTCTAAGCTTAGCGAGGAGATGCGGGACCCTCTTCCCGGAGACAGAACCCCCGGCGTTGTTGGCCGTCCATATCGCTGTCGCCATCGAGGAGTTAAAGGAGGAGGTTGGGCTTGCTATGCAAGTCTTTGCCTACCCATGCATCGAAACCTTTGGCGTGCATAGCGGCTTCGGAGGTGGGCTCTTTTGGAAGGTCCCGCATCTAGCAGTCATCCGATTCAGCCTTGGAGGGGGCGGGGGCGCCGAAGCTCTTATGGTGCTGTCCTCCTTTCTAGGGACAACTTTAGGAGTCACCGAAGACGGTCCCATGATAACTTTCCCTGGTGGTTGCCTTTTGTGAGTCTAACGACATGGCGGAGGTAAGCGTCCGTTTCGCTTTACGTATAGGAAACGATCGTGCCGGGCGAGGGTTGGGGGAGCCTTGGTTTTAGCCGAGGCGGCGCGTGAGTCCTTGGAGCCGCCAGTACTAGTGGAGCGCCCAGGGGGTGGTTCAACACGCATAGGAGTTCCGAATGGGCGCGGAAGTGACCGTGCTCGTAGGCCTGGAGAGTGCCTTTTTAATTTGTGAGGCAGAGAATGTCCCAGGTAGCATAGAGTGCGCCAGAACCGAGTCGCAAAAAGAGTCGGTCCGCAATCTGAACGGCTAGGACCTCCTTCTCGAAAAGATACGAGCTACATTGCTTCGAGGAAGCAGATTGCGGACGCTGAAATTCACACTCTCGGCAAAGCATAATACGGATTTATCATGGAATGCCTTTGAGCAGTTTGCGCAGATTTCTGGTTGACCCTACTTGGAGCCTCTGCACGTTCGATTTGCATGGCCGAAGCGGTGGCAATGTTTCCACATTCCCGGCTGTGGCACGAATGCCTGGACGCGGTCGCAATGTTAACACATTGCCGGCTCTGGCAAGAATGCCTGGACGCGGTGGCAATGTTAACATATCCCCGGCTGTGGCACGAAGGCCTGAAAGCGGTATCGATACCAACCGGCACGCACAGACTCAGGGAACCTGTTAACACTGAACATGAAAAATAGTGTTGAGGTGGGTTTCGAGCCTATCCTCTATAATCTCATCACAAGTTCGAACTTGACAGCTCATGTTCGACCATGATGTCTTTTAAGTAGTAGTACAAGATTTCCCTCACATAAGCAACTCACAGAGGTGGACAGTTTATAAATACATTTATGTATTTAAAATTGTATTTGTAAATACATTTTAATTCATGTATTTAAATACTTTTGAAAGTATTTAAATAGTTTACTGATAATAGGTTTATATAGCTGTTAAGAACGTGTAATGCATGTTTTAACTTGTCGCAACTTGTATGACACAAATGGTTGACTGCGCGAGTCAGTGAAGGAAGATTGCTTGTATCAGTTCAAATTCAGTTAACAGATGATCACAGTTGTGTTCGGTTATATAGTGAGAGCGCTCAGCGTTATTTCAACTGCTGCATGCCAACTTCAGCTTCTTCGAAAGTGTGTGAAATGAAGAGATTAGACAACAATAAAGACGAGGGAGATAATGAATCATTTAATTATAGTCATCCTTTACTAGATGGTAATTTTTTTAGAGTGAAATCTTTCGACGGAAAAAAGTGAAGTGTGTATGTACATCATGCAATGGCGAAATCTGTGGCGGGCCATGCTACTTCCAAAATACGCATTTGTCAATTGAATTGACAAATTTCACTATTTCTTATTTTTTAAAAAAAATGGCAAAATTGCTAGTAGCTAACGATAATGTTAAGTAGCGTAGGTTTACCATGGACGAACCTACCTTCTTCCTTTTGCAACACCTTTATTAATAGTATATGCTGATTGAATTTAACGTGAATTATGGCAACGTGAAACAAATGTTCTTCAATTATCTGATCATGTACACTTTTCAAGAGAAAGCATCCTGCTTTGGTGCAAAAACCGGATAACTACGTGACAGCTCAAAGAAAAGATTCCAAAAGAAATTTTTCAGTATTAGACGATGGTTCTTCTTACATTGCCGGAGTGTTTTGCGGTGAATACTAAGAAGGTCAAACAATCTGTTGTTCATAAGCTGATTGCAGATTTTATCTTACAAGGTGTGCATCCCCTATCAACCGTGGAGCAGCCAGCTTTTGTGAGATTAATTAAAGGTGAGTTCTGATATACAAATGTTCACAATTATAGTATTGGTAGTACAGGTTAAGTTCTTATAACGACCGAATACTAAAGCGTTCGGATCATTGGTCACTACGTCCACGTCCCCGTAAGGGGCGCGGTGATTTGCCATCCTGGCCGCCGTGCTGACGGGACTAAGCGACCCGTCCGACCCCAGCTTAGCCTCTTCTCCTTCCTTCAGTTTTCCTTTCAATTATTTCTATCCTTCTCTCCAACTCCTCTTGCTATTGTTTCCCTTCTGCTCCTCAAAAATACCCATTGTTTGGGTAGTTCGTTAGCTTTAAGTAGATTTAGGTTTTTATTTTTAACAGGTTAGTTTAGTTTAGTTATTTGGTACCTTAGGTACCCTCTTTTACATTTTTGTCTTTTTATTTTCACTTCTCCCTTTTCTTTTTCTGTTTTGACAGAAGTTGCAACTATGGCTTTGTGGGCCCCAAAGTCACTTGGTACTCGACAGGCTACGCTTTTGGACTGATCCTTTATTACTTCTGCCTCTGTACGGGTCGACGGATGCGCCCACTGGGGGGCATCGTCTGCAGGACCGTGCCTTAGAGGAGGTTTGGCTTCTTGGGTCGTCATTTTGTTTCTGGTGGGAAGGAGGGGGGTCTTTGCACCGCAGTCCAGAGAATCTCCGTTATGCGGCTCCGCTGTTTTTTAAAAAGACAGTGGGAATCGGGTTACCCAGTCTGGGCTGTATGGGCGCTCTTTGGACTCACGATGACGATTTGGTGTATGCCCTCGGCTCCAGGGTTAGATGTTTTGATCCTTTTGGGCCAGAAGTCGCTCCAGAGTTGGATTACGACCGATGTTTAGTCTTGAAAGCGAACGGTAGTCCTCTTAGTAAGGCTGACATCTTCGACGTCTACGAGGATTTTGTTAAGAAATGTGGCGAACCTGCGTAGCCACATAATGATGGTGCATTGATAGTCGAGGCGAAATGAAGCGAGCAGCATCAGCGGATTAAGACCTAACAGTCTTTAGCTTTTGTAGACATGTCCTGCTTCGCACCCGAATCCGATCGGGAGAGTTAATAGATTAGGATGTTGACAGGCTGGTATCAAAACTTAGCAATCACAAGGTTGTAAGTGCCCACCGCATTTCCAGGTTTGTGAATGGCGCTAGGTTACCTACCGCTACCATAATCCTGACCTTCAACAGATTGGAACCACCCAAGTACGTTAAGGCTAGCTATCTTAACATCCCAGCCAAACCTTACGTTGAAAAGCCACGGCGATGCTTCCATTGCCAACGCTTTGGCCTTGTAAGCAAGTTTTGTAAACAGGCAAGGTTGTGTGTGAATTGTGGATCGGATTATGACGGGACGCTCTGTTCTCAACAACCGTGCTGCCCTAACTGTGGTGGAGAACACCCTGCAACATCACAGCAATACACTTTCTTTCTCTATGAGAGGGAAGTCATTGCCATTAGAAACAAGAACAGGGTCAGTTTTAAAGAGGCCAGAAGAAGAGTAAAGGAGATGTATGTCCAACCTGGTGTGAGCTTTTCTGATGTTTTGCGTTCTACTAGGCCAAAGAAAGGGAGAAGCCAGAGAACTCCTACTGGTTCTCCTGTGCCTGACCAGGTAAAAAGCCCTCCCCGTCCTAAACGTACATCTCCTCGTGATGAACACTCTTGGTCAGCACCTAACAGTGCTTCTGAGGTTACCAACAAAAAGAGGAACCTTCCATCCTCTCCTGGTTCCCCAAGGGTGGTTAAGCACCTTGCTACCACTCCAGAACATATGGATGTTGATCATGTTGGTCCTCAGGTGGTATCCATTCCACCTCTGGATATTCACCCTGCCCTTAAATGACCAAGCTCTTCTTCAACTCCAAAGCCAGTTATCACTTCCCCCTTTGTTGATACTGCTTTGGAATTCCTTCGATCCCTGAATGAGAAGGAACTAGCCTTTGCTCCTTCCCAGGAGACAGCTGTTGTGGAGGTTACCCCCTAATCTGAGGAAGACTCAAAAACCGACTCCACATCCTTCTCTATAAGCACCGAATTCACAACTTTTGCCGATGTCCTCGCCACCACCATCGCCTCTACCATCCAAACCAATACCACCAGCTGTGTCAACATCGTCTGTTCCCTCGACACCTGAACTGGCCACTGGCGTTGCTTCCATCTCTGCTTGTCCAGTGAAGACAGTTCTCTCTTACAGCCACTTATCAAAATCTGATGCGCCATCTCTTAAAGAAAAACCAAAGGCAAAACTCAAGCTTCCGATGCCTCCTTTGTCATACTCCAAGCCTAAGGCTAGTATGACACGAACTACTTCCGCTGGTAGTTCAAATCCAAAATCTCCTACCCCTAAGGGTAAGAAGAAATCTACCGTTATGCTTAAACGGTAACAATGTTTCCACTATTCATTGGAACCTCCAAGGTCTCTTCGCTAAATGAGAAGAGTTCAAGCTCCTGCTTAAGGATTACAATCCCGATTGTATTGCTTTACAGGAGACTTGATTGGGTACTCGCAGGGTACCCAACATTTCGGATTTTGTGGGTTATTATAAGAAGCCAGGAGAACCAATTTATGGTTCTGCTGTTTTTGTTAACAACAGGGTTCCCCACAACGAGGTCTCTCTTAACACAGACCTGCAGGCGGTTTCTGTCCGCCTGTTTTCCAGTCGCCATCATTCGGTCTGTTCGCTGTATCTTCCTCCTGGCGAGGAAAGAAATTCAGCTGTTTTAGCTACAAAGTTAGCAAATTAATTTCTCAACTCCCTCCTCCCTTTTTATTGATTGGCGATTTTAATGTTCGACACCGGGGCCATGATAACAACCCTACAGGAAATATGATTGATAGATTTCTGGGCACTAATCATAGCTGCTTTCTTAACGATGGCAGTCACACATCATTTCACATCCAGAAGAACAGCTTTACATGTGTGGACTTGTCTCTCTGTTTACCAAACTGTAGAGCTGATTTTGACTCGGCAGTGGATCCTGACTTGCGAGGCAGTGATCACTTCCCAATTGTAATAACACCATGTACAGGTAGTCCTCCTCCACCACATAGCAAAAGATAGAATACTAAAAAAGCAACTGGCCTAGGTTCAGGCACCTCTCGACCATGATGGGGCCTTCCCTCATGAAGATATTGAAGTGGCTATTGATGATCTTCTAGCCCACATCAATCATGCAGCTAATTCTTCCATCCCGCTCTCCTGCTCAACTGCTCGTGGACCACAATTACCTCGCTGGTCTGCTGAATGCTCGAGAGTTGTCACTGAATGTAGACAGGCTTGCCGACGTTACCATCGGTGCCCCACGATGGTAAACTTGCTCGTAACCGAGCAAGGACAGCACGGCGACGCACCCTTCGACGAGCTCTAAAGACTTCGTTAGATGGTTACATCGCATCGATATGTTGGCAGACCCCTGAAGACAAAATCTGAAAGAGAGTCAAAAAGCTATTGGGAAAATCCAATGGCTTTACAGCTCCCAACATTGTTCAGACCGGAGAACTGTTGGGAGACTTGTCGAATATTTCCAATGTTTTGGCAGGATCGTTTGCTAATATTTCAAGCCCAGACAACTATTCTATCCAATTCTAGCGCTTTAGACTCCAACAGGAGCAGCATCCTATCAACTTTATGGAGCCTAACATGGATAATGAACCTTATAACCGGCTCTTTTCTATCCATGAGCTCCATAATGCACTGAAGCACTATGGATCCACCTCACCTGGATGGGATGGCATTTCCTATGATATTAGGAATATGCATCCATCCCTCCTCTCACATTTGCTGGACATCTGTAACTTCCTCTGGATTAGGGGCTGCATCCCTTCTATGTGGAGGGATACTGTGGTTTTACCTTTCCAAAAACCAGGAAAGGATGGGACGGAACCCACCCATTACCGCCACATTGCCCTTACTAGTTGTCCATGTAAATTGTTTGAGAGGATGATAAATACAAGACTCGTCTGGTTTCTGGAGACAAACCATCTTATATCTCCCTCTCAATCAGGGTCCAGAAAAAAAACAGAGTACCATCAACCTGCTTGTTAGAATGGAGTCTTATATAAGAGATGCTTTTTCAAAGATGCAGCATTCTGTTGCCATTTTCTTTGATATTGAGAAAGCATATGATACCACTTGGAGGCGTGGTATCTTTAAGCAACTCCATGATTGGGGCCTGCGGGGCTTTTCTCCCCAGGTTTGTCGAGCAATTCCTCATGTGGTGCACACTACGTGAAAAAGTTGGAAATGCCCTATCAGAACTCGTAGAGCAAGTTGAAGGTGTGCCACAGGGAAGTGTCCTCAGTGTTACCTACTTCTCTGTGGCCATCATAAGCATTATCGCAAATCTCCCAGCTGAGATTTCAACTCTTATATGTGGATGACTTGCCGCTTATCTGTTCATCGCCTAGACTTCCATTTGTCATCTGTAAGCTACAGGGGGTTATAAATACCGTAGCTGATAATGCTTCTTCCAAGGGCTTTCGCTTTTCCGCAGTAAAGACCAAGGCTGTCCACTTTTACAATCATAGATCGGTGACATGGGACCCTCCCCATTTGTCACTTTATGGTGCCCCTGTCACCTTTGAACCCCATTTAAGATTTCTAAGGGTGATCTTTGATTCGAGGCTTTCTTGGAGGCCTCATTTAGACGCCTTGAAAAGGTCTATAATATAATATAATAAAACGGTTTATTTAGGATACAAACAGTCAATCGACTGACAAAATACAATATTTAAAAGGTATTATACAGCGAATGGGAAGAGTATTGGAAGAGTATTTACAAGGGTAGCGTAATGATAGTATTTATGGATAATTTACAGACAGTCTGCTTATGTACAATACATGTATTCAATTACGTTTATTCTCCTCATTTATACATTTCACAATTGTTAGGATTGGGCTTTTCTGGTGTCTGTTAGTACGTGATCTGATGGGGACGGAGAGGTTGTGGGAGCGAGTGGCGTGGCGAGGAGGGGGAGCCAGGGGCGGCAGGAGGTGACGGTGGCGAGGGTTGTTGAGCAGTCTTTTTAGCTGAGGTTTCTTCAGACAATGTTAAGTCTGCCTCTTCTGAATGTTCTGTATATAATCTTTGATATGCTTCTTCAGCATACCTCTTCAAAACTTGCTTACTTGGAAAGTCAAAGGTTCTTGTTCCAGAATCTTCTTTCTTGAATTTTTTGTGGTTGTGGAGATAGGTCAGCAAACCCAAAATTTGAAAGTTTCGTCTTGCATTATAGCGCCGCAAAAGGCTTTGATGAAGCATTAAAAGCAAAGGGATTTTCTGATTTAAGAAGCTTAGCAAGCAGAAATTCTATTGAAGGTTCTGCTTTAACCAGATTTGAATCTTATGAATCATTTCAACTGGTTGCAAAGTTTCACATAGCAATTCTAGTGTCTTCCAATCATCATCAGATACTGCTTCAGTTGACAGTACTGCACATAGAACATTTGGAATGCATTTTTTTAACTTTAAAAATCTCTCTATCATATAGAATGTGCTATTCCATCTAGTCTTACAATCCAATATGAGCTTATATTCCTTTCCATTGAAGTTTGCTTTAACAAAGTTTTGCAATATGTCATTTTTGGTTGGCGATTTCCGAAAAGTTTGCAAATATTCCTGACTTTTTTTATAGTTTGTGCAATATTAGGCTTTAGCTCGGGAAAATGGACGAGCTCATCAGTTACATTGATTTGATAAAGTGTGCTTTGCTGGTTTTCTTCGACTGTATACTTATCACTTTCATCATCATTCTCATCATTAGCTTCATTTTCTTGGCTAGATTCGGTGACTAGAGTATCGTGAATGATGATTTTATCATACAGCACATCTATAACAGCCAGATGCATACAATGGGCTATACATTGTTGATGATCAAGCTTAATTTGCTTACCAAACTTAACCATCATTGCTGCACCATCTGTTATGCAAGCAACAATATCCTTATCCAAGTTCAAACCAAATTCTTTCAAATGCTCATTTACAATTCTCTCCATTTTACTGCTATCAAGTGAGCCGATTAAGCTCAATGACTGTCTTTTGAATGCACATTTATATTTATATACCTTTTATTTTGTATAGACGAATATTCTTCTAGGGTCAATGAATACCGGGCACCCAGAGCTGATAATTATTTGAGATTATAGAATAAGTTCTTCTTTCTTAGTTTTATAATAATCCATAACCATATTTCTAACCCCATTCAGAGAAGTTGGCGGTGGTTTATAGGGTTTTTTTTTCTGAAGCTGAAGGCTAGATGGTATAAACTCACTCTTGGCAATTGAGTTAAAAGATAATCCATCTAAAGCAGCTAATTTTGAAATCTCTTTTGCAATAGACTTTTTAACCATAAAGTTTTCTAATGTTCTTACCATTTTTACCGGAGGTTCGATATTATCTTGATTCATGTCAATTTGGTGAATTTTCTTTAAATGCAACATCAAACTCGATGTAGTTCCTCCAGATGACTTCATTATTCTCTGACATTTCAAACACCGTGCTTCATCTTTGCTTTTTCTAGCAAAATAATTCCATACATTTGATTTCACCTTTGACACACAGAGGGTAGTGATTATAATTAATAAGTAGTAACGGGAATTGATATTACCAAAAAAAGCGCTAAAAATATGGGACACGACTATATAAGTCAATGCGTCTTCCCTCACTGAAATTTTGAATAACGAATGAGCAAGACATTTCAAATTGCCAAATCTTACCATACCACATACCTATAGGTATTATCAGATTATCATGAATAGTAGGTAGTTCTTTTTAAATCTTTTGTGCAAAATGCCGATATGAATTTTAAAAGATAAAAAAATTGCTTTTTGCAATTGTTTATGACAAACGCATAAAGTCATTTCCTTTTCAAGTATATGTTAAAAACATGTTTAGAACAGAAAAAAGCTGAAGTTCCGGGCAGATGAGCAAGTTAAAGAAAATGGGCCACAATAGAAAACGATATTTGAAGGGTAACTAAAAATATTGAAAACTGATTTTCGACACTCGGTTTCGGTTTTAACAACTGAATATAAAACTCAGTTTAACCAGTTTTATAAAACCGGTTTGCAAGCCATACCACGTACCATGAGACCACGCAGACTGGAGGTTATTTTGTGCCGACTGAGGATAGGCCATTGCCGCCTCACTCATGGACATAGGTGGGCGAGATAACGAAAAGATGTAGCACGATGACCGATAAATCGATAACGATAACCTTATTGGCGATAATCGATAACTTGCGATAAATTTATCACCCGATAAGGTGATAACCGATAAATCCAGAAATATAATACAATATTGATTATTGACTATATATAGCGTTATTTTATAATACAATAGTAAGAATATTTGAATAGTTTCTTACCTGATGAGGCTCTCCATCTTCTCATAGGTTTTGAGGATCCTCCTACCAGCTCGGACCTACCTATTTCTGCCCCCAAGGAACGCGCGGCACGCCTCTGTGCTAAACTGGAACCAAAAACTTAAATCATCGATTATCGCTAATATGGATCCAAAAGTATCGGCGATACCGATGAATCGATAACGCGGAACAAAATATCGGATAACCGATAACCCGATATCGTTATCGCGATAACGCCCACCTATGCTCATGGGCACTTGATGAATGGCCATCTTGTGCGGGGTGCAGCTGTCCATCCTTGACATCTTTGCCGAGTAGCCCCTTTTAAGAAATCTTGGGAGGAGGGTCTTCCCTTTCATTACTGGGCACTATTCATTCATTCATTGGTCACTAGGTAGGCTATATAACGAAGTTAAATAAAGGAAGACATACACAAACAACAGAGGTTAATATATTGCAATAATTTCATGAGAATCCAAATACATATATATTCTTAAAGCGCGCTATCATTTACGTGAAGATATTATTGAATAAATTTTTTCCAGGAATAATTAATACAATTATTGATCGATTATATGTAGTTATTAGATGAATTTCCATAACGATGTATTTCGTTATAGTAGCAATACATGTATATCATAATGTCAAAAATGTAGGAAATAAAGCATCATAATGTATATATTCTTAACAATACTGGTGAGGCTATCCTTACTATGTAATTCTGAATATGAAGAACTAATAATATACAAGAGGCGGTCAATAAGTTTCGCAATTCGGATATAAGGAAACGAGATATGAGGGCACCTTGTGCAACTCTGGCCTTGTGGACTTTGACGACGTTGAAGTGGATCATGGGGCGTGAGGTTTCTAGGGACCCAACGGGCACAGACCTTGGTCATGGCCAAATTGTCGTGGATGATGTTGATAACGCATCCATGTGATATTCCAAGTTCTCGCTCGATTTCTTCGACCTTCACCCGTCGATTTTCGAGGATCATCCTCTCCACACGGGCCACATTGTCCTCGTTGGTCACGTCTGAAGGGCGTCCTGGACGGGGGTAAACTTCAAGGGACTCACGACCATGGCGGAACTCCCTATGCAATGGTTGCATAGGAAGGGGCGGTGTCGGTGTACACTGCAACCATGCGTTCATGGATCTCTTTTGCATTCTTGCCTTCATTGATCAAAAATTTGATCACTGCGCAGTGCTTAACCTTCTCCATTGTTGAAAAATTTGTGACTGACGATCTGCGATCAGCTACTGCTTCTTAAATAGACGAGGCAGGAGCGTGCGGCTGCAGGTCGTGACTTGTCATAACTTGTCCTAACACCCCCAAAAACAGCCATCCCCCTTCCTCTGTTTTGCCCTACCGATTCGCAAAACTTATTGACCGCCCCTCGTATTTATGAATTAATGTACCAATCCTATATAGCTATAGGATATTTATATAGTTACATTTTATAAGGTTTAAGGTAGGGAACCAGTGGGTTGCTGCCCAATCCAAGTGGATTATATATGGCAGCTAGGATGAAACTAGGCAAATCATCTATAAAAGGTGGAGGAGACCACTTTTTGACAAAAATTTAAAAAACGACGGGTTAAAAGATTCCTCTGCCAATATGAATCGAAGACGGGTGTGTTGAGGGATAGATAAAAGGGTCGGGAAACAGGACAACCGGAGAATGGCGAAATGGCTACAATCCAATAAAAGGTGGGCAACCGATTGATCCCCACCGCAAAAATGACAGCAAGGGCTGATATGAACATCACCCGAAATAACATGGCCGTGAGTAAGTTTCGTGTGGCCAATGCGAACTCGGCAAAGGGCCACCTCCAACGACCGCATTCTATGACGACTCGAGGGCCAAGAGCGAATAGAATTTTTAATTTTGTACAGTTTGGATGATGAACAGTCATCCCATTCATTCTGCCACAGTTGAAAAATATATTCTTATTGAAGGAAAGTAGTACCTAAAAGGCAGAGCCGTTCTCAGGGGTCACAGAATGTGCTGAGCGGGCCGGCCGATCAGCCTTCTCGTTGCCCAGGACCCCCACATGCCCAGGGACCCAGCAAAAAATAATTCCATATCGGGACGCATTTTGGATCAGGCAGTTGCAAATTTCTGTGACTAAGGGATGGGACGCATTAAAAGATCTAATTGACTGTAAGACACTCCTTGAGTCGGAAAAAATGACAAAATCACTAAAAGGTAAAATTTGGACGAGTCTAAAGGCTAAAAGGATTGCTGAAAGTTCAGCAGTAAAAATGGATGCTGCTGGTGGCAAAGATAGAGTTAGGAATTATCCTCCTGGGTAGATGGCTGCGGCGCCCACGCCACCGTCCGACTTAGAGCCATCCGTGTATAGTGGGCAGCATTGTTTGTGAGAGATCGAATGCTCTAAGAACAGGCTCTTAATGATGCGAGGATCCATGGAGGACTTCTCCAGGCTCCACATGTTGGTACATACTGTGGGAAGAGGAGCACGCCACCTAGGGGTCAGTAAGGATGGAAGGGTAAGGACCCTGGGAGCACCCAGGTTAGAGAGATGATCTCCTATGCGAAGGTTCAAAGGGCGGGGTAAAGATGGCAACTTATCATATGCCACCGTTGATTCGGCAGCATACAGGCATCTGTAGACCTCTGATACAGGGGCTTGCTGTACTCGGCAGAGGTATCGCATGCAGATTTGAAGTCTATGGTAGGGCAAAGGGAGTACTCCACTCTCGCAGTAAAGGCTGTTGACAGAAGTACGGAAGGCTCCACTAGAAAGCTGAACTCCGAGGTTTCGAATGGGGTTCAGCATTTTAAGGGGTGAAGGGAAAGCCGATGAGTAAATTTGACAGCCATAATCCAATTTGGATTGAACGAGGGCTGTGTATAATGTCCACAATGTTTGTCGGTCGCTGTCCCCCGAAGTGTGTGAGAGGACTTTCAAAATGTCTAGAGCCCGCAGACAGCCTGTTCGAAGGGGGCGTAGGTGTGGTAACCAGGATAACTTTGGATCGAGAGTTACGCCAAGAAACCGAAACTCGGAGATAAACTCTATATCTTCGCCTTGTAGGGAGATAGATGGCGGAACAAGAACCCATCTGCCTCGGTGGAAATACAGTGCTTTGGTTTTGTTCGTGGAAAAGCGGAATCCCTTAAGTTGTGCTCTTTTGGATACAGCATCGAGCGCCAGTTGTAGCCGACGCGTTGCTGATGGAAGGCGAGGTAAGAAACAGTATAGTGCTAAATCATCGACAAACAGAGTTGCCGATAGACCCTCTGGGAGAGACGAAATAATATCATTGATGGCAATTATAAAACATAAGACACTTAAAACACTGTCCTGAGGAACTCCCTCCTCTTGGGGTTGCAGGTCAGAGTATGCGTCTCCAACACGTACCTTGAAGGATCAGATGCTAAAAAACTTTGAATAATTGACGGTAAAAGGCCTCTCATCCCCCAGACGTATAACTGCTTCAAGATGCCGTATCTCCATGTTGTGTCGTAGGCTTTCTCAATATCGAAAAATATGGCCAAGACTCGGTGCTTTAATGAGAAAGCTTTCCGGACCGATTCCTCGAAACGTACTAGTAGGTCAAGGGTACTATGACCTTTGCGGAAGCCACAATGAAATGGAGAGAGAAGATGATTGGTTTCTAGGAACCAGTTTAGGCGCTCCAACACCATTTTTTCCAGTAACTTACTCAAACAGCTAGTGAGAGCTATAGGGCGGTAGTGATCTGCGTCCAACCCGTCCCTGCCCAGTTCGACAAAAGGAAGGATGATCCCAATGCGCCATGATGAAGGGTAAAAACTCTTCACCCATATAAGGTTGTACAAATCAAGAAGAGAGTAGTGTGGATGTAGGTGCCGAATGATATCGAAATGGATCTCGTCAAGGCCAGGGGAAGTAGATCTGCAAAGAAAAAAAGCGCTATGCAGCTCATGGATGCTGAATAGAGCGTTATACGGAAGGTTAGATTTTGTTGTCAAGTTGAGAGAATGAGATTCTTCCTGATTTGTAGGATTGAAAAGCCTTATCGTAACGGCTGACGGCGCGGAAATGGTCAGCAAAAGCATTGCTGATCGCCAGGCCGTCATTCTTCAAGGAACCGTCTAAGTTGAGTGTGGGGGTATGATGATCAGCATAACGGCCCCTGATCTTATTAATCCTCTTCCAGATCTTAGCGGTAGGTGTCATAGAGGATATTGATCAAACGTAACGGCGCCATGAATTTCGGCGAGCCTGACGAAAGGTTCTTTGGCGAAGCGCACGAGCTCGGTTTCGGTCGACCTTGTTGCACAAAGTTAGGTTCTTTCGGAATCGGGCATGGGCTAACTTGTATTATTTGATAGCTGTTGCACACGTCGAGGTCCACCAGGGCACGGTTGAGCGGCCCGTGACAGGTCGCCTCCGTGGGATGGTGTGTTGCTGCATAGTAGATAGTCGATGTAAAGTATTCTACTGCCACGTCCACTCCATTGAAGGTCCCCAAGGATGCACTTGTGAAGGACGCCTCTTGGAAACCTTCTTCCCAATCTGCATGGCCTGAGTCCCACTTAAGGGGCATGGTTGTATGAGGGCTAAATTGAAGGGCCGAGAAGATAATAGGGAAGTGGTCACTCCCATGGAGATCGTCAAGAATTGACCATCGAAATTCCGTGAAGCAATCCGGGAAACAAACAGACAGGTCAACACAGCTAAAAGAGTCCGTCTGGACATGATAAGGGGTAAAATCACCAGTATTTAAAACCCAAAGAAAGTCAAATAATAAAAGAGACTCTAAAATACTGCCTTTGGCATTTCGACTGATATGTCACCACAATATGGGTGACGGGCGTTAAAATCTTCTAATAATAAGAATGGGGAGGGCAACTAGTGTATAGGTTCTAAAAGGTCGAGTCTTGACAATGATAAACAAGGGGGTAGGTAAATAGAGCAAACGGTAAAAAGCTTAGTAAGAAAAACCCTCACGGCAACAGCTTGGAGAGTAGTATGTAGGGGGATGGGAGAAACATGGTGGGATGAAGATACCATGATTGACGCCCCCCCCCATGAGAAGAGCTTCCAGCAGGAGCAATAGAGTTGAAAGTGAGAAAGCCGGGTACCGGCGGAAAGGGCCGTATACCCAGTTTATTCCCCTCAAGACAAATAACAGCGGGGTGGATAGTCGTCAAAAGAATTTTGAGTTCTTCCCACTTTGGAAGAACGCCTTGACAATTCCATTGTAAAATGGAAGATATTATGTGGGACGGTTAGATACCACTGTGGATATCTTTTTCTCTTTTGTAGCCGATATTGTATTTGAGGTTCGTCCCAAAGAGCTTATTTTGAGAAGCCTGCTTTTGCAGGGGGAGAGATCCTAGATAGAGCAGTAACTGGGGCTTTTTTCGTGGGTTTTGGAGAACGGACCGAGGTCCTTGATTGTAATTCGGGCTCACAACCAGGCGAAAAAGGAAGATCGAGAAGGGATTTTGGGCCGGTAGATCCGGATTCATGGGTCGAGAGTATTTTCGGTGTCTGAGGAGTTGGTCCAACCGCCGCGATTGGTGATGTTGGGAGTATCAACTGCTTCCATCGGATAATGGGTTGAGGGTGAGCGGAACGAACAGGTGATCTGAGCGAGGTGTGTGGAGCTGGGTGTATATCTGCCATCGTTTGGATTAGGATGGGGCCTAAATCCTGTGAAGGGCGGGACGAACTTAAGGGCATAGAATGTTCAGCCATAGGGGAGTAGTCCATTGAAGATTCCCGGGGCTCGTCCGAGTCAGCTCCAGAGGCTGCCCGCTTATTGGTGGTCGATGACCCAGGTGAGGAATCCTTCCTCTTACCACTGGGCTTTGGGTCTCGGGGCCGGGTGGATGAACCTTCAGTGGTCGATGTTGAGGATTTTTTCAAATAGCATCTGATGTCTTCAAGTGTCTCACCCTGAGCGTCTCTCCCAGCTAGAGCTGCTGGAGAGGGGGGTTACATTGGTTATCTCGGTGTGGGAGCGATGCTTCGACTGCATATTCTGAATGTTTCCGACGCTGCGAGTAGATGTAGGATGAAGTGCTTCAGGCTGGTCGGAACTCGAGCGTGATGGTGGGTTTCGTCCAGCATCACGTAAAACGTCAGAGAAGAGCCGGCAGAGTGGTGAGGTTTGTGCTCGAGTACGTTGGCGGGCCTCTCTTATATCTAGACGTAGGAGGCGCGCAAAGCGAGCACCTCCTTTTCATATAAAAATATAAAGCAGATTTGACGCAGCACTGTGGGTACCTCCGCAGTTGGCACAGCGAGGTGTTTTGGTGCATCGGAGCCATGGTAGTCAGAGCTACAATTCACGCAGGAGTAACGGTGCTGAAAGGCACGGCCAACATGTCCAAATTGATTGCAATTGAAGCAGCGTGTGGGTGGTTCGATGTAGGGACTTACCGGGACACGAAGGTACCCAGCTTTAATATACTGCGGCAGTTCTTGTCGTTCAAATGTTAAAATCAGTGTGGCGGTTGGGACTCTAGTGGAGCCTAATGTTTTAGTCACCCTGTGTACGTGTGTGACACGTTGGGTACTGAGCTTGCTCTGAAGGCGGACGACACCTTTGACAAAATTATGACGCGGATGGGGCGAGACAGTTACTGGAATTTCAGCTATCGAAGATAGATTTAGTACAAGGTTGTGTTGAGAGTGGGATGACACCTCGACTACGACATCACCACTACCTCTTGGCTACACCCTCGGGGTTCACCACAGTGGGACTCAAAAGATTCATTGACGTCAAACACATCGACTTTTGCAAGTGGGGTGTCGGATGATGAATTCATGACAAGAAAGAGAGGATAATCTAGATCCGAGTCTACTTCGTTGGAAGAGGGGTCCAACGAGCGAGGGAAGGCTGAAAGGGGAGCTAAGGAAAATTTAGGACGAGAACCCTTACGAGAAGGGGAGGTTTTTGGTTTATGGCTAGCCATTGCAAAAAGAAAAAACTTCGCATTCTCCCTCGGGACTCCCCACCATGGATGCCTACAAGGGCCCGGCACTACTCCAACTCTACAATCAGTTACGTCCGGTGTGTCCTCTTGGAGAATGGATACGGAACAACCACACCATCTTTATAAGCCTTATAGGCTGCCCGAGTTCTCCTACGCACGGAGAAAAGGAGCCAACGATGGGTTTCTCCTTGGACATTCGGTAGACGAAGGCGGTTATGATGCCCAGCCTCTTCCACCTTCATGAAAGAACAATTCGGAATCAATCCATAAGACGAGCAGTGGTCGGGTATCTTTAAGGGCCACTAGATAGGTGAAGGAAGAGGGGTAAATAAAGGGCAGTGGAAGAACGTAATAGGGGAGGAACGAAATAGGAGCATGTTTAGTCTTGTTGGCAGCACCATGGGTCCCCTAAGGGGCCCAGGGCTGACCCCTCCTCGCCACGAGAAGGCCAGAGCCTCTCTGGGAACAACCCTTGAAGAAAAGATCCCAGAGAGGGAGGGGGTTACATTTTATATATAATATTTTATATAATAATAATAATAAGTATTTATAATGCGCCCTTCAGGGCTGTTATCACTCCCAGAGCGCAGGTTGTGCAGCGAGTGTAGAGAGAGTTTAGAGGGAAAAGAAGGCAATTCTGAAGAGATGAGTCTTCAGGAGACGTTTAAAAGTAGCGAGGGAGGGAGAGGATCGGACTTCGGCAGGAAGAGCATTCGAGTCTAGGAGCACAAACTGAGAAGGAACGGTCACCCATCGAGCAGAGGACAGAACGAGGAATGTTCAGGAGGGGAGCGAGGTTAGACCAGAGTGCCCGAGGAGTTTGACGACGGGGGATGGCAGACGAGAGATAAGGTGGAGCCTCGAGGTATAGGGCCTTGTAGGTGATGAGAAGAATTTTATATTCTCATTTCACTGTGAAAATCACTTTCACTCACAATAATCACACATTCCACTACTGCAGGTCTAAATTCTTCAGTTGACGTCATTTCAAGGTGGACGCTAGGCCGAAATCTTATAGAAGAAGAGAAAGTGACAAGAGCTCTACTGAAGACTAAACTAGACAGCACCTCTTACTTATGTCTTACTGCAGATATTTGGTCAACTCGTCACCGTAGTTTTTTGGGCGTTACAGTTCATTGGTTATGTTAAGATTTTGCTCTTTATGAAATATGAAATTGAAAATGTCTTACAATTAAGGAGTTATCAGCTCTTGGCTAAAGGCAGACCTATTTGTTGGTGGAATTTATCAATTATATAAATATGTAAAATTTATGGAAACATTTATGAGACAAACATTGGACTGTTATTTCATTTTTTTTCAGCTTGAGGAAGCTGCTCTTCTTCGTCACAGTGGAGTATTGGCATGCTGTCGCTTCAAAGGAGAACATAACTACATCAAGATTGCTGAACATATGGAGAATATCATCAACGAATATGATATCCCCCTGCATAAAATCACGAGCTCCGTCACTGATAACGACTCTAATTTTGTTAAAGTGTTTAAGGAATTTGAAATTACTGCTGCAAATGTGTCCACAGATTTAGAAGATGGAATCCAGGTAGGTGAAGAAGACCAGGGTGAGCACGAGTTGGAGGATAGTTTCTTAATGAGAAGTGCCTTAGTTCAGGAAGAAGACCTTTCGTCTGACCCATGCAGCTTCAGCCTACCTAAGCATGTGCGATGTGTTTCACACACACTCAGTCTCGTCGCCACAACTGATGCAAAACACGCACTGAAAATATCTTCATATACAAATATCACTCAGGCTGTGATAGGGAAATGCTCAGCATTATGGAACAAAAGCGGTCGTCCAAAATCAGCAGAGATTATCAAAGCTGTTTATCAATTGCTCATTAAAGGTGCCTTGCAGTACAAGGTGGAACTCTCTGTTTGATGCATTGTCATTACTTTTAAAACACAAGGACAAATTACATCAACTCATGACGTCCCTTAAACTTCCAGTGTTCAGAAGTCACGAAATTAAATTTCTTGTGGAGTATGTCTCAGTTTTGGCTCCTATTGCAGTGGCCATTAATCGCCTACAGGGAAAACAAAACTATTTTTATGGAGAATTGCTCCCAACTTGCTCACTGTGGAGAAAATGCTGAAGGGCCTTCAGTCACGTTATCTGAAATTTTGCCAACCTCTTCTAAGTGCAGTCATTAAGGGTTTTGGAAAGCGCTACCAATCTTATTTGACCTTGACAAATGAACCCAGCGTTACAGATGCCATTGTTGCATCAACAAGCCACCCATTCTTCAAACTCCGCTGGTTAGATATCAGTATTTCATGGGACAGTTCAAGCCACCAAGACTCTGTTAAGGGCTCCTCTCTTTAGGAGGATTGACCTTATCTCCAAAACGGAGTTCTTTATCTGACGAAACATTTCAGCAACTGATATTACTTAAATGTAATGCTGATATAAATAGCTAACTGAAATTTCATTCTATGGAACTCTTTTTTAGTAGTACCTAAGTCCAATTGTCATCAAATCCTACATTAGTAATTATAATATGCAATTTCTTTTTAATGGCTATTTTTTGTTGTGATACCAATGGTCCTTATCGATTGTCATTATATATCATGTATTTGAAATGTATTTGAAATGTATTTAAAAATGTATCTAAATACATTTAATACATTTTTTCATGTATTTAATAATTAGTATTTAAATACTTCAAATGTATTTAGTGCTCACCTCTGGCCACTCCTTTCACAAAATTCATGGTAGAGTACGGTGTTACCTGCACAAGCCATCCATTGAGTGGAAGAGCACTAATAATAAATAGACGCCTGGGAAGAGTTCGCCGTAGGAAACGTCATTGGCCCCAGCATGCCAACTTCCATTAGGAAAAGGTGGGCGATAAGATATTCAAATCCCAAGCCTCAGTTCAGCGATGTGCTGGGGCAAGACCATGGGGCAACGCTGTTCCTTACCCCTCTAACGGGATTAAGCTGGTTCACCTGCCCCCATCGGTACAAACTTGGCGGGAACCGAGGCGGGGCGTCCCCTGTCTCATACTACCTTCTTGGCGGGCCACTGAGAAACAAAGGGGAAGACGCCGTTGAGAGTTGTCCGGAGACGACTATATATCGGAGAAAGGGGGGGGGGAGCCCCTTCTCCACTAGGATATGTTTGGATGGGCGCGCCTGGGAGAACACCGGGAGGCCGGCTCCATCACGAGTAGAGCTGCCCAAAGGCGGCTTCGAAGATGGCAAAGGAAAAGACCCCTTTACCGCAGAGCCAGAGACGGGACCCGAGAGCCAACAAGGCATTGAACCCTCCCACCCGCCATAAGCGGTAGAGCCTGAAGCCCCCCAAAACGGCCGCAAGAGGGTGGTCAGCCCATTAGGCGAAAGGAGAACTTATTTGGGGCAAAACCGAGTTTCCCAACGATGGCGCCCCGATGCCCAGGACCACTCATCTTCTCTTGCAACAGGTAGGCCTCAATGTTTAGTGTTTAAAGAGGTTCAAAAGCCTCTCTTCTGACACGGCATGGAGTGGCTGGTCAAGTCCTTAAACCCAGATAGAGGACATAAGGAAAGGGGGCGCATTAATAGGCAGGGGGGACGCACCTCCTGCCCTAGGCCCTGCCAAAATCAACCAAGGAGCCAGGCTTTCCATAATGAGCCTCGGGCCGAATTGACGCACAGCTCCGCCAGGTACCCTGCTACGGGACTCGTGCCTTTGATCCTACAGCGCTCTGTGCTGTAGGCCTCGTCAACGATACCACAATTAAGTGGGGCCACGCCTTGTGACTGTCCCGTGGGACCAGTTTAGAGTGGAGTGAGGCTGTTGCATACTGTGTGAATTTCATAGAACCCACTCGTGTTAACGGTCCATGCAGCAGCTGGGAAGTGGAACTTGAATTGCAACTTAGAATCACGAAGGATACATCCGAGTGCAGTGGCCGTGCCATATCCACTTGGAAATGACTCCCCGCCCCCTCTTCACCTGGTTTCATCTTTCCTTCGCGAGATTATTTCATAAAAGACCCAAGCGAGGCTGAAGGAGGGCATTAAACTTTTAAAAATAATCAACACATTCTAGAATATTTAACTCCTCCTGAGAAATTCAACCTTCCCGAGCCACTTAACATCAAAATGAATAAATCATTACCCCTCCCCCCCTTTCATGACCCACGCCCCGAAATTCCAATCAAGTCCAAGGCCTCCCTAGGGACTCTGTCGAGATCTCGAGAGAACTTTCGGGTCGTGAATGGCTGCCATCAGCCGCATCTTGGCTCCACCACACGCGACGCCCACCAATCCACCCACCAGTCAAAAATACGCATCTTTCTTCAATATTAAAAGGCGGCGAATGAGAAATCAATCGGAGCAACTCATAAGCCCCCTAAGCACCCCCCCCCCCCCGAAGTCCGAAAAGAGACCTGGCCAATCACGACCCCGAGTCGAGGAGATTCCAACATTAAAACAAAATCACCGCTGCTCCTGCTAAGTTTGGGTCGCACTTGAGGGGAGGAAGATACATTCGCGACCCCTCTCTGGTTCTTGCCTCCACCCCTAACCCCCCTCTCTGTGGACACATTCGGGAAAACATGATAAGCGGGAAGTTGGCTTCTCCTCTCCAAACAGCTGATGGTGGTTTCCTGGAGCTCACTGGGTACGGGAAGATTTAAGAATTAAAATAAGAACACTATCAGGGCTTCCTCGCTTCAAGATAAGAGGCGCAGCGAAGTGCCATGGCAAGTGAAAATGGGCGCAACGGATACATACAGCCCGAGTAGTAGAAAGAAGGGACTAGGAGCGTTTCAAGGTGGGGAGAGGGGGGATGGGGAAGCTATCCGGAACCTGTCCGAGTTCCACAACGAAGCCAGGTACCAACCACCATCACCCCGCGGGGATAAATCACCAGGTACAAGAGCGCGGAGAGAAGAAGCCTGCATAGCGCACACTTCCTACGGTCTTCAAATCCGGTTCTACTTCTCTTTCACCACACTCAACAGTCCCCTCTCTCTCCCCTTGCCTCATTACCACACCGTCGTCAGCTACAGGGTGCTTTGAAACATCACAATCTCCACAATTCCAGCGGACGTTCGTAGTTCGAGATCCCAGGCCACCGAGGGAGTGAAATGTATAGCGGGTGTTCATACACTCGCTGCTACACCTGAAACGTGAACGAAAGCAACGCTCTAGTGTGTGTCGGTTGGGCTATCATGCTGCAGCTGACATCTAGAGGATTGCGTGCCTTTCCAGCCCCAACGATTTACTCTTAAAACATTAACTCCATTCAACAACCCGTCTGCTCTTCTCCTCATCCACCGGGACCCCCTTTCTATCCTCAGTCAACCCTTCGTCAGCACCAGCGCGCCTCTCGAGTGCAAATTACCCATCGCGAAAGTGCCCCCACCCCCTCACCCCCTACGCGCAGATTTTCGCCTCAACTCCGAGAACGTCTCCACCCACCCACACATACCGTCCGCCATTGCATGGTACACCCACGCTCTGCCCCCAGGTCCTTCTTCTGACGTCCTTCGAAGGCGAGAAATCCCCCCCCCAATCCTTTCCTTCATTGATCAAACCCCGTGACGCCCCCCCCCCCCCTTCGACCTCTCGCCCTCAAACAGTGATCCTGTGACGACGTCCCCTCCTCGGGGCCTGTCTTTATGGGAGCCCCCTTTCCGGACCGCGTCTCTTGGCACCCTCGCCACGCTCCTTCATAAAATTTAATTCACCCCCGACACAGGGGGGGGGGGGCTTCTCTGGGAAGAGAAAAGGGAAGATCGCCCCCCCCCCCCCCTCTCAAACGGCTTGGCGACGACAGACCGAGGGCGGAGGCGTCGCAAGAGAGGACGAGCAATCAAAATAAGATGGACGTCTGTCACCCACCAAATGAGGTTGTCCTTCGCCACCACCCACCGACATTCGTGCGTCCTCCTCGCCTCCTGATTCGGGCGCCCATTATCGAAGCCACAGACTAAGAGGTCTGGAGATGCGACGCGTGGATGAAACCAACAAACTAGGATTGATTTTTTTAGAGCGTTTAACGCCTTCTTTCTCCCTCTGTTGGGGCTATACAGGCGCGGGAAAGATCATGCGAGACGTAAGAAGTGCAAACGACGACCTTAGAGAACACGTTTCGCTTGAGGCACTAGGGACAGGAGGCCACGCCGCCCCATCCCCAATTTTACTTGCAACAGGGGTATCCCCCCCGACCCCCCCTTTTGCCTGCCACATTGGATTGATTTCATTCGTTGTCAGTTATCTGGACTCCATCAGCGCGGGAAAAGCCAGGCATGAATATTCTCGTGCGCGCGCGCGTGTGTGTGTATGTGTGTACACACTATTTAGAGACAAGCGGAGTTTACAAAATGGTGTAGATTTCGAATTGATAAGATGCAGTAGGTTAAGTTTATCCAAGCTAAATTTGGCTCCTTCTAGGACAAGAATTTATTGAATGATAGACCAATTTACAAAGAAGCCGAAGACCAAAGGAACCATCAAAATGGTACTACACAAAAAATGACATCTTTCAAAATTAATCCAAGGTACGTACAAATTTGCTGCAGCGCCAAGATAAAGTTGAATGCATTTTAAAGAAACATTCACGGTTTTATAAAAGGAAGGAGAAATTCCCACTGTACAAAAAATAAGGAAACAACAATTACAAACGATTGGAAATAATAATTAATAGGAATAGTTTACGACACGTTCAGAGATAGTCCATCCATTCCTTAAATGTTAAAAGATATTTAAGTTACAAATGGTTTTAAGGCAACTGATAAAATGTAAGAATCTGCCTTGTGTAAACTAAGACCAACACGAGATCGAAATAGGAACAAATCATTCCGTTGCATGAGAGAACGAGTGATTATGGAGTGATGGGTCAAAATCGGAGGTGGATCAATCCTAAGACTTTGGAAGACAAAAAAGGAATGAAAATTAGTTTGTCCTAGCAATTCTTGTCTACCTTCAAGGGCAAAGGGGGACTTATCGAACACTTCAGTGCTAAATAGAACCGTTTCAAACGGATATTATACCCTTCAATTTACAATCGCAGTACACGAGAAGTGTTTACCTATTCGTGGAGATATCGAGTTACCACTGCCAGGTAAACTCTTCAGACCAGACAAAAGTGAAAAAATAAACAAAGGCTGCAGGGCTACTATACACACACCATTTACACTGAAACCAAAGTCATCAAGGTCAAGGATCACCTTGACATGAGAGGAACCCATACTAGCCGTAACCTCCTCAACCCAAGGGCACCAACTACACTATATGGCAGAACACAACTCCCACTCCACTGCATGGCAGAACATCAATTTACACTAAACTGCATGGCAGACACCAACTCCCACTACATTGCAGAACACCTCTCACTACACTATATGGCAGAACACCCACTCCCAGAAAGGATAATTACAATATGGCAGAACACCAACTCCCCCTACACATGACAGAACACCCACTCCCAGAAAGGATAATTAAAATAACACCGAATATCTACTAGTGATGGGACGAGTACTCAGTATCGGTATCGAATATCGGTAGTATCGGCTGTTGTAGGTGGTATCGGAACTCGTATCGGTATCGGGACTTGCCCATCAATTCCCGACACACTGTATGCAATCATTTTACCACATATTATATTCATTCTATTTAATGATTATATTCTTGTGTCCCGTACGTGAACAAATTCACATAATCTGCACCTAATTTATTTACACACAAAATTAACATTTTTAAACCCTTTCAAACCCTTAGTTTTTCAGGGAACCAAAAGGAACAAGCACAGGCCAAACTACTAGTTTACGCGTACGTGAAAAAATCACGTAATTGCACTCAATTAAATGACTGCAGTTAGTTTGGTATAAATAATATAATTTTATTTAAATGTTTAACTCAATATTCGTAAATTTCAATCATTTTAGCCCGTTCAAAAATATTTTGAAAAGTGTACACGTGCCGTCATAAATGACGGAAAATTTTACATTATTTTCATCTCCATTTTATTGGGTAAATCTTGCGTCACAATGAAAATTGTTATTACACAAAAAATACATGCAATTAGCTTGAAGTCAAAGCCATTCCTTATAGTCATATTGTAAGTACATCTGCTACCAAACCAATTAATTTCTATTTTTGTTCCATCGTTTTTTCCGACAAATTTTATTTCGTTTAAAACAGCTGAAAGTTAAGCTTTAAATAGACTCTTTAATCTTTATGTACAACTTTTATCTATAAATGTTATTTTTGTTATATTCCTTCGATATTCATATTCAATTTTCCCCCATTGCAGAATGAATATGAACAGTTACATGAAATAAACGGTAGTGTTAGAGAGTAACCATATCGAACATGTTCAAACAACGTTCATTCAAACGAACAAACACGAAACATATGACTCAAGATTTGTTAATGTATTACTATTCTTTCAATCTATAATCAATTGCGTAGAAATTTCTTTTTAATGAAATATTATTTAGAATATTTGATTTGAAGTAGAACTAATATTCAAGTTTACATCTCTATTGTCTGTCGTTTTTATTTGGTTGCTAAAGGAATTAATTGGTAGTATAATTAGATGCATAAGTATTCTATTTTGTAATAGATTGGAGAATTAAACAAAGCCCCGTTGTTCAGTAGTATTATTCTTCAAACAAATGAATAGAAACCTACATAAGTATTTTTAATACACAAACACGTGTATGTATGTATATATATATATATATATATATATATATATATATATATATATATATATATGGAAAAATATCCAAGACAAATTGGTGCGGTTAAGGTAATGGCATAAATAGACAACTGCTCAGCTTCAGGTCCAGCGGGTGATCCGATTCTATCCTCCTCGAACTGGAAGACAATACTTAAGGATGGCCCATCCATCAGCCCAGCTTTTGGGGGCTGATGGATGGGCCATCCTTAAGTGTTGTCTTCCAGTTCGAGGAGGATAGGATCACTCACTGGACCTGAAGCAGAGCAGTTGTCTAATTCTGCCATTACCTTAACCGCACCACACATATCGGAATCGGGAGTATACAGTGGTATCGTACTCGGTATGGGTACTCGCTTGAAAGTCTGGTATGGTCCCATCACTAATATCTACTATATCATATGAAATAAGATATTAACTCTCCCACCCAAACCAGTTTCGAGAACCATATCCACCCACACTTGATTCAAAGCTTTATCCATTCACTTTCACACAAAACACTGAGGCATGCACGATCCCAGGCAATCGACCCTTCTGAATGCCCCAATGCCTGCAGAAGGATCTGCGGCGGTACTTTCCCATTATCGATACACTTTATTTTTACCCGAGGCTTTTTTAATGTCTAATTTGTTCAGACTACCTTGAGGTTGCCTCGTACCGAAGAAGAAGCTGTGGCTTCGCTTTCTTCAGGCAGGAGGAAGGCGTCCTGCCACCGAGGCGACTGTGTCAACTCGGCCACGAAATGACGCTATACTTTGGCTCGCCTATTTAGAGCGATTGCAGGAAGTCCATTCGTCGAAAACAGATTAACCCGTGCGTACCAGAAATTGGTTCACTGGCCTACCGTTCGGGTTCACTGGCCTACCGTTCGTTAGGTTAGATTATTAAAATATAAAAAATAAAAACATTTGGAAACAGTGAAAGCTCCCGAATTTCAACTTTGAATTATTGTTGTTTTATGAATTATTTTTTGTTATAACCTAACCTAATCCTTTAATATAAAAATGACTGTCGGTAATAGAAAAGTACCTCTGCAGCTCTATATCTTCCAGATTCACACATTTTTACTTCCTCTATCTTCATCACCTTCACTACAGATATGCCAAAAGTAAAACGACTACTGGATTGTTCTTTGGATTGAAAGTACGTCTGGTAGTCAATGGTTTAGAAGAATTTATAAACTTTCAGTTTAGTACGGGAAAACTGCATGATCGAGTACCTCTAGTGCTCAAAAAAAATATTAGGCAAAGTATTTGGAGATAAAGGAGATAAAAAAATATAGGAAACACGAATAGAGGAATAGAATTGATTAAAAATAAAATAGAAAGTGATAAATGTTTTTGTACAATTTGGGGATAGATAAGCTTATGTTATTAAATCGATCTATTACTGATATTGATCAGTTAAAAAACATTAACCAGACAGAACATTTTAGTGTGTCAAAAATGTTATTACTAATCCGAAGACTCCTTACAAACTTTGTGGGCGATGCGTCCTCGGTGCTATTGAGCTCTAAACTCGATGAAAAAAAATCCTCCTTCTTAGTCTGAATCTACCTGGCGATGTTGAAGTGTGCACATCACCCACATACCAGGATGCGACCATCGTCGATACATGGCTAGAATGCAACATCGCCCCCACACAAATGCATTATGGAGCTGTTTTTGTTTCTTTTAAGAGCGCATATTGCAAAAGCCTACTAGGGCAAAAGTCGCCGTAATTAAAGGAAAACCTAATACTAGGCTAGATTAAAACACAAGTAACAACATGTAAATAACAAAGATAAAAAGGAACAAAGGCTAAGACACAAGCTAAAAAAGGAAACAAATAAAACAAGGAAGCGCGCTCCGGCGTCGGCGGTAGGCCCGCCTTCATTACGAAGGACTGCAATCCACATAATATCCATTGCCTGAAGGATCCCGGTACTATCCATACATACCCTTCGTTCCCCAGGGCCTCGGGACTGCTCGACCAGACGCACAACAGATCACCAACAACAGTTCCTCATTCACCCATCTATTTATTTCAGTCACCCTTTCTTTTAGGGGCAGGGGATTATTTTACCTATGGGTATACCATTTTCAAATGCCCAACTTCACTCGTCTCAAAATGAAACAGAAAAAGTGAGCTAATCACTTCTGTCCAAAATTACGAGCTTTGAACGAGTTAACTCGTAGTCTGAGACGAACAAATTATTCGCACGATTTAACTCGGGAATATTCCCTTAAGAGGTTAAACGGCAATGTGGGTGAGCTTCATGGCTAGCCAATATAAACACCGCTTACCAGATGAGCTCATTTAATTGTTACATCGGATGGAGTCGACGGATAGCCCCCCGAATCGGGTTGACTCGGTGGAGGCTGCCATATATTCTTTGACGACCCGTAATAGGTTTATTCAACATACTTTATTATTTATCCTCCATAACTCTATATTTCTAGAAAGGGATTTGGGGGGAAAGAAGTGAAAAAAATGTTAAAATAAATTTGGTTTAATTATTATTATTGGTGAAGTTCAGAAAATTAACAAAAAAATAACCATGGCTGCTTTATTTTATTCATCATCATCATCACTAACACAATAATTTAAGCAGGGGATTTTCTTGAGTATTTGAATAATAATTTCATCTTAGTTTGGTTATGACTTATGTTTTTTATGTTATTTTTAATAATTCTTTTATAACATTAAAAAACAAAATGGTGAAGTTCAGGAATAAATATAAGTATCGAAATTTTGTGAATTTTTTAAACCCAAAGAATTGCAAATGGTGAAGTTCAGAAAATTTATTTTTGAATATCTTCTTCTAAACTATATTTTAGCAACGTGATATTTTTTGGAAAAGGGAGAAATTTAGTTTAGAGTTCATTTTTAATATTATTTTAATTGGCGAAGTTCAGAAAATTTATAAAAATTTAACCATGGCTGCTTTTTTTTTTAGATTTTAAATTTTAATCTTAGGAGCGAAGCGCAAGCTCCCCCCGTAGTGGTGAACCCATTGCCTGGTGGTTTAATGTTACAATTTAGGCGCATTCACGTCACATTTGAAGAGTTGTGTCTGCTATTTCGCTCGCCCTTCGAAGCCATCGCCTGTTTTTTAAATATTCGAAATTTTTATCTAAATTCATTTCTAAAATAGATTTTAAATTTTAATCTTGATCAGGAGGAAATAGCTAATGGGCACCTAAAAACGGGTAGAGCTAAATGAGGAGTGGAGAAGCCGATCTTTTGGTCCCTAACTATATTTTAAGAACGGGAATTCGGGGATGGGTTAAATATAAAGAAATGCACGAGGAGAAGAAAAGAAAAACAGAAAGATGAGAATACGAAAGAGGGGGAGTTGAGAAGGAAAGGAATAGGGGATAAAAGAAAATAAAAGAAGACAGGAGGGAGAAGAGAAAAGAAGAGGGAGACAAAAAGAAAAAATAAATGGAAGAGATGGAAGAGAATGAATAGGAGCAGTATGAGAAGAGGAAAAGAAGTAGGAGGAGAAAGAGAGATCGAAAGGAAAAGAAAAGAAGATGGAGTAGAAGATAATAATAATAAGAAGAAAAAGAAGAAGAAAAAAAAAGAAGAAGAGGAAAAAGAAGAGAAAAAGAAGAGGAAAAAGAAAAGGAGGAAAAGGAAGAAAAAGAAAAGGAAAAAGGACAAAGAAAAAGAGAAAAATAAAAAAGAAAAGAAGAAAAGTGAAAGGGAGAAAAGGGGAAGGGAGAAAGGGAAAGGGAGAAAAATGAAAGGGGAAAATGGAGAAAAGGACAGGGATAAAAAAAGAAAGGGATGTAAGGAAAGGGGGGAAAGGGAGAAAAGGGAGAAGAAGAAGAAGAAGAAGAAGAAGAAGAAGAAGAAGAAGAAGAAGAAAAAAATGAAGAATTCCCATTTGTTAAAAGAAAGAAGCGGTTTGAAGAAAGAAATTGAGAATGAATTCATTTTTGTAGGTTAATAATTAACAATAGAGTAAAAAAATAATGAATGAAATGGGGTTGAAAAAAGCTGTTTCAAAGGCCAAATAGGCCGGAGGCGAAGCGCAAGCTCCCCCTGTAAAGGGGGTGGGGGGAGTGGCGAAGCCATAGCTTGTAAAATTATTAAAAAGATTCTTAAATTTAATGAAATTTGTATGGTAAAATTCCAAAAGCGTGCCTTTACTTCCCAGCCCCCTAACTCTATTGCGAGCGGGGTGGCTCCCAGGATCGTCGAGGTCCAAGATGATGTAAGGAGTGTTGTTTGCGTGTCTGAGTTTGGGGCAGTCAAGGGAAAGGTTCAGGGTGTGGTCAGTGCACTGGTTGCATCTGGTTCCTGTTGGTAATGGAGCGTTTTATGCTGCATTTGTACTGGTGGCGGAATGTGGAATGGCCCCACCAGTGTTGGAAGAAGATGACCGTGTCCGGTTTAGTGATTTCTCTGAGGTGTTTATTTGGAGGGGGGGGGGGGGCATTTAGGATGGGGGGCATTTCCGGTGTCTTTGGGTGAGGATGGTGTGGATATGTTTTATTAGGTTGTAGTTTGGTGGTAGAGGTGGGGTACGTTGCGGAACAGGTGTTGGAGGTAGTTTGGTGGGGCTTCTTTTTTTTGTCTATGTAGTGGGGTGGGTTTCGTGGTTAGGTGCGGAGGTGTTGGGTTTCGATCATATTCGAAGGCATCCTGGGATGAGGGAGGAGGTCAAATTTGGGGCAAACTAGAATTTATATTTAAATATTTATCAGGTCGTTCCAAAAGTTCTGGAGGTTTCTGAAGGATGGAAATAAAAGAAATCTATTCGTATTACAATAATTTATATTTATCAAAGTACATTCCATGTTTCTTAATGATTTCAGTTCATCTATTCGACAGCTTTATAATTCCATCAGGGTAGAACTGGGCTGTCTTGGAGGAAGAGAAGCTATCTAAGTAATCTTTGACAGCATCTAAATCAATATAGGATTTTCCGCTCAAGGAAATTTGCAGGGACCTAATCAAATGAGTCAGATGGTGGAATGTCCGATGAGGTAAGAGATTCAACCCAAGTTCATGCAGCTGTGTGCGGGTGTGGCGTTTTCATCTCCAGTCACCAATCGCTTCAAAAAGGTCGTTTCATTGCGGTTTAAGAGCATGTTGCAGATGGAATATCGGTTCATGCATTTTTTTCTCCCAAAGGTTGTGAGGGACCCGTACATCCTAGCAAAACTTGGGTCCGTTTCCCGCTAAGTGTTCATGAAAGGTACTTTTTGGAACTTGCAACATGTCTGCAAGCGCCATAGTTGTGATTTGAGGGTAGGCTTCAATGTTTACCTTCAAAAAATCGTCGTCCAACTTTGAAGTTCCTCCAGAGCGACTTGCATCTTCTAATTTAAAATCTCTGCGTTCGTATTTTCAAATCATCACTATAAACATTAAAAATGGTTTCACATGTTTTTGCAGCATTTTCATTCTGTTTAAAGAAGAAAAGCATTACGTGCCGAAAATGTAACTTTTGGTTATCCATGTTTAACCTTGATAATGGCTGCCAAACATAAGATATTCTGATTTTTTTTAGCTGAGAAGTATCCAGTTGTTTACCTCGCTGCAAGTGATTACAACATATCAGCCGTACCAACATTGCAGCTGTAATATGAAGATTTAAAAAACAACTCGAAATCGTTCAGACCTTTCGGGACGACCTGATATATTAATATCACAGTGCAGTTTATTATTATTTTTTTTTTGTCTCCACCCCATATAACTCAAAATGATAGTATAATTATAATCATTTATATAGAAGTATTTGAGGGACATTTCGTGGCAACATTTTCGGGAAGAGAAAATGGATAGCCATGTTTAATTCCTCCTGTGATTTCTCGAAATGAAGTTACACGATTGACAGAGTAAGGATGCACAATTGTGTCGCAGAGGAAAGAACGACCTTTGAGTGCATTGTCATACGATCGGGTCGCTAGGAACACAGAAACCCAAAGTTACAAACCTCGGGTTTGTAGATAAAAAAATAAGGAAGATGGATCGATGATAACAAGCACAACAATCTGCATCCTCGACCCTAACTAAAGACTTACAAGGAGTAGAAAATGATGACGTTTCAAGACCCATAAAATTGTCCATTTAAAGAGGGAAACATCAAAGCTCGATTCTCGAAAAACGAGAGAATACCAATGAAGGCTGGTCCTTGTTCCGCTCTATTTTCCAAGCTGAGAAAATGTAGGCAATATTTCACCTTCGGTTTTATCAACAACGAGATGTGGTCAATACAATAAAAGAACAATGACGTGGACAGGGAACTTTGGTTCGCTAGTAAAATAATCTTGTAAATTTGAGAGCTAAATAGAAGGAAAAAAATACCCCATATTAAAATTTATATTTTGAGGTAAAGCAATATAAATAACGCGTTATTACTCTTACTGAGTAATTTACAAGTTGGTAACAATCTTGACTCGTGATTGGAGCAGAACGAAATCAAGGTAAGATGAGGGGATGAAGGTTTCGTCACGCAAAACGGCTCCACGAAATAATGGCCAAGTTCCATCACATTCGACTGACACTTTTAACTATCTGGTGTTAAGGAGTAGAACAAGTATCTAACCTATGTACGAGGGGCGGTCAATAAGTTTTGCAATTCAGATATAAGGAAACGAGATACGAGGAAAATTGTTTTATTATTTTTCAATATAACTACCCTCGACTTCAATGCACTTGCGCCACTTGTCCCTGAGGCTTCGAATTCCCGACAACCAGAAATCTCCCGACTGCTCTTCAATCCACTTCTGGACGGCGAGCCAGACATCTTCATCGTCCCCAAACCGGCGTCCACGCAGTGCAGCCTTGAGCTGGCGGAAGAAAAAGTAGTCGCTAGGGGCCAGCTCTGGACTGTAGGGAGGATGGTTGAGCTCCTCGAATCCGCACTCGCGCAACTCTGGCCTTGTGGACTTTGACGACGTTGAAGTCGATCATGGGGCGTGAGGTTTCTAGGGACCCAACGGGCACAGACCTTGGTCATGGCCAAAATGTCGTGGATGATGTTGATAATATTTCCATGTGATCTTCCAAGTTCTCGCTCGATTTCTTCGACCTTCGCCCGTAGATTTTCGATGATCATCCTCTCCACACGGGCCACATTGTCCTCGTTGGTCACGTCTGACGGGCGTCCTGGACGGGGGTCATCTTCAATGGACTCACGACCATTGCGGAACTCCCTATGCAATGGTTGCATAGGAAGGGGCGGTTCGGTGTACACTGCAGCCATGGATCTCTTTTGCATTCTTGCCTTCCTTGGTCAAAGATTTTATCACTGCGCGGTGCTCAACCTTCTCCATTGTTGAAAAATTTGTGACTGACGATCTGCGATCAGCTCCTGCTTCTTAAATAGACGAGGCAGGAGCGTGCGGCTGCAGGTCCTGACTTGTCCTAACACCCCCACAAACAGCCATCCCCTTCCTCTGTTTTGCCCTACCGATTCGCGAAACTTATTGACCGCCCCTCATATTAAGCAGAAAATACTCCCTTTCCTTAAGAATTAGCGAGGTAATTAATTGCGGGAAGCTGAATAACAAGTTAGAAGGGTATTAAGGCAACTGAGCTCGTGGTGATTGGTAGGAATATCCCAAACCGATGCCCTGTGATATACTAATGGGCACAAATGTTTCAGACGCAAATGGCAACGTACCTTGTTTCATGGCGAGGCTTCCTGAATCGGCGATACGCGGAGTGAACGTGGCATGAGATGAGTTTGTGAGAGCGGACACTGAGGCTGACTTGACGGGTGGAATGGACGAGGCGTGGACAAGGGTAGAAGAGGAAGAGCCATTTGAAGAGCGATCCAAGGAAACAGAGGAGGGGACAGACGAGGATCTCTCAAAGGACTTGGAGGAAAGAACTGGAATTGTTGGCGTGCCGGCGTCACACGTGCCTCCAATCATCTCTCAACACAACTCCACATCTGCGAAAGTGAGACACATGAATATAACACGAGCGCATTGACGCGTATCAATCAGGCAAACCGCGCCCCACCTAAAAGGCATGAATTTGTAAATAAACAGACTAGGCCGAGGAAATGCTACTATCGCTAATAATGCCATTCGTGGATGGCAACCAAACCGAGGCCACAAGGGTCATATACCATTAACACGACTGAGTCCCGCTTCATACCAAAGAGGACCTTCGGTGCAAAGAACCGAGCTAGAGAGGAGGGAATGATGAGGAGCGCCAGCTACATTTCCCAGCCGCTAAGATGGGTTCGAGTAAACAGTGTTATATGTATTTATATATACAGGGTGCGTCGGTATTTGGAGAACATCATTTTAAATAGTTCGATCTTATATTATTTTAAAATTTATTTTCAGATTAATAAAGAATGACATTAAAGTGGCAAACGAATGAAAAGACACGCCGGAATCGTTGCCCATAAAGCTCAGCAGAGATTGCTCGCTTTCTGAAGGTTGCACGATCCTTCGTTGTCAACGTTAGACAAACCTGGAACCTGCAAATTAGGATCCAAGACATGCAGTGTTCAAATACAACCAAACTCCAAAAATTTGTGGAGGAAGTACAGAAGAAAGTTCAAGAAGCCCCTGGAAAGTCGATCGAAGCAGTTGCAAAGGACTTCAATGCACCATCAGAAGTGTTGTGCATGAAGAAATCCATTGCAAGCCGTATGTGATGCGGAGAGGTCAGTTCATATCAGTTAGACCAGAGAGAATCGTTTGATCCGTGCGAAGCGCAATAATAATATCCATAATATTAAATGATCATAATAAATCATAAAAATGATAACAATAATTATGCTACTAATAATAACTGAAAATAAAGACTAATAAAAAACAACTAAAAATAAGACTAATAAAAAACAACTAATAATAATAAAGTAGCGCTGAGAGGGAGCGAGGGGGAAGCGCACCAACACCTCTCCCAGGACCCATCGCAATGTTCCCGTCACCCCAGTGACATGGCTTCCCAAATCTGCCCTCATGCCGAGAGGATGTGCAAGTCCTTCAGATACCAAGTGTAACAGGCTAAAGAGGGTACCCTCCTGCGGGGTGTGGAGCAAGTAGCGTTCAGAATGAATACGTGTGGATTTAACAGAAGCACAGAGAAATAGACCAATGACGTGTGTAAGAATATATAGGGAGGAAGTAGTGAATGAGAATAAATCGGAGGCTGCTGGCGTGAAGGTTCTTGTATTGTGGTAAAGGAGACAAGGGAACCAGTAAGGCGGCAGGGGTTAGTCTTCTGATACTGGGTAGGACGGTGTCTTGGTTTAGCTGGATCTTAATTTCGGGTTTCGTTACGCTGATTTCGACGATTTCTATCCTTCTGAATCTTCCGAGTTCTTTTTCGCGGTGAGGTAGGGTGGTAGTGGCGTTAAGCGGGTCTCTTGAGAGGGTGGAATGTTTCTGGGTGTGGCGTTTTATTGCACCGTCTTGTATGTGGAGAGTTAGACGTCTGAAGCGGGTGGTTGTGGTTATACCGATGTACCTAGAGTTACAGATGCACTGGTACACTACATTAACTTCTTGGAGTGGTTGGGTCGATCTCATTTTCCTGCGGGTGTCCATTGTAGACGAGGACCTTAGTTACTCTGGTTGGTTGCGCGTTGACTGATGCCCATTGACAGCATTGGGTGAAAGCTCTGTTTATTGCGCCGTGTTTGTATTGATCTGGGTATTCAGATTTTCCAATTATACATAATGCTGGGTTGGAGGCTTTGGTACCGGGTTCGATTCCCGATGAGGGCGGAGACAAAAAAAACAAAAACAGCTCACGTAGAGAGCTGCCGGCTTACGGGGCGGTGCGTCGCGAGTCATGCGAGCAATATTTTCGCCATGTACCTCACCACATACAACCAATTACAACACCCCTGTAATCCACCCATCCTCCGCATGAATTACTCTTCTGCTTAAAGTTATACATGCGGAAGGCTGGTCGTCCCATGGGCCACGGAGGGGTTCCTGTCTGTTCCCATTTGGTGGCAAAACGCAATGCTACAGCCCCCTACCCCCACAACGACGAACGCAACCGATCCTTTCGAGCGATTGTCATTCTGATCTTTATGTGCATTTAATTGTGATCGTGGTACCGCGACCACAATTAAAAAGGGGCGGGTGGTGCATTTAAGGAACAAATAAGCTGATGATGATATCGCAATCATGGACCGATTAATCGCTTGACGATCGGAAATGGGGCCTTTTACCTATTAATCGTCTTCCTAATCCGCCACTGGGGCTCATTGAGTAGCCGAGCTTTGCCCGTGCCCACTCTCCGCTTAAAGGTAGACGGAATCAGGTCCCCGAATTGGGAATCTTACAGCAACAGTTTGTTGTTGTTATTCTTTTCGATCGCTTTCGCCCCCCCCCCCTCCCTCCCGAGGTCGCGGTGGGTTTGCTTTTCATTGGATTCTGAGGTGCTCTACAAGCAAATGCAGAGGGGTAAAGTGGTGTTTGGGGGATGGGGGGTGATATTAAAGTCGGTGGTTACTTACCCTTGAACAAGTGTGGTGTTTTAAGTATTTAGGACGGATCCTAATCGTAGTTGGCTATCCTGCCTTGGGTTTGGCGGATCCAGGCAGGATAATAAAATATACATAAAGGTCAGTATGACAATCGCTGCTGAGCCAGAGGGCACCAGGGGGCCAGTGCTCTTTTGGGAAAAGCGGCCAGGAAGTTTTGACCCCAAACAGCGTTCAGGTAGCAGCTTCGTCTCCCCGGGGCAGAGGTATGTATATATAGATACCCATCGGCAGGATTCCTTGGAACAGAGAATGTGTGTGTGTGTGTGTGTGTGTGTGTGTTGCTGCGGTTCGTACATGGTAGTGGTAGAGATTGCGAACACAGGGTTTGAATGACCCGTGAGGGAGTAAGTGTCCGGGGCGATGAGACCTCAGCTACTGCTAGGGGCCTGAATGATGAGGAATGTGCCCCGGGGGCGGGGGCGGGAAAGGGTGCCCGAGAGTGTGTGGGGCTGGTGGTGTGGAAGGGGAAGGGAAGGAAGATCTGGAGTGAGAGTGGGCAAAGTGAGTAAAATGGTAGAGTGGAGGAGCACATATCCTTGAGATGTCAGCCGCAGCAAGGTTGCCCAAGCTACACCCTAGCGCGGAGGGTTACTAAAACCCTCCCGGCCCTGAAGGGGATGAATTGACGTCAGCTGGTTTGCGACTAGCCGTTGAAATCAGCGGCCTGTCGGTGACGCTTCTAAATAAAGTGACAAAAAATAGCAAAGTCTAGAAGGAATAAAGTCGAGAGAGTCTCAGTCTAGTTCGAGACGACCGGGGGCCTGGAAGGGTGTGCCACTCCGCCAGGCACCACGACCAAGTCTACACGGTGCGCCCCCTAGCGGGAAGAGGGAGCCCCCTACAGAGGTAGCAAAGTGTCGTAGGTTAACCCCGCACACCTTACACCAGTTTAATATAGATGTCGTAAAATAGGGTCAAGTTCACCCTTTCTGCTTTACGAGTGCGTGGGAAGTTTACAATATAAGCAGAGTGCAAATTAAGTGAAAGTAGGTTGGCCAATAGTCGACTATCTTGGAGTTCCGGGATAACAGAAAAATGGGTGCAAAAATAACTTTACTAATATGCAAATCAAATATTATTTTACAAGGTTAAAAGGAGTTTTAGAATTGGCTATACACATACTAGATTTACACGCGTCTCAACAGCTAAGGAGGAGGGGGGGGCGTGGTAGAGGACGGTCACCGTATAAACAAACGGACAATATTGACCGAGGGACGCTCGAACGACCTTGAGCGTAAACTAAGCCGAAGATGAGGCTTACACGTGTATGGGGGAAGCACTTGCACAGGAGAGTTTCGCATTGCTGTTACTTCGAAGATTTGGTTCGAGGGAGTAATCCTCGCCTTGGCGCAAAGGCTAAATAAGTCTCTGGATAATGACTTTTATTGGGGCTTTTTTTTTTAAAGAAATCATAAAATAAATTCAGAGTGGATAGTAAAAAGATCAAGGTTAGCAAAACAAATAAACCTCTCAAATATCGAAACTCAAATGTCAAACTATGCCAAGAAAATCGCCCAAAACAATCCATTAAACGAATACTCGCCTAAACACACCCTGTCAAACCGAGTTACAGCAATTCTAACTTCCTCACAACAACGCATGTGGTGCTGCCAGGAGTTCAAAGTAACAAGAGCCAAGCATCATCCTGGTTCTTCCGCCTGCCGTATCCCTCTCCTCTCTCTCTCTCTCTCTCACTACTCCCTCTGTTTGTGCTCATTCGCCAAATGGAAACCAACTCATTACTCTACTGGCAAGTGGTAGAGGTTCGTCTTTGCGGCCTCTTTATGGCGCCTTCATGCAAATAGGCGGACGACGGAAGTCATGCCGCCCTCGCCACTCGCCGGGGCCATAATTCTCTCGTTTGTTTTCACCCCACAAAGCCACGAGTGCCACGCTCCCAATAAACTACCATCACAATTATCTAAAAAGCCTCGTCGCCCATCTGCATAAAATGGGGACCCTTTTCAATTCAACTAATAAAACAAGAACCAAAGAGCCATCACATCACGGTCGACAAACGAATGCCAGACCCCACGAATGGGAACGAAGTGGCGGCGCTTGCAATAAAAAAAAAAAAAATGGCCACGAGTGATGAATGAGGGGAAGAGAAAATAAAAAGGCAGCGATAGAAAGCATTGCGAATAAAATGGATGGCCACAACAGCAAACATGAAGGGGCACATTCCCCATTGATATTTATTACTTAACTTGCCAAAGAGGACAGGACGTTAGTGCCTTCGAACTTGTGAGAGAATGTCAGTCTAATCTTTAGGTGCATTTCATTATCCGATCAGGAAATCTCGTTCGCGACAGTAGGGAGGGATAGCGCAACTTCAAGGGAAAACCAAAGTGAGCATGAGGGCCGGAAACATTTAGTGGTTTCGGACCGGGGGGGGTGAGAACATTACCATAACCTGACCAATTTTGCAATGAAAACAAATCCACAATGTAAGGGGGGATATCGATGAACAAGTTATACTAAAACAGCGCATTAATTGCAAAAAAACTTTCAGCTCGCCCCAGAAGAGGGAAACGCTGATGTAGAATTGAAAAACTCGGGCGAGACAGAACACCAACACAACGTCGAATCGTATCACCCGTTCTTAGACGCCGACATTTGCTTGGCTTCGTTCGCCTTTTCGCCGCCATCCAATCAAAGACATCCATCGTCACCGAGACTTGAATGAATTAATGCACACTTCAAATGGAGGAAGGGGAGGCACAGAATAAAAAAAAAATACTAAAATAGGGACAGTAGAGATAACGGATGAAATGGTGAAAAACAACCATTCAAAGGTGTTACAATAGTGAAAAGGCACAGAAGAAAATAAGGTTGTGAGGGCACATTCAGCCTCCAAGAACAAATTCATACCAAGAGAGCAGGTACTCGAAAAGGCTATTTCGAAGACCCTTGCGGAAACTATGCACTATCGTCAAAAACAATATGACATAATACCCCGAGCGACATTGTTTCGAAAATACTCGTTTAATTTCCTTAAAAACCGTACAGAATATTCTTTGAAATTTGACAATGCTCGTGTTCAAGTTTCATTTCAGAGCAGCGGATGAATAAAGTTTGAGGAAGGTAATGTGTACTCAAAGAAAGGATCCGCCTCAAACTACGTATGAATGCAGACATAACCAGAAAAAACAACAATATTATCTCAGACAATTGATAAAAATATCAATAAGAAGCATCCAGACCTTTGTTCTGAATGACTTTCTTCAGCCGCAGGAATTCACCAATTTTCGCATTGTTCGGACGAGCTTTTAGTATATTATTCTTCGAAACCTTTACCAGAGATCTTCAACATTCTCCGGCTTCCCATTCCATCACCTTCTCATGAAGTATCTTCCATAGGCTTCCTATCGGGTTTAAATCATGGGTCTGCGTACGTCAGTTCATCAGGCCGATATTTTTAGCATCCAAGATCTACTTCGCATCTTGCCTGGTGGCACGGGAAACAGGCGTGAAAACAGGCTCGGGTACTCCTGATTCTCGGAGACGGAATCGCATGTTCTTGCAAAGGATTCTTGTTTAATGCATCAGAAACGGACAAGCGGACAGACTTTAGCGTTTGAAAACATGCCCCACACCATAACGCTGCCACGTAGAAAATTTAAGTCTTTTTGCGTGCGTGTGATTCAATATTTCACCTGTTGAACGCCTTGCATGGTGCTTTTCATCGAATCCGATCAAATTAAATTTGCTTTCGTCGCAAAACACTTCCGCTTTTCAGCACTCCTGAGGGAATGCTCAATAGCGAAGGCTAACCTAACCACTTTATTATTTTGATTTATGACTGGTTTCTTATTGGGGGAGGGGGGGGGGGGCTGAGACCCACCGCTCCAGCGATGGGAGAGTCTGCCGCGTCATATTGAGTTTCAGGTTCCGGGCAACTTGACGTGAAATGGCGGCTCCTGTCTCAAATCGGTCTTTCATTGACATTTGTTACATAGTGGGATCTTCCTTGTGAATGTTGTTTTTTTTTTAGATCAGTTCTCTCCCTCCAGTCCTTGGAACTGGTGTCCTCATGGAGTTACAAGGAGCTACAAGGAAAATAAGTACCCTAAAAGACCTTACGGTCCATACAAGGAGGGTACTTTTGGCGCAATCCTCGAAGGTGTCCGTTGGCAACCTCGAAGATCACTCGCGAAGATCTTAACGGTGATTTCGCAAGACTTTATCTAGTCTTGACTTTAACTGGTCAACAGATTCACTGTTGACAAGTTCCGTCGGAAGTGCGTTCCAACTACCGCAGATACTGTAAGTGAATAATTTCCCACACAGATCACGGTGGTATCGCTTCAGTTCAAGTTTAAAGCCGTGATTTCTTGTTCTCCCATCGCTGAGCTGGAAAATATTCCCGTAGTCCAGTCTGTCGAAGCCTCGAAGTATTTTAAACACTTCGATAAGCTGACCACGAGGTATCCGGGTCTCCAGTGAGAACATATCTAATTCCCTGAATCTATCTTCATACTTTTTTATGTCTGATAGAGGGAATCAGTTTGGTTGCCCTGGCTTGCACGCGTTCCAATCTCGTGATGTCTTTTCGGAATGAAGGACTCCAAAATTGTACGGCATACTCCAGGTGCGGTCGGACAAGGGAGTTATACAAACACAGTACTATCTCCTTGTTCCGATATCCAAATTGTGGCTTTATATACCCTAACATCCTTTGGGCTTTCTTCTCCACCTCAATACACTGTTTCGAGAGATTTATTATGCGTGAAATCACACTTTTTGACATATTAAAATGCCTCAAAATGTCAGACAGTGTCAGTCATTCACTCTTCTAATGGACAATCAGAGCTTTCTGAAGAAGGATTTAGAGACTAACTCGTCTCACCATCCTGATGAGTTATCAGTAGCAGTCTAAAATACATGTTAAGAGTGTTGCCATACATTACGAATAATTTAACTGTAAACTGAAAATTATGTTGCAGTTTTCTAGTTTTGGACGCAGCCTTTCGTCAGATACACATTACTTCCCGAATAACTTTTTTTTTTTTTAGCCGTTGTTCTATGAAATAAAACTTGGACACTTTCCGAGGCAAATTTTGAAAAATAAATTGTGCAATTTTCATAGAAATTAAACGAGTATTTTAACAAAAATGTATATTTTGTATTTTGTTCTCTAGTTTTGGACGGTTATTTACTGAATGGTAACAGGAGCAAGAGGTGCATAAAAGCGTACCACATGTTTGATGTAGTGTGAAGGACGTAAATAGACGGTGCCCGAGCGATCGGGGGTATCGCGACCCGGGATCAGGGCAGTGGGCATTTCTTGCTTCACTGCCGTCAGTAGCTAAGAAAAAAAAATTGCATAGGGGCCATGTGACGCCTGCTACCAGGGGCATAAGTGCCGTGGTGGCTAAAAACAGGTGCCTGGAACGTACCCCCCTGGGGCGAACGGCGCTGCCTAATGTCGTCCAATGCAACCCCAGATCCGATCACGAGAGGAAGGCCAATACGAGAGTCTTGCTAACGTCGAGACGGCAATTTCAGAGACAAAGGTCACTTCGATTGGGGGGGCGGGGCGAGGGGGCATACTGACTACGCACAACGATAAGACGGGAATTGGTACAACTAAGTGCTACAAAATAACGCTGCTTAGAAAGATGGGATAATTGACCCCTCTCTCGAAATAAAGTCTTGCAAGACAGCGCAGAGAGTGAACGTAAGAACCCCGAGGAGGAAGGGCTGAAGAGACGACGAGAGCGACCCATTACGGATGCACTCACCGCTTGGTTCGGCCATTTTTTTTTTATTAATTCAAGGTCTTTATTTAGCGACCACCAATTAGGGCATGACCGCAAAAAAATCTGGTCCAGCGAAGGTCTTGAGAACACCCCTTAATATGGAAAGGGGAAGAGGGATGAGTTGGAGTCAGCGGAGAATATGGCCAAACCCAACCGACCCGACCATCCTCCGCTGAACGCATCAGACGATGACTCCCAGTTCAAAAACGGCCCTTAGCGGAGAAGACGCCCGCGGACAAAGGGAAAAAGGGGGGTCGAAGATGAAGAGGAGCGTCATAGTACTTCGAGTACTGGGTAAGGTGCCTTGGGCGCTACCAGCCGGCTGGTCGGCCTTGGCCTCCGTGAGTCCACCAGGAATAGGAAAAGAGGACGCCCAATTGTTCGATCGCGGGAAGGAAGTGAGGCAGCAATTTTAGGGGGCCCCTCTTCCACTCCCCTGATCTCGACCAACATGGCTGAGGACGCAAACAAAGCAGAGATGTCGGGCAAATAGACCGCGAAGAGGGCGGGGATGACAACTCGGAGGGCAGAACATCAATGGCAAGTGGGACACGGATACGAAGAGGAAAGTACCCAGGACGCCCCTACTATACCCCCATTTCCACGGGTTTTATCGGGCTCGCACTTCTAAATGCCTGTTCCCTTTGTGCGAACTTATGATTAGAACCACGCAATATGCCCCCGCCCCCAAACCATACCACCAGTAAACTGGGTTCAGTTTTACTACTTCAGCCCCTCCCCTCATTACCCCACCCACCATTCACACTAAACGAACGTCTCCTCTCTCAAACCATGCAGGGCCATGGACCGTATTCCTCTCAACCCAGTGTAAAAATAAGACTTCTTGTGATCCCCCTAATCCTATTACGTCACTACGAAACTAAGCGTTAATAGATTAATTTAGACCAACATTCTCCTTCCTAAGAGGTGATATTCTGGAGTATGTGTTGTTGTTGTTGTTGTTGTAGTAGTAACTTCACCCTTCGTCAGGGAAGTTAGAAGTTCGTCATCCCCTTAATAGTAACTCTGAGTGTGGGTTTTAAGCTTATATTATTACAACCATTGAAGTCTTCTCGTGTATGTTTGTGTACTTTTTAGGGCAAATTAGTGCCTTATGAGTGTTAACAAGAGAAGGGTAGGATTCATGGCTGGCTACGGCTATGGGCAGTAGACCTCGCTCTAACAATAATGACATAATTAAGAGACTTTCACAGTCAGTAATTTGATCGAAGATCGGTCCTATTTGAGTTCAGAAAATTAGAGGTTTTCCTTGCCTCGATATTTAACTGTTTGAATTTTGATTTTTGCTCTTAGTTCGCATGCTTGACCTTCAAAACTTTCAATAATTCCAGGACTAACCTTGGGAGGACCTTGGCAATTATAGTATTCGAAATAGAATGCAAAACAACATAAGGGTTTCAAATTTCAATAGAATCTGCCGAATAGTTATGATGTTATTGCCAAAACAAAATAATTCCCGGGCTAACCTTGGGAGGACCTTGGCAAATATATTATTCGAAAGAGAATGTAAAACAACATCGGGGTTTTAAATTTCGTTAGAATCGTCCGAATAGTTACGTCATTACAAAAAGCGAAACGGACACCGACCGAAATAGAGTCGCACGCAACTACGCGTACGTTAATAAAAATAGTTAAGTTCAAAACTGTATTGCAATTGAGACATGCGTCGTTTTGTCTTGTTTTGATTTTTTGAATGAAAAAAAAAGAGCTCTGAGAATTGTTTTCCGTATATCAAAAGAATTTCCATAAAGTTTTCTCTTGCCTTTAGGCCTTGAAACTAAGCATGGATCTGAAAAGAAAATAGATGAAGAGTAAATTATTAGGAAACCAGGCAATGGGTTCGCCACTCCCCCCTATGGGGAGCTTGCGCTTCGCTACTAAGATAAAATTTAAAATCTATAAAAAAATCAGCCATGGTTAAATTTTTATAAATTTTCTGAACTTCGCCAATTATAATAATTTTAAAAAGGAACTCTAAACTAAATTTCCCGACTTCAAAATATCACGTTGCTAAAATATAGTTATAGAAGATATATAAAAATAAATTTTCTGAACTTCACCATTTGTAATTCTTTGGGTTTTAAAAAATTCACAAAATTTCTATACTTTTATTTATTTCTGAACTTCACCGGGGTTTTTTTATATTATAAAAGAATTATTAGAAATAATTTTGATAAAAAAACATAAGTCATAACCAAACTAAGATGAAATTATTCAAATACTCAAAAAAATCCCCTTCTTAAATTATAGTTAGTGGTGATGATATGTACTTGAAACCTTTTACATTTTTCTAGACCAAAGCGCAGTTGCTGGTGAGAGATAGGCTATAGGCGCTGACCGCCATACCTTGTTGCGCCTTTACGGTGCCCTTCTTCTCCCCAAACTCGACTTCCGGTGTGAGGTGTACGCCGAAGCCGTCCCCTTCTACCCTCCGACGTCTCGAACCTATACAAAACTCCGCTCTGCGGATGCCTTCTGGAGCCTTCCGCTCCTCACCTGTCGCAAGCCTTCGGGCAGATTGTAACGTCCCTCTCCTAAGGGAGCGACGAACTTTTAGCCACGAAGGCTCTCATACGCTCCCCGGAGACACTTTTACCCCTATTTTTTCCAATAGGTACAGACCTGAGGCCCATTGACATCTCCCTAAAATTGCCTGCCCTCTCTTCACCCCTCTCCCCTTCCTCAGATCTGCCGGATATCCTTCGCAGGGATCTCACCCTGGATGCTGGCCCCTGCGAGGATATGCAACCACTTGCTGTCTCCTGGCAAATCCTTTACACCGGCTGAGGTTCTTCGTGGAAAGTTCCTTAGCCATACCTTTGTCCACTCTCAGAGCACGACGATCTTTACGGATGGTTCCTGCTCTCAATTCATCGGGTGCCGTCATCGCGGAGACGGTGCCCCGATACACCTCCTCCTTTTGCCTCCCTTCTGGGTGTTCATCTTATACTGCGGAGCTCTACGCCCTGAGGGAGGCCTTATATATATATATATAAATATATATATATATATAAATATATATATATATATATATAAATATATATATATACATATATATATATATATATATATATATATATATATATATATATATATATATATATACATATATATATATATATATATATATATATATATATATATATATATATATATATATATATATATATATATATATATTTAAGAGCTCATCTGGCGACTGCCTACTTGGGCATTAGTCGCCGTATTAAAACTGGCCTAGTTCTAGGCTACTCTTAAATAAAATTAAAGAGAAAAAAACACCCCAGAAAGGGGGAAAGGAAGCAAGCTGGTGCGTCGGGGATAGGTACCCCCGGCGCAGGAGCGTGCAACTAAACGAAAAAAAACAAAAAAAAACAAATGCAAAAAAAACAAACCAAAAAAAAAACAAACCTTGCTTAAATAATAGGGAGAAGGCCGGCCTCCCCCAAGAAGTCAACAAGTCAATGTGCACGAATCTGTCCCGAGTACAAGGGACAGGCGGTAGCGACCCCACCCATCCCGGTACCGGGACAGGTATCGTGCGCGAAGATCACCCAGACTGGGACATTCGACACGAATGTGCCGAACAGTCTGGGGGACGACGCAGTCGTTGCAATAGGGTGCAGGCGAGCGCTCCATCAAATAGCGATGCGTCACACGAGTGTGTCCGATTCGGAGACGACAGAAAGCAACCTGAAGCCGCCGCGGCATTGGGGGATAGGTCCATGGGAACAGTCGCGGCGCAATGGCACACAACTTTAAGTTCCTTTCGACCGTCTCCCATCTTCTTTGCCAAGCAGTCCGAAGAGCTGCCCGTATTCCTGCCATGTAATCGGTGTGAGGAAGAGCAAAACGCTGGTCCGGTCGCAGAGTCCTCGCGGACTCTTTGGCGCCCTCATCGGCGCGCTCATTCCCCGCAATTCCTACATGTCCAGGAACCCAGCAGAAGATAATCTCGACATCTGTCCGGCTCGCCAAAACCGTGGCGTCACGGATATCGCGAACCAGGGGATGCGGAGATTCCAATGCCTCGAGAGCACTCAGGGCACTTTGTGAGTCGGTAAAGATCACAATCCGGTCTCCGAACCGGGCACGTCGCGTAATCTCCCGTACCGAGTGGTATATTGCCACCAGCTCGGCCGTGAAGACAGACGCAGCGCCTGGTAGAGCCCCGCTGACTTCAAACAGAGGGGATGCGGCGTGGAAGCCAACCCCCTCTTGGGACTTGGAGCCATCCGTATACACTGGCACGGTTCCAGCGTGACACGATGTGTGCTCCAAAAAGGTCTAACGCAATACTCCCGGCGCAGTACAAGCTTTGGGAGCAGAGGCGTGGCGACAAATAGCCAAATGTGGTACCCTCCAGGGAGGCAACCTGGGCAGAACCAGGGGCGCCACCGGTCCGAGAGCTATATCTACCTCTCGAAGGAGTTTCCTGCCCCTAAGCCCTTTCCCAAAGGGCTTAGGGTATGAATGGCGTCTCTCGGCGGCATAGGCACCATCGAGATCAGCTGTGGATGCAGTGAGAGCTGTTGGCGACTGAGGGAGGCGCCGGGATCGCACGTACAGGCGAGTAATGCACTGCACGCGGCGCAGAGCGAGTGGCATCTCTCCAGCATCGACCAACAGGCTCTCAATGGGGGAAGTGCGGAAGGCACCGGTCGCAAGGCGAAGGCCGGTGTGGTGGATCGAATCCACATTCCGCAATAAACGCTCGGCTGCGGATGCATAAAACTCGCATCCGTAGTCGAGCTTCGAGCGAACAAAGGATCAATAAAAAAGTAAGGCAGTAGCCCTATCAGCGCCCCAAGCGCTGAACGTCACGGAACGGAGAATGCCCATGGCGCAGGTACAAGAGAACCTAAGGCTGCGAATATGAGCCTCCCAGGTGAGGCGTCGGTCGAATACAAGACCAAGGAAACGGTGCGACTCCACCACATCCAGGCGCACCCCATTAAGAAACAAATCTGGGTCGGGGTGAAGCCGTGGATGGCGGCAGAAGTGCACCACCTTAGTCTTGGTCAAAGAAAACCGAAACCTGTGCGCTTCGGCATAGCGAGAGACGCGGTTCAATGCCTGTTGGAGTCGACGCTCCAGAGTTGGCATCTGGGCCGCGCCAAAAGAGATCGAAAGGTCGTCTACGTAGAGCGTAGCGAGAACATCTTCCGGCAGCACCGAGGTGATTCCGTTGATGCTCAGAACAAAGAGTGTGACACTGAGGACACTTTCCTGCGGGACACGCTCTTCCTGCTCCTTTGGGCCGGAGAGGGCTCCCCCCACCCGTACGCGGAATCGACGATCTCGCAAAAATTCAGATATAAACATTGGGAGGCGTTCCCTCGCCCCCATCGTGTGGAGAGTCTCCATGATACAGTATCGCCATGCGGTATCATAGGCCTTCTCCAGATCGAAAAACACCGTGGCGTAGTGCTGTCTACGAAAGAAAGCCTCGCAGACGGCATTTTCCAGTCGAAGCAGAGCATCCGACGTGGAGTGGAACTTGCGGAAGCCGCAGTGTGCGGAAGACAGATGGCCTCCGCTGTTCAGGAAAAAGGCTAATCTAACATTTACCAATTTCTCCATCAACTTACACATGCAAGAGCTTAGAGAGATTGGGCGGAAACCGGTCGGAGTAGAGTGATCTCTCCCCGGTTTGCGAAAGGCGAGCACAGTAGCGATTCGCCAGGAATCTGGGACGAGACTCTCCACACAGATCCTGTTGAACAAATCTAACAGAAACGCCATACCTCGCTCACCCAGGTGTCGAAGCATGGCGTACGGGACATCGCCCGGACCATGGGCGGTGTCCGCGCACGAAGCGAGAGCGGAACGCAACTCACTCACAGTAAACCTGTCGTTGAAGGGTTCTCCGCCTCTGGAGGTAAAGTCCAGCCGGCGGCCTTCCGCGACATCACGACGTGCATTGAATGCTGGCGGAGCAGCATCATGGCTAGAGAATGCGGAAAAAGCGGTCGCTAAGGATTCGCCACGGACGCGGGGTCCGAGATTGCGGTCCCATTCTCCTGGAGAACGGGAGGGGGGTCCTGCGAGAACTTGCCCCGAATCCTTTTGACTCGCTTCCACACCTCAGCTAAAGGGGTCTTCCCGTTAAGTGAAGACACGTATGCCCGCCAAGAAGAGCGGCGGGCGTGCTTCGAAATATACCGGAACCTAGCCCTAGCCCGACGAAATTCAGCGACAGTGAAATCTTTCGCGCGGCGCTTATAGCGCATGTAGGCATAACGCTTCTGTTTGAGGGCCGTCTCACACTCGGTCGACCACCATGGGAGTGGTCGGCGTGCAAAACGGCCAGACGTCCTAGGCCCACGGCGATGAGGTTGCCGGAGAAGAACTCAACGGCCTCATCTACCGACCTAAATTCCTCGACTGAGATAGAGAATTCAGTCATTTCCTGAAATGCAGGCCACCGCGCCCGCGCCAAGCACCACCGAGGTGGGCTCTCAGGCGGCAGTTGCCCTGAAAATGATATTTCAATGGGAAAGTGATCACTACCATGGAGGTCATCGACCAACCCCCAATCAAAATCAGGCTGTGCATCCGAAGAGCACAAAGATAGGTCAAGGCAAGAAAATGAAGCGGTTCTCGGACAGTGATGCGTAAAGTCATCCACGTTTAAGACACCTATCTCAAGCTCTTCGATCAGATCGGCAAGGACTTGTCCCCTGGGATTTATGGAGAAATCTCCCCAGAGAGGATGCCTGCCGTTCAGATCTCCAAGCAAGAGATAGGGCCTCGGCAACCGTGCCACGACGCGGCGGAAGTCCCCCGCGTCGAAGTCAGCTGACGGTGGAATGTACGCTTAAATGATAGTATACCTCCTATCCAGGTGCAGCTGCACAGGCACTGCCTGAAAGGAGGTATCTAAAGAGAAAGGAAGAACGGAGAAAGCATGCCGGGTGTAAACCGCGCAACCCCCAGCCCGGCCATCCCGTTGTGGTGTGGTCGCATGACCCTTACACCCCGGGAGGGAGGCAGGTGGCACGCGCCTAGCATGGTCTCCTGCAAAAAGATAGCTAACGGGGAACGGGACGAGCCTCCGCAGCTCCTCCCAGTTGGCCCGGAGTCCACGGCAATTCCATTGAAGGAATATGCCCTCCAGGGAGGCCTTCTAATTACCCGTCTTCAAGCCTCCAACGACTTCGTAATATATTCGGACTCTCTGAGTGCGATTTCCGCACTGTCCCTCTATTATTCTCCTCGCCCTATTGTCCGCGAGATCCTTCAACTCTTGCACGAGGCGTTTCCTCGCCAAAGCTGATCACCTTTTGCTGGGTTCCCTCGCATGTACGAGTTCCTGGCAATGAGGCAGCCGATCGAGCTGTACGGTCTGCCTCTGATCTAACTCGTCCTGTTCCTATCCCTCATACTGACCTCTTTCCTCACTTCAAAAAGCTAATGTCAACACAGTGGCCTGCATCCTGGCAATCTTCCCCTCTCACCAAGCTCCATCAAATTAAACCCACCCTTGGGTACAGGGCATCCTCCTTCCATCGCTCCCGCCATAAAGAAGTCGTTTTGACCCGTCTCCATCTTGGTCATACACGCCTACTCACGGGTACTTTATGTCCCGTGAGCCCCATCCCATTTGCAATTACATGCCGAGTCAGGCTTACGGTCTCCCACTTTCTGGTAGACTACACCCGGTACTCCGCCATCCGTCGCCGCTTGTTTCCTTACTTCTCTCTTTACCTCGGCAGTGGACACCTAAAGATGATTCTGGCTGAAATGCCCCCATTTCTCGATAGTTGTCATATACTCATTCCTGTCCGCTGCCGGTCTCAAATCCACGATCTAGCCCTCCACAAATCCTTTCCATCACCTGTACACACCGCATCCATCAGTAACCTACTCCCTTAAACCGTTCGCTGAGATAGACGCCTTAGCGTCGATCGGCGGTCATAATCCTCTACCATAATAATTGTCATTCATTTTTTAGGGTCTTTAAAGATACTGAACTTCAAACTATTTTTATGTTACTTCTACATTCACTCTCTTTTTGAGGTGGGAGGGGGGGGGTCTCTCCCCGCCTACTCTGCAAGACCTTAGGGAGGTGGTGTAAAGCACCGATGGACACACGAAGTTGCAGGATTCATAAAGCCTCGAGCGAGAGACGAACGTTCGAGAAGCAACAACAGAACAAAGGCGAAAATTAAGCTCCCTTCTGGCGACCGCCAGCAAGGGCACAGCCACAGAAATTACAGACATAAGCCTACTTAAAAAAATAACAAAAACAATAGAGAAAAAAAGACAACAAAGGAGATAAGGCAGAATAAGTGCCTGGGGGATTCTGATTTTTAGAAGTCTATCTGGCGACTGCGTACTAGGTAGGGCCAAAGTCCCTAATCACCTTAGAGCTAATGCTAGGCTAGGTAAAAAAAAAGAAAAAAAAGACCAAAAATCAAAATTATAAAAAAACAAGAAGTAAAAAGAAAGAAGGGAGGAAAGAGGCTTCGCCGTATATTTCATTTTAACTTATTGTTATTACATATCTCCATTCCTTGAAAATGTACTTTATTTCCTCTTTTCAATTCCCATGTGGGTGATTTTTGCTTCCTTTCCCTGCGAGAGGGATTCCCTAATTTGAAACTCAGGCCGGGAGGATGTGCAGCTCCTCCTGGTACCAGACGCAACAGGCTACACAAGGTACCCCTTTGCGGGGGGTCGTGGGGAGACCCATCTACCCTGAGCGCACGGTCAACAAATTAACCATTCTGGAGGCTGCGCCGCCTTCTCCGTGAGCTCAATCACTCCACTCCACAGTCCCGGTGTGCCATAAAGGCATACTAGAAAAATATAGCAAGAACACAATCAATCAATCAATCATTATAAATGAATCAATATGTAGACATTTGAAAAATTAAACATGGCTTAAGTACTCAACAATGAAAGACAAACAAGAAAGAAAAACAAATAAATCATTTCCCAATAACTGGGGGATGTTGCAAACAAAAAATAGAAATCTGAAACATGTGGATAAAATATCCATTTAATATTAATGGACATTAGGAGAGAAAGCGTTAAGAGATCAAATTTACTTAGTTTTTATTTGAATTGTAGTGAATTCAATAACTGTTCTTCGTCTTGTCACTCTTCTGAATTCTTTTCGCATTTTTCATAAATGCTAGAAGTATATCTAAGCATAGTGGGTGAAGTGACATTCTTCAAGCTCCGCCAACTTGCTTTGAACAGGAGACTCACTTTGATACAATAAATTTATTCTCGCAAAATCTGAGTAAATGTGCATCAAAAATGTAAAATAGAACTTTCATTGGATTTGAATGGATCTTGTGTCTCTCTATCAACATATTTATCGCATGCCGATGAAGCCAGCTGAAAATGAAGTTTCAAAGAATCCTGGGGTTAGGAAACTTCTCTTAATGCAATCGCTTCTAGTAAGCCATCGAGTGGGTGAAAGCGCTATAACTGCAATGGATCCTTACCGTTATTGATGGTTTTGTACAGGGGCGATGGGTAATTATTTCGCCGTTGGCAATTATGAATTCCGCGCATGTGTTGTCGGGCGACGGTTCGCTCTTCTTCATATCGTAGTTGACTCAGTTGCGCATTGTCTGTGAAGAAAGTAATACCATGGCTGAATTCAATCCTCCAAAAATATGGAAAAGGCAAGCTGTGATGCTTTGGTATTCACGCCGGGAGCTCCAATGCGAAGATCTCAGAGTGGTTGGCTGTCAATCCGAGGACGGTGCGGAAAATCAGGAAAGAATTGGACAAGTCGGGTTATGATTACGAAGGTACGGCGGATCGCAAATCTCGCGCTAGGCCTTCTTTACGAAACTCCCCGTCCCGAATTTGTGGGTAGATCCTGGCCATCATTGGCAAGGATCACAGCAAGTCAATGAGGTCTATAGGAAGGGTCAGTTTCTCTCATCAGGCAGTTAGTGGATAAGGACATCCGCCTATAATTATAAAAGATGAGAACGAGTCAGCTTCTGTAACAGAAGATGAAGGACAAGCAGAAGAAAGGTGCCAAGCATGATTTTGGTCCTTATCAAGACGAAATGAATTTCTACCAGGACCATTTGGTGAACTCTCAAAACAACCTCTAACTTGCTGTGTTCCCCAGAGGTGTACAGATAGTCTGAAGACCAAGCTTCCGGTCCACATGATGGTATTTTGGGTAATCAGTAGCGATGACTACGTTTATCTTTCCGGATGGTCTCAGACTCAGTACGGATGGCTAAATCAAGTACCTGGAGGAGTTGGTGTTGCCCTGGATCCAAGAGGTGGTGGCTGGAAGAGCGGACGTGCGCCACACAAGTAGGAGGACTAAGTCTTGGCTCTCAAACAATTTATTTGATTGACCATATCATTCGAACATCTGACCTCCCAAACTCCAACCCCCTGGACTATTATGTGTGAGGCATGGTTGAGAGAGAGCAACAAGTCCCCGTTTAAGCAGGGGGACCGTCGAAAAGCGCTGCGGCCTGGAGGCTATGGTTGGGTCAACAGCGACTTCATTGAATAAAATGAATAGTACAGCAATCCTTCAAGTCATTAATTTTGGTAAATATATGAGTATACATGAACTCTCCGTATTATTTTCTCTTCTTAATGATGGGCGATGAAACTAATTACTTGTGTGTTTCTCTAAGCATATAGAAAGATTAAATGGTAGGCTTTCATAAGCATATGAGTGCACTATATTTAAAAATTAACACATACATGCACTTAACTAATATGTTTGCAATAATCGGTTCCACCACCCTTTACTATTTTAATTCAATGCAAAAAAAAATGTATAAATACTGCTGTGAACTATAAATGGTTAACGAATCTAATGACGTGTGTGTGTGTGTGTGTGTGTGTGTGTGTGTGTGTGTGTGTGTGTGTGTGTGTGTGTGTGTGTGTGTGTGTCTAAAATGAAAAAAAAATAAATAAATAAAAAAACTGTTGCCACTTGATACAACAAACTTTGAATTGCACCTGATCTAAGGGACAAAAAAAAACAACAAAAACAAATGTTGAACTATGTACTGTTAAAAAAAATTTTCGAACTGTGGATTTCCCCTTCCCTCGTTCGTCTGTCTATTTTTTCACGTGTTTAAGTCTTTGATCATTTGGTGTGTTTGAGACTTTTGTTGTTGAAATTTGATACGAAAGTGGTCACCCCCCCCCCCTGATTTTCTTGGTCCATTGGAAGGGTTAGGTGGATGTGCCATTCCATGGACGCATTTATGATACCATCCCCCAAATTGAGTTTGAGGGGAACGTAAATACACACTTTAGAATTAGGAGGGGTTTGCATCGATCTTGGACCCTCTCTGGTGAGTACGGGACCTCCTCCTATTTTCAGTTACACATTTTTTTCTTTTAAAGTAGAGGTCGGAGATACAATTGGGTACACACGTTTTGCCGTGTAGCCTCTTTCGCGCAAATAGGAAAGGACCGGCGTCGCGATGGTATTCCTTATCAATCTCATCTCACCTTTTCAAATTAACTTCTCACTCTTAAGGATAGATATTTAATAGTGTTAGTGTATATTAACGGAAAGTTATTTTCGGTTCATTGGCTGATTAAGGCGAGTGTTTAGTTTCATTATTTTGTAGTGCAGCGATTTGTCAAATATTTTGCATTGCAGGCAACTTTGGTTCTCTTTCACGCAATATTAAATCAGTCAAATGCGTTTCAGACTCCATCGTGCAGCCTCTTAACAAACTCATTCTCCTCGTCAAACTTTAACACCTAATTCTCAAATATTCAAGTCGCCTTTCATCACTTCCTACAACTAACTACCAACTAACAAGAGAATGTGGTACTCAACTCGTCTCAAAGTATCTTTGGAGAAGACATTTAACTTTCCCTTTCAAAACCAGTAGAGAATAGCCCCTAACAACGGGGAGGTTCGATACTAACAGTACTTGAAAAAAAAATGTTTATCGAAAATTTCTAAAAGTAGCCCAAAGAAAAAACCGTTAGAGGTTACCGAATCTGGCCCCAATATCCTGTAGTGGTACAGGTCCCGCTCACTAAGCCCCTCTCCCAAGACTAGTAGGCCACTGAACCAAGAGGTGTCGGGGACCAAGCAATCTTGACAGAAAGGTTCAGGGGAGCGCTGCATCCCGCAAGGTAACCGGTTCGATTCGGAGGGGAGAGAAGGTAAGGGGAAAAATAGGGCAAAACAATAACCCTCATAAAACCCAACCTAACCGAGACAAAATAAAAAAGAAAAGGCAAGCTCAGGCGTCCGAGAGGCTCGGCCTCCCTTAGGGGTCCGTGCATGCAACCAAAACACTAAATGCAGTGGAAGACACCCTAGACTGGCACATTCTGTTTTGTTTTTTCTTACTTTTTCCAAGCAACTGCCTGCATAGCCAGCATAATGATTAGGGTATATTTAAAACAAAAAGGAACCCACCCCGACATCACTCCTAAGTCGGATAAAGGCCTGTCTACCCACGGCGCGCGTCACCCAACAGTGCAGGAGGCCAGCTTCCTCCCAAAAACTGAACAATAGTTCGGTGTGTACGAACCCGTCCTGAGTACAAGCGACAAACTGTAGCGACTCCGGTCGTCCCAGGACAAGTAACATGCGGGAATATCACCCAGTCTGGGCCTTCATCAGCAGGCTCATTTACCACAATACTTCCATGTCCAGGAACCCAACAGAGGACAATCTTGAGACCCTCCCGCTTCGCAAATGCTTCAGCGTCATGGATCCTGCGAACAAAGCGGCGTCGAGATTTGAGTAGCTCGAGACCATCCGGGCGATTTGTGATTAGCTATACATAAATCACAAACCGATCGCTTGGAGTCTGCGTTGGTTGCGGTTACGAGGGTAGTTGGGATCAAAATCACCTAAATGGTTGTCTGGTTGGTATTCTTTTTCGCCTTATTTTGTGCAAAAACAAAGCCTTTGTTCGCGACCCCGTGGACAAATAGTTTGTTGTGGTCGCTTCGAGTAAGAAGTACAAATGAAGTGGCTGGTATTTTAGAGAGTAGGAAGGAGGGGTGTGTGTGGAGGAGATGTGTGATTTCTTGGTATAATTTTGTGGAGGAAAGTTGGGTGTCCGTTAATTGGCAATGGCTTCTTTCATTGATGAATTCTTGGAAACTCCAACCAGTATGGAAGCTCTAGTAGATACCTTCTCTAGGAGATAATGAATCGAAATAGCGAGTAGAGAGAATATCCAGACGCTAAATCGTGAACAAAGGATAGGTTGGGCAGTTATTGCGGGGCGGTTGGTTTACAAGTCGATACTAACGAGGGAATCAAAGAACAAACGGCAGGGGCTAGGTAGCGAAATGTAGCGTTTATGTTTCTTTAAAGGCCCTCATCTGGCAAGTGTCAATGAGGGCATAGGTTGCAATAATTAAAAGAAAACCAGTCCATTACTAGGCTACCTTAAAAACCAAACAAATTACAAACATGAGGCCAACCTCCTGCAAGAAGGAGCCTAAGTCTGTGTCCAGGAATCCGTCCCGAGCAGCACAAGCAGGAGCGACTCCAGTGGTCCGGGTACTGGAACAGGGAACATATGCGAAGATCCCTCCCCCGCACTGGGACCGAACAGTGAGGGGACAAAGCGCGGAATGTAGCGATAGATTCGACGTGAATGAAGAGTTACAAATCCGCAAGGCCAGGCTAGCGATTGAACGGTTGACCCCCCCTCCCTAAATAAGATTAAAAGAATTAGGAGAATTGCGGGCGCAGCGAGAGTGAGAAGGCTGTTTAGGCAATTGAGCCTATAGCCCAATTTTGACGAGGGCGACTCGGAACGGTTTTTTAGGGCATTTGAGGGGAAGGCGGAAATTGACACTTGCCATAGGGATCGGCGAGCATAACCGGTAGCTTGAAAGGGAAAGCGGATCGGGTGTACCTTGACCTGCAAATGAAGAGGATGGAAATTGGGATGCCATAAATGTGGCAGTGTTGAGCCAATATCAACCAGGGCATCGCAGAGATATACCAACAGGTGTTTCGATTTGGCAAAAAAAATGATATTGGTTGCAGGGTCTCGACGGCAATTAGCGCTGTCGACAAAGTTTTCTTGTTCGAGTCTTTCAAAATGAAGTTACCCTTGGATTTGTCTAATTACCGGAAGGAATATTGTAACGAAGCCTATGCAGGCCGCCAATTTAGCCGACTTATATTTAATCACGGAGAAAAATCAAGCTAAATAGGAATAACGGGTTTAAAAATAGCAATTTAGGGGCGATCACGCGAAGGTAAAAACAGCATATGTTAGGAAGGGTAAATTTTACAAGGGCGAAGAGAAAGAAAGCCCTTGATGAAACAGAATATAGTTTTGGAAGTAAGAAAAAGGTGCCGGGCAAAAGCCTTGTATTGGTTTGGTCGGAAGGCGGGGCATCGCATTATCGCATGTCAGCTGGCCATAAAGGAGGAATAGAAGAGAAGAGGAAGGAGATAATTCCAACTCGGGAAGAAGTAGCCAGGTCGGTAGTAAAGAGGGCGACAGAGGCACGACAGTAAAGGATCCGCAAAGCTGTTGAGAGATACAGGTGTTTTGTTGAGTCGGAATGAGGGAAGGTCGTGGGAGGTACCAGTGGAAGCGTACACAGGATGGGAGGTTGTAATCAAGGGGGGTCAATGGTTGTGATCATTCCCTAAGCTAGGCTATATCTGAAATCCACTTTCGCAATTGGAGAGTACGAGCTTTTGGTCGATGACTCTGTCAGGGCAGCTGCCAGTCGCGTAGTGCCAAGGGCGCTAGTGGTGGAAGTTCCCTTAGAGGCTGAGCACTAAGCCTCATTCCCTGCATACGTAGTCGCGCGCACTACGGGAGGGTGGACTCTAGCGAGGATCTGTTTTTGTTTTGTTTTTAAATTCAGGACCCCATCTGGCGACTGCCTACTTGGGGCATAAGTCGCCGTACTCACCAGAGCCTACTATTAGGCTATAT